>QXEO01000243.1:262523-812275 GCA_007115705.1 Dactylis glomerata | reverse complement strand
GGCCATGGTGCCTTTGAGGTTTATAGCTCAGCTGAGGGAACATTCAAAGTAAATGGCCAGAGGTTGAAGCACTACAGGATTGGAGATTTGATTGAAAACCAAGTTGAAGAAGATGATGAACCAGAGGATGGCTCCAATGCATCCTCTACCCATGCAAACCAGTGATGATGAAGCTACAGTCAAGCTAGTGACTTTAAACAAGCTCTCTTCCAGGAGGAAACCTGGTATCCCTTGTATCATATATTTCCCTTTCACCTTTTTATGTTTTTGCCTTGTGTGTTTGTTTCTTTTTGTTGTTTCAGTGATAACTTGGATGAGGAGAAAGATTGCTGTTGATTGACAAGGCAGAGAAGCAGGAAAACCATCAGGTGAACACTTTCCATTTCCACACATTTGTTAAAATCTGAATCAGAATATACTATACTATTGTTTGATCTTGTGTGAAAGTGCTCTGTTAAGAAACAAATCAAATTTTGTTGCTTGAACCTGAAATTATCACTTTGCATGCTATGAAGAACTTTGCTTTGAATCTGCTTATAACTCTTGCAAATGCCTATTTTCAAAGCCAAGTTTCAAATCAGAACCTTTGTATGTCTCTACTCAAAGAACCTGTGAAACATCAGTATATTGTTTAATTGCCCTAAGAATGAAGTTCATGATCCATTTCTTAGCCCCTAACCAATTGCATCTGTTGCATTTTTTGCATTAGCAAACATGATCTCTGGATTGTGATTTGTGAAGCACTAACATACTAACAGAAAGGAAAAGTTTAGCATTAGCAACCATGATCTCTGGATTGTGGTGTGTGAAGCACTAACCTGATGATGCTAAGTAAAACTTGTTGTAAATACCTAAAGCACTAGCACCTATGATCCTGGGATTGTAGTGTGTGAAGCACTAACTAAGTTGACCCATCAAGCTAAGTTACTAACTAACTCACTTGTCTATGCATTAGCCTATTATGTTCCTGGGAACTGTAATAGGTGAAGCACTAAATTTGCATTACATATTGGGCTATGTACTGGATCTTGAGTTTTCAATTTCAGAGTCAATTACTTTATACTCATGTGTCCATGTTGTTTGATCTAGACATACTCAAATTCTCTTGTGAAACTTATTTTTGAATTGGCAATTGCAAGATTTATCTGCATTGAGTCAGCAATGTCCCTCATCATGCTCTGTTACATTTTGTTTGGTACAATGCACCATTCTTTACTTGAGGTAAAGCAAAGGTTTTGGTCTGGGGGTTTTGATCACTCTAAGATTTACACATATATCTGAACCTTGCAACCATAAAACTTGTCTGTTTTACCTCATTTCTACCAGTGTTGCACCAACATTTTACATCATTTGATCCTTTGTCACAGATCAGTGCGCCAAGGCACTTAAATCTACAAGTCAGAGTAATTCAAACCAAAGACCAAGCCACCAGGAATGGAGGAGTACATCTTGAGGAGCAAGAAAAGCAAGCACGGCAGAAAGTGGCTGGTACGGCACAAGAAGACAGGAAAAACGACAAAAGCAGAAAAGCCGCTGCCGCCACCAACTTCCCACTACTCCTCTACGCCGCAGCAAGAATGCCACAAAAAGTCTTTAAAAGGAGAGGTCCAGGTTCACTCCCACCATCTCCATCTCTCACCTCGCATCCACAGCCACTCCATCCATCCACCACTCCACCAAAACCTTCCTCCTCCATAGTCCAACACAAAAACTTTTCCACCCTTATCCCTCTTCTCCTCTGTTGTAACAAGACTGGATCCATGGCGTCCACCAAGAACTCCAAGAACTCCCTCAGGAACCTCAAGAACACAGGATGAACATAGCCCCAAGGATCTGAAGGCCCAACTCTCCCTCAACCTCTGCATCCTCTGCCGCGACAGCAATTCTTCTACTTTCTCTGCCACGGCAAGCCTTCGGTGACAAACAGCAAATCTCTCTTCCTTTCCCTCATGCTCTGTGATCTGTTGTGTTGATCTTGCGTTGTAAAGCAGTTTGAAACTTGTCTTTGACCTTTGCTATGGTTTGAGTGACACACTCCATTGTAAACTCTAAGATTACTGTGAAAACTGTGTTGCACTTGCTTGATCTGTAGGTGTAAGACTAGTCTCTGCACCTAGTCCCAAAAACATATCCCTGTCTAAAATTTGCTAGTTTGTTCAATGCTTTCTTGTCTGACAAACAAGAAATCCTTGAACTTGTTATGTTAAAACTTCCCTGCTCAAAACCTCCTGTTACTTTTCTGTTTACAACACCAAAAACCCCACTTTTCTGCTTAGCTTCTGGAAATTAGGAAATAGTCTCATTTGTGTTGATCCCTGTGGAGACGACTAGAAAACCCCCCCTATAATCTCAACAGATCATCTTGTTCACCGGAGAATAGGGTGAGTCTTTGTGGCGTTGGTGGCCTTTGTGGTACCACACCTCTCCAACGTAGATGTACTTCCCGTAACAAGGAAGGAACTAGGGGAATACATCCTTGTGTCTTCGTGTCTCTATTGCGGTTACTTCTGTCCTTTACTTGTACCTTTACTTATATTGTTATTGCTAGTTTGCTTGTCACTTTAGGTAATTTCACTTGCTAGCACATCTAGATAATTTACCTTCTTATCTAGCCTTAACTTGAAAAAGAAGTAAAGATTGGGTAGCTCCTATTCACCCCCCCCCCTAGTCGCTCATACAATCCTTTCACTATGTAGTTTGCCAAATTTTATCTAGTTTCAAATTTGGGATGGGGGCACGGCTGGGAAACCGTCGTCCCCCATACTAGAATCACCGCCCAAAACGGCCTCAAAATCGCTTGCACCGGTCGGTGTTTGGGAGGGCAAGTGGAGATGCTTTTAGCTCCCCATACAAATATGTCTCCAGCTAAGGCCTCATTTGGAGCGGTGACGAGGTTTATCCCCGGCAATGCCCATGTTTAAGGGCTTTCAATTCATGGAGCGTATGTGGGCACTGGCGGATTAGACGGCTTCAGACAGAAACAGGACGTACACGAGAGTTTACCCAGGTTCGGCCCCCCGGAGGGTAAAGACCTACACCCTGCCTATCTAATTGTGTATTGCTGGCATAGTTGGAGCTGTTACAATGGTGCACAGATGGTATCTGGCTATGGTCAAAAATGAGATGTGTGCTAGCCTATGCGTGGGGGAGATGAGATCTGTGCGAGATCAGATTGTCTATCTCCTTCTTGGCCGCCCCTCCTCGCCCTTATATGGGGGGCGAGGTCTCGGGATCTGGTCCAAGTCGGTTACAGGTGTACGCAAACCCTAATTAGTTTTGGGCTTCTTGGGTTTCGAGTGTCCATCTTGTTCTTGGGCCGCAGTGTGTAGGACAAAGGTGAGGACCCGAGGGGTCGTTCCCTCATCAAGCAGGGATAGGAAAAATGCAGGAAAAGGAAAAACAAAGAAATGAGATGTCATACCTCAACAATCCTATAGGAATCTAAAACACAAGAGTTTATAGAATTAGCCATTTAGATTGCATGATAAGAAAAGCATACGAAATATTTTTTGTTTTGAAATCAAGTGAGTTCCCTAAGCTAGGAACTGATTTGACGACTTCCGTAATGATGACATCAGACATGACAACCAAACTTGGATTTAACTAGCCATGTGCAAACATAATAAACGAACTACTTCCTCTGAGTACTATTACTGTCGCTAATATGAATGTATTCGGACACAAAATTATGTTTGTATACATCTATAATAGCGATAAGTAATAATGGTTTGAGGGAGTAGCAAGTTTTCATTCAATCAACTAGCAGCCTTTCTTATCGTTGATGCGGTGCGTCCATGCTTGCCGGGCGCAGCGCGTAGTTCTACCCTCCTGGTACTACGATTATACAAAGCTAGAGCTTTTCTCCGATGTGTGCGATACACTATGGAAGTGATTCAAGGTGCCGATGACTGCCTCGTGTGCCGACGGCTTTTTTTCAGGGCCGTCGGCACAGAGCCACACCTCGCCTGGACCCCCAAGTGGCCGTCGGCATAGGCTAACTGTCGGCATAGACTAACCTGTGCCGATGGCCACCGTTGGTACAAATTTGGCTGTTGGCATAGATACAGCATGGCCATCGGCACAACCAAGACCGTCGGCACAGTGCCCCGGCACGGCTCAACACTGTGCCGATGGCCTGGCCATCGGCCCAATCCTATGCTGACGGCTAAGCCATCGGCACAACTTTTTTTTTCTATACTTATACTCATTTGTTTATTAGTCTCAAATATTTTAATATATTTCTTTATTACTATCAAGTATTTATTCAAATTGTACGGTGGTGGAGTATATCCACATGTTGAGAGTTGGTGAAATAACCACACACGATGAACGGTCTGCTTGTGGCCAGGCGATGCAGAGTCCCGCCTTAACGGTCAAAGTTTAGTGAAGAAATGACGTGTTGATGATCTAAATATAATTTTTGCAAAAAATTAGGAGCTTGTCTTATCACCGCTAAAGTGCAAAACCACCTCGGTTCCAGCGAAATCGGCAGGAGCTTGCACAAAATCCAAAATATACCTACAAATGGTGCAGCAATGAACCGAGAGCTGATATGTGTATCCCAGGTGGTCTATTAATTATGTGGGATGTTGTGCCTAGCTTTCGATTTCACGTTTTCGGTAGCCGCTTCACAAAAAAAACCTAATTTTGGCACTTTAAAAATAGAAAAAGCACTTTTTGTGGGACGAAGTGAAAATCAGCCTCCATGGAGTTCCTTGCCATCCCAAGGGCCATCTGCGTGTCCAATATGGTCTCATTCCGACAAACTATGCCATGATCAAGACCGAACCTAGCCTATTTGACCTAAAAGTCAAGCAACCTCGGATGTGGTAGGTCATTTCTATGAAGAGACTTCTTGATGAGGGTTAACTCGACAAATGTCCTAGATGAAGGACTTAGGATCGAGGAGATAGGGCGTCGGATGAACTCGAAGGTAAAGTTAGTCGAAATAGGTGTATATCGAAAGTAAACTTGGGTGTTGAACCTTGCTTGCTTTTAATCTGGCCTACACCGTCCCTTCCTGGCCCCTATATATAGGTCGCCAGGTCTCGAGGATCGGGTAGGGTCCGATACAGATTACAACATCGACATACGGTAAGAACTCATATCTCGACTATTATTACAATTGGGCCTAGCTTAACGGGCCTCAGGGGTACTCAACTAGGGGCTCTATTAGCTATACCCTTGTCAGTAGCCCCTGAGATTCTACCAGAATTGCAGATTCGGGTTGAATCTCTAATCTTTAAGTCTTCAACTTGATCAGTTCTTCGATTTCTTCATATCTTCAAATCTTCGACTTGGTCTTTCGACTTATTTTCATGATAATATCTCGCAAGGGGTTTTGATGAACAAGCCTGACAACTCTGACAGATCAAGAGGTCAGTTAACTGCCGGAACAGATACTTGCCACCTACTTTAAATTCAATCCCCTTGGACTTGAATTCGGAAGACCGGTCAAACCCACTCTTTTGCCGTATTTAGGACTTACAAAGAATGAGTCCCAGTAGTTCTCAGGGTACCCAGTGTGTCCATCAGGATTTTCTTCGCGTCGTAGACACGGATACATACCAGCAGAGCGCATCCATGTGCGTATACCAGGCCACACAGGACGGATCCCGGGGTCTTACCTTCATGATAAATCATGGCATTCAAGTTTTATTGCGATAACGCAACTCGAGAATCATATGTCGCAGTCTTTATTTGACTGATGCAATATCCAAAATCTTTTGAATTTATCTTAACTTCTCATGAGTAGCTCCCGATGGGAGTAATCGCTCTATATTTCATCGACTATGTAGTCGAAGTTTCATTGTTGTCAAAATGTTTGGCGACTCGTACCGTATCTAATAACTCTTTAACTGTAACTTCTTCATCTTTATTGCTACTTTTCTATTCTCTATCGGGTGCGCGCTTAGCGCTCCCGATGGGAGTAGCCCCCGAGGCTATAGCCGAGAAATTTATCCCGGGTATAGGCTCAAAGGATATAAATTCTTCCTAGTACACTCATTACCTTTTCTTTTTCCCTTGAAGTCATAAGCCCCCGAGTCCAAGGCGAGGTCTCCCGTACTTTCTTTGATATTCTTTTTATTATCGTCTGCTATGTGCAGAATTTAACTCCTTTGTAAATATTTTATGGGCCTTGTTTTCGTGGAGGCCCGTTACTATGTGCTTATAAATAAAGCACACTTAGCGAGGGTAAAAACCCTAAACAGATTCCTCCTCTGCCGCATCATCTTCTTCTTCATCTAGGGTTTCTTTTCTGCCAACTTGTCTCCATGGCTGATGCAGATGGGTCCCGTCTGAACCTCGGCTCCCCGACGGCACCGCGGGGTCATGGCCGCCCTCGTGGCAGCAAGAATAAGACAGCACCAAATGCTGTAGGATCTTCATCGTCCGTTCCAGTGAAGCGTCGCCCCGGCCGCCCTGTCGGGAGTAAGAATAAACCAAAGGTGCCTCGTGCTATCCCAGGTCCAAGCGCACCTCCTGGTAACACCTCTCCTCCTCAACCGAGGATATACTCATTTTTCTGTATTGCCGGCGCGAAGTGCCGTGAAATTCAACGGCTACCGCTAAAGTTCACCAAGTTCATGGATGGGCGGGAGTTGCGTGAAGCAATTCTTTGTGAACACTCTGGGGGAGGAACTCCCTACGAGGTGGAAGTCTGGTATGACGGTGCTGGTGAACAATACTTCAAGGGCGGCTGGTCCCAGTTGTGGATGATCACGACATCCAGTGAGGTTTCTTCATGTCCTTCGACTATCATATTGGTACGTCGAAGTTTGATGTGAAGATCTTCGACTGTACTCAATGCCAGAAGGAGTACGAGGCTGAAGTACACTTCCACTAGAATCTCCTTATGTAATCTCCTTTTCGAGTTGCCTTGTTGCCGTGCTAGCTGTAATGAATAATCGTATTTGGTTTTTATGCTTGTATTTGTTAGACCATGGGAACAAATCGTTGTTCCGAGGTATGCTATATATATTATCAGGTTTTTTTGAACAAATTATATTGTTTGAATAATATCGGGTTGTCGCACAACCTGGTAGTATGTCTTTAAAGATCTCCATATTGTATTGAACTTTCTTTCGTACGACCCGAGGGTTAAAGCCCCCGAGTGGAAAAGTAAAATATTTGTACAATTTGTCGAGTTAACCCAAGGAACCCGACCTGTGGCCTCATGTTCTGGGTTCAGAGGGTCAACTCCAAGATACTGATGTCACTAGATTTCTTCTATGCGTAAAAATGCCGTAGTTGCTCCGCATTCCACGGGTTGCTTTCGTCTTTTCCCTTTTTTTGTCTTGTAGCCGATAAGCTCCTCCTGGTATTACTTCTGTGACGATGTAAGGTCCCACCCAAGGGAACTCTAACTTGCCGTGGCTGTCCTGCTTGAGTCGTAAGACTAAATCTCCCATCACAAAGGATCGCGGACGAACTCGACTACTGTGGTAGTTCCGCAGGCTCTGTTGATATTGTGTGGCTCTTTCCAGTGCTTTATCTCTTGCTTCATCCAGTGCATCGACGTCATTTTGTAACGCTTCTGTTGAGGTTACTTCATCGTATGCCGTCACTCTTGGAGCTTCGTGTGTAATCTCGAATGGAAGCACGGCTTCTGCGCTGTGGACCAGGAAAAAATGAGTTTCTTGAGTAGCTGCGTTAGGCGTTGTTCTTAAACTCCAAAGAACGGAGGGCAGTTCATCTACCCAAGCGCTCTTGGCTTTCTCGAGAGGTGCTAAGAGCCTCTTTTTTATCCCGTTGCATATTAGGCCATTGGCTTTTTTGACTTGCCCGTTTGTCTTCGGATGTGCTACGGATGCAAACTTGAGTTTGATTCTCAAACCTTCGCAGCAATTCTTGAATTCCTTTGAAGTGAAGTTTGTCCTATTGTCCATGATGATGCTGTATGGTACACCGAAATGAAACACTATTGACTTAATGAAATTGATTGCTGCTGTCGAATCTTGATTTGTTACCGGAGCCGCTTCCACCCACTTGGTAAATTTGTCGACTGCCACTAGCATGTAAACATGCCCTCCTGGCCAGGATTTGTGCAACTTCCCTACCATATCGAGGCCCCATTGTGCAAAGAGCCAGGACAATGGTATTGGCTGTAACTCTGCTGCTGGCGCGTGTGGCCGAGACGCGAATCTTTGACAGGCTTCACACTTTCGAACTATATCTTTCGCGTCTTTGATGGCTGTTAGCCAATAGAATCCTGCTCGAAACGCTTTTCCCGCGATTGCCCTGCTGCTAGCATGATGGCTACATACTCCGGCATGTATATCTTTTAATATTACTTGTCCTTCTTGGGGCATTACGCAACGCTGCAGAACGCCAGTTATGCTCTTTTTGTATAATTTCTCCTGCAACATGACAAATGCTTTCGATCGTCGAGTTATTCTTTTGGCTTCCACTGCATCTTCTGGTAACTTCTTATTTATCATGTATGCGAGATATGGCTGCATCCAGGCTTCTTCTATCATCATGCCTTCTTCGGGTTCTGGTGCACTCTCGTCACTTTTCGCACCAGCCCCCGAGCATACTGCAGTAGTCGAACTTTTGATGCTTTTTATCAATCTTTCCACTATTTATTTCCAGAAGACTCCAGATGGCACGGTCAGGCACCGTGACCCGATATTTGCCAGATTGTTGGCTTCTTCGTTGCTGTTTCTGCTGACGTGCGAGACTTCGCACCCCTCGAATGTTCCTTCGAGATAGTGATATAAGTTCTTGTAGGCCATCATGTTGTCATTGATTGTGTCGCATCTGTTCATAACTTGTTGGACGATGAGGTTTGAATCTCTGAATATTTTTAGATGAGTTGCTCCACACGCCTTGGCCATCTTCATTCCATATAGTAAAGCCTCGTATTCTGCTTCATTATTAGAGGCTTGCGGAAAACTCATCCTTAAAACGTACTTCAGTTTGTCACCGTGTGGTGATATCAAGACTACTCCTGCGCCTGCGCCATGGATTCTTTTAGAACCATCGAAGTACATTGTCCAGACACTCGATAAATCTGGCGGTCCCATGCTCTGCAACTCCAACCACTCTGCTGTGAAATCTGGCAAGATTTGCGACTTGATCGCCTTTCTTTTTTCATACGTGATGTCCATGGGAGATAATTCGATTCCCCATAAAGAGACACGTCCTGTTGCTGAAGGATTGTTCAATATGTTCAATAGTGGTGCTTCATTGACCACTATGATTGGGTGCACCGCAAAGTACTGTCGCAATTTTCGTGCTGTTGTAAAGACACTATATGCAAGTTTTTGATAGTGCGGATACCTCTGTTTTGTCGAAGAAAGTACTTCACTGATGAAATATACCGGTCTTTGGACGCCGTGGGCTTTTCCTTCTTCACTTCTTTCGACTACTAATACTGTACTCACCACCTGATTGGTTGCGGCGATGTAGAGTAGTAGTGGCTCTTTTTCTTTTGGTGCGACCAGCACTGGTGGCGTGGAAAGCACTTTTTTCAGCTGCGCAAAAGCTGCATCTGCATCTTCTGTCCATTCAAATTTATCATCTGACTTCTTCATAAGTGCATAGAAAGGGAGTGCTTTCTCTCCCAATCGAGCAATGAAACGACTTAGTGCCGCGACGCGTCCTGCGAGTTTCTGTACGTTGTGTAGTTTCATGGGTTTCCCCATTGTTAAAATTGGTTGGATCTTCTCTGGGTTCGCCTCTATTCCTCATGCTGACACCAGGAACCCTAAAAGTTGTCCTGCCGATACGCCAAAGGAACACTTTGTTGGGTTAAGCTTAAGCTTGTACCTGCTCAGGTTGTCGAAGGTTCCTGCCAAGTCGCTGATTAGGAATTCCTCCTTTCTTGTGGTAATGACTATATCGTCAATATAGACTTGGATGTTGCGTCCTATTTGGCTCCCAAGGCAGTTTTGCATCATCCGTTGATAAGTTGCTCCTGCATTTTTTAGGCCGAAAGGCATTACTTGATAGCAAAACACCCCATATGGTGTAATGAAAGCTATCTTTTCTTCGTCTTCTTTTTTCAACTTGATCTGGTTCTAACCAGAATATGCGTCCAGAAAGGAAAGCCTTGCACATCCCGCTGTTGAATCAATTATCTGATCAATGCAGGGTAGAGGGAAGGGATCCTTTGGACAGTGCTTATTGAGAGATGTGTAATCGACACACACTCTTTGTACGTCTGTGTTTTTCTTGGGTACGATGACTGGATTGGATACCCAACTCGAAGTTTTTATTTCTCTGATAAATCCGGCGTTTTCTAGCCTGTGCAATTCTGATGCTATCGCCTTCCTTTTGGGTTCATCAAATCATCGCAATGGTTGCTTGACTGGCTTTGCTTTAGGATCTACATTTAATGCGTGCTCGACGAGTTCCCTAGGAACCCCTGGCATGTCTGAAGGACACCAGGCGAAGATTTCCCAGCGCTCATGGAGGAACTCAATGAGCGCACTTTCCTATGCGGGATCCAGGTTTACCGCAATCGATGTTGTCTTGTTTGGGCCAGTAGGGTGGACCTGAATTTTCTTCGAGTCCTGAGTTGTGTCGAAAGCCTGATCTGGCAGGGATCGTCCAACGTCGGGTAGCACATTATGATCGGTTTCTCCTTTTAGCCTCTCATATTCTGCTGTCATGCCAAAAGTTTGCGCCATTCTATTGAATTCTTTGTCGCAAGTGTTAGCTACTTTGAAGCTCCCTTGTACTGTAATCGTTCCTTTGGGTCCTAGAATTTTTAGCGTTAGATACGCGTAGTGAGGTACTGCCATGAACTTTGCAAATGCTGGGCGCCCTAGAATTGCTTGGTACTGTGAGGGTGATACGTCTCAAACGTATCTATAATTTTTGATGCTCCATGCTTGTTTTTACACCATTTGCCTATTGTTTCGTTACACTTAGTGGCATTTTTATGCATTTTCCGGAACTAACCTATTAACAAGTGCCACAGTGCCAGTTTCCTGTTTTCTGCTGTTTTTGTGTTTCAGAAGTGATACACAGGAAATATTCTCGGAATTGGACGAAACAAGTTCCTGAAGTCTTATTTTTCTCGGAAGCTTCCAGACATCCGAAGGAGAGACGGAGAGGGGCCACCAGGGCCCCACACACAGGGGTGGCGCGGCCCTACCCCTGGCCGCGCCGGGCCTGTGTGAGGGAGCCTGGCTCCACCTCTGACATCGCCCCTTCGCCTATAAAGACCCCCCGACGGAAAAAACCTAAGTACCCGATCAGATTTCCAGAACACATCGCGATCCGCCGCCACCGTCGACCCGAAGATCGGGAGGGTCCAGAAGCTCTTCCCGGCACCCTGCCGGAGAGGGGAATCGCCACCAGAGGTCTTCTTCATCGCCATGCTTGCCTCCGGAGCGATGAGTGAGTAGTCTACCTTGGACTATGGGTCCATAGCAGTAGCTAGATGGTTGTCTTCTCCACCATGTGCTTCATGTTTAGATCTCATGAGCTGTCCTACATGATTGAGATCACCGTTATGTAATTCTATGATGTTGGTTTGTTGGGATCCGATGAATATTGGTGTTTATGATTAAGTTGCTGTACTGAATTATATCTTTTGTTATCTCTATGTTGTTTATGATCTTGCATGCTCTCTGTTGTTAGTAGCTATCTTGGCCGAGTAGTTGCTAGTGACTCCAAGAGGGGGTATTTATGCTCGATAGTGGGTTCATGTCTCTATTTCACCTGGGGGAGTGACAGAAACCTCTAAGGTGGTAGATGTGCTATTGCTACTAGGGAGAAAACAACATTCATATGCTCAAGGGCATATGCTTTGTTTACATTACACACTTTGCTTAATGCAATTATCTGTTGTTCGCAACTTAATACTTTTGGGGTGTTCGGATTGATATCCCCGAGGGTGGATTATTAGTCATAGATGCAGTTGGATGGCGGTCTATGTATTTTGTTGTAATGCCCAGAGTAAATCTCATAGTGATCTTCTTGACATATCACGTTTATCTTTATTCTATCAATTGCCCAACTGTAATTTGTTTACCCAGCATGTTATTTTATCTATGGAGAGACACCACTAGTGAACTGTGGACCCCGGTCCTATTTACATCATATTGCTATCACCTGTTTACTTTACTCGCACTATTTACTTTACTCGCATACTATATTATTTTTCACTCGATACGCTCATAATCTTTGTTTCAAGCAAACCGGTGAGATTGACAACCTCATCGCAAGTTGGGAACAAAGTACTTGGTTGTGTGTGTGCAGGTTCCATATCACCTGCAGTCGTCACCGTCTCTCCTCTTCAAGATCGACATTAAACCTTGGTTTCTTAACTGAGGGAAAACTAGCCGCTACACTCATCATACCTTCCTCTTGGGGTTCCCAACGGGCTGGTCATTCACCACGCACAAGGACTTACTGCTCCCTCGCCAACTACACGCCACCAGCTATTTTCTGGCGCCATCACCGAGTAGCAGCCTCTTTTCTGGCGCCGTTGCCGGGGAGGAAGAGAAGACTTCTGCGAGGGGAGTTTTTCGCACACACATCCTTTACTTTGTTATTGTTTTGCTTTACTTTATTTATTTTACCTGCATTGCTTTTTATCAAAAACCCAAAAATATTAGAATCCTTCGTAGTTGTTTTTACTTATCTGCTTTTAGTTTTGTTACAATGAGTAATCCTGAAGTAGAAGTTCGTAGTTTCAAGCAACAAGGGGGAGAAAGTTTAAAAGATGCTTGGTACCGTATTAACAATGCTCATCATAGGTGTACCAAAAAGCACTCCACCATGATCCTCCTTAGAAATTTTTATGTTGGTATATCTAGCTGGAATAGGTATGTTCTTGATACTCTTACAGGAGGTAATTTTCTGGGTACTCCCGCTGGAGAAGCATGCACTATAATTGAAAGTTTAGTGGGAGTACCACCTATTCATGTTGCCAAAACTGAGACCACCTTGGATGAGGTGGTAGAAAACCTCAGCTCTTTAGAGAAAAGTTTGCCAAGTATCCTAGAAAATGCTAGTCGCGTTAGTGAATTAGTAGAAAACATTGGTAAGAGAATTACCGTTTTAGAGGCTAGCACTACTCATGACAATCAAAACTTGAGGATAGGTAAACTAGAGGAGTCTATGGAAACTCTTAGCTTAATCTTTTCTTCTCTTAAATTTAAGAAGGAAAAAGTTTTTGTTGGAAAAGAGCAAAAATTTATGTATGTTCCCAAGGTTTCTGCGCTTAAATCTCAACATGTTCTTAAGATTGGTAAGACTCTTAGTTCCACTAAGGGTGACTTGCAGGTTGAATCATCTTCGGGAACCTTCAAAGCGCCTACTGAGGTAACTAGCACTTCATCTATTGATATTACTTGATTCGCAATTTTCTGCGCCTAGCTCAAAGGCGTTAAAGAAAAGCACTCTTGGGAGATAACCCAATGTTTTCTTTTCAGTACTTTTTCTTTTATTTGAGTCTTGGAAGTCATTACTACTGTAATGACCGCTCCTTATCTTGTTTATTTCGTTTTTGTGCCAAGAGAAGCCTCTAATTTGAGCGAGGTAAAGATTTGGGGTTATTGCTGTCCTGAAACTGTTTTCGGTGCTGCACCGTAAAAATTCGTATAAATTCTATGTTTATCTTTTGGACCTGCGATTTCTTGTGCATATGCCCCAGGTTATATCCAAACTTTTCTTAGTAGAACACTTTTTGATTTGAGCAACATAAAATCCCTCAAAAATTCGTCCTTTATCAGCTGTTCAGTTTTGACAGATTTCTGCCAATATTTGTTTTTGCCACTTTATCGCTTTCTTTTGAGTTCTTTTTTATCATGGAACTCTTGTGGAAGTTGCTACAGTAGTATATACTTTATATGTGGTGGTTTTAGGTTGAAACCTGAAGCTAAAAGAGGTTGAATATATTTTATGCTTACACTAATGTTGCTAATAGAATTGTGTTTAGTTTTGTATGAAGGAAGTTTTCAAGTGTAGGGATTGGAGAATGATGAGATGAGTTGAAGAATGGACAAAAGCTCAAGCTTGGGGATGCCCATGCATCACCCCAAGAAATATCCAAGAAGTACAAGCGTCAAAGCTTGGGGATGCCCCGAGGCACCCCTTCTTCATCGGCAAAAATCAGGTCACCTTTCAAAACACTATATTTTTATTGCTTCATGCACTATGTGTTTTTCTTGGAGCGTCAGTTGTTCTAGTTTTCTTAATTTGTTTAGTTTGTTTGTTTGCTGCAATAAATGATTGGACCCCAACAAATTTCCTTTGGAGGAGATGTACTTGTTTTCATTTGCAAAGAACGCTCTAGTTTTCACTCTTATTAAAAATCGAGCATTCTTCTTTTTCTGCTACTGTTTTGGTTTTCGTTTTCGCCTTGATTTGCGTTCAGATCTTGTCATATCTTTTCATCAAGGTGTATTTTTGCCTCTGATCTTTATTGGTTTTCATCAAAAGAGGTATTTATAAAAATTTCAAATGGTGTTGGAAAAGAGAAAAAAGCTTTGTGCAAAATAGTGGTACAAGAAGGAGCTTGTGTAGACTGCGGCTTAGGCTTTTTCATGTCATGCTTGATGTCTTTTTGATAGTATGCTTAGTGGTTTTTCTGTAGCATGACTTGTCTCAAATAACTGAGATTGCTTAATGAGCCTTTGAAAAAAATCATGCGTTGTTTTTATTGTATGGAAGCATTATTTTGGTTTTCTCCTTGATGCTTTATTTTGGTTGACTTGGCGCATGCT
The DNA here is from genome assembly GCA_007115705.1 of Dactylis glomerata. Taxonomy (NCBI): domain Eukaryota; kingdom Viridiplantae; phylum Streptophyta; class Magnoliopsida; order Poales; family Poaceae; genus Dactylis; species Dactylis glomerata. The sequence goes on along the minus strand of QXEO01000243.1, from coordinate 797,588 downwards.
CACACATGTTAGACTCATACAAAGTCGCCATTAGCCTTCATGATCATTTAGTTTTTGACTTTTGATGCCATCTTATGCTTCTTTTAATGTCGCTTTGTTGCTTTGCATGATTATGGCCATTATTGCTCTCTTAGTTGGTCGCTCCCAGTCTTTTGCTAGCCCTCGCCTTGTACTGAGTATGAGCTCTACTCGTGCATCCAACTCCTAAAAGCCCAAGTTTTCCATTGTGTCCACTATAAACTCCTACGCATGGTATTTGTAAGCCATTCCAAAGTAAATTTTCATGTGCTACCTTTCAAAAACCTTCAAAACACTTCTCGTTTTGTGACACTATTTTCAGCTCATGGGGACGTAGTGGTCGAATTTGCTATCTTCCATATTGCTTATTCCAAAAAGAATTTTTTTTTAGAAAAAGGCACTCCTCCAAAGAATGTGAATGTTGGTGGGCACCCGATGGAATCGGTTAGCCATGGTATGTGAAAGGAAAAAGGTGGGGAGGAGTGCCAAGCTTTATAAAAAGAGCACAAAAGTGCCAATCTCTCTCTCAAAAACTTGCTTCATTTTTGTATGGAAGATAGTAAGAACCCCATTGCTAGTCGTTGACAAAAGCAACCACCTCTCAAAACCCAAGTTTTATCTCTGTTTTACAAATGAAAAGCTCTAGCACATGCTCAATCAATGCTTCCCTCTGCGAAGGGCCTTTCTTTTACTTTTATGTTGAGTCACCACCTTATTTCTTTATGCACCATTAAGAGAGCATAATTGTCATTCTTAGTGTGATATGCATTGTCCCAAAGTTCATTGATTGACTCATGATGATTGGTTTCACTTGTTCTTAAATTATTTGTATCTAGTCGCCCTCTTAAACTTGAAGGTGTCCTATGCATTTATGTTTTGCTCTCTTTGAAGGACAAGCTGAAAACCAATTGTATGTTTTTCCTTATGATTTGAACACACGTTTGACTTTCATTGTTTCATTATCATGATCTTTTGTTTGTGTTCATTTACATGCTTACAACATGGTTGCTAAGTTCTTATTGTCATGATTATATCTTTCATGCCCATGTTTTAAGTTCTATTGATCCCAGCTCACCAATGCTTACATATTTGATCAAGATTGTGTAGGTGCATGTCACCTCAAAAATTATTATTTTGTTATCACTTACCTACTCGAGGACGAGCAGGAGTTAAGCTTGGGGATGCTTGATACGTCTCAAACGTATCTATAATTTTTGATGCTCCATGCTTGTTTTTATACCATTTGCCTATTGTTTCGTTACACTTAGTGGCATTTTTATGCATTTTCTGGAACTAACCTATTAACAAGTGCCACAGTGCCAGTTTCCTATTTTCTGCTGTTTTTGTGTTTCAGAAGTGATACACAGGAAATATTCTCGGAATTGGACGAAACAAGTTCCTGAAGTCTTATTTTTCCCGGAAGCTTCCAGACATCCGAAGGAGAGACGGAGAGGGGCCACCAGGGCCCCACACACAGGGGTGACGCGGCCCTACCCCTGGTCGCGCCAGGCCTGTGTGAGGGAGCCTGGCTCCACCTCTGACATCGCCCCTTCGCCTATAAAGACCCCCCGACGGAAAAAACCTAAGTACCCGATCAGATTTCCAGAACACATCGCGATCCACCGCCACCGTCGACCCGAAGATCGGGAGGGTCCAGAAGCTCTTCCCAGCACCCTGCTGGAGAGGGGAATCGCCACCGGAGGTCTTCTTCATCGCCATGCTTGCCTCCGGAGCGATGAGTGAGTAGTCTACCTTGGACTATGGGTCCATAGCAGTAGCTAGATGGTTGTCTTCTCCACCATGTGCTTCATGTTTAGATCTCATGAGCTGCCCTACATGATTGAGATCACCGTTATGTAATTCTATGATGTTGGTTTGTTGGGATCCGATGAATATTGGTGTTTATGATTAAGTTGCTGTACTGAATTATATCTTTTGTTATCTCTATGTTGTTTATGATCTTGCATGCTCTCCGTTGTTAGTAGCTATCTTGGCCGAGTAGTTGCTAGTGACTCCAAGAGGGGATATTTATGCTCGATAGTGGGTTCATGTCTCTATTTCACCTGGGGGAGTGACAGAAACCTCTAAGGTGGTAGATGTGCTGTTGCTACTAGGGAGAAAACAACATTCATATGCTCAAGGGCATATGCTTTGTTTACATTACACACTTTGCTTAATGCAATTATCTGTTGTTCGCAACTTAATACTTTTGGGGTGTTCGGATTGATATCCCTGAGGGTGGATTATTAGTCATAGATGCAGTTGGATGGCGGTCTATGTATTTTGTTGTAATGCCCAGAGTAAATCTCATAGTGATCTTCTTGACATATCACGTTTATCTTTATTCTATCAATTGCCCAACTGTAATTTGTTTACCCAGCATGTTATTTTATCTATGGAGAGACACCACTAGTGAACTGTGGACCCCGGTCCTATTTACATCATATTGCTATCACCTGTTTACTTTACTCGCACTGTTTACTTTACTCGCATACTATATTATTTTCCACTCGATACGCTCATAATCTTTGTTTCAAGCAAACCGGTGAGATTGACAACCTCATCGCAAGTTGGGAACAAAGTACTTGGTTGTGTGTGTGCAGGTTCCATATCACCTTCAGTCGTCACCGTCTCTCCTCTTCAAGATCGACATTAAACCTTGGTTTCTTAACTGAGGGAAAACTAGCCGCTACACTCATCATACCTTCCTCTTGGGGTTCCCAACGGGCTGGTCATTCACCACGCACAAGGACTTACTGCTCCTTCGCCAACTACACGCCACCAGCTATTTTCTGGCGCCATCACCGAGTAGCAGAGGGCCAGTCCATAACTTCAAATTTCAACTTCTCCCTGTGATAGTTGCTGCTACTGCCGAAGCAGACGTCGAGTTCTATTTTTTCCCCAGAGGGTAATTTGCGGCTCCTGGTACTATTCCATGGAAAGAACAATCTGTTGGCTTCAGGTTTGACAGCGAGATACACATTGCCTTTAGGGTTCTAGCATATATTAGGTTTATGCCGCTTCCTACATCCATGAATACTCTCCCGATATCGTACCCTCCTATTTGCGCTTTTAACACCATTGGCGAGTGGCCCGGCCTGGGAACTTTCCTTGGGTGGTCTGCTCTGCTGAACTTAATTGGTTGATCTGACCATCGCAAGTACTCCGTAGTGGCTGGTGGCGATGATATTGCTAGGTTTACTTGCCTGGATATGTTCTTTCGCTCTTTCTTTGACTTGGGCACCGGTTGAATCATTGCCGATATGTAAACTTTTGACTCTAGGTGTCTCGCTAACCTTTGTACTTGATATCCTTGACTTGTGTATTTTTCTCCTTGCCATCCCCCTTGGCTTGAACCCATGGCGCTTTGTAACCTCAGGAAAGTTCTACAATCCTTAATCTGGTGGTTTGAGACTCTCTTTCCATCAAGATACGCGTAGTGGATTCGATAAGGTCCATATAGCATGTCTTCGGCCGAAGGGCCAGAGTATTTTGGTTTTTCTGCTCGTTTTGCTTGAAACTTCCTATTTTCATAACCTTCCTCTTCCTTTGCTTCGTACCCCGAGCTACCTGATTTTGCCTTCCTTGGTTATCCCTGCTGCGGTGTCTTCTCCTCTGTCTACTTGTTCTCTCGACTTCTGGTGAACGTCCTCTTTTGTTGTTATATGCATCCTCTTAGTCAGCGAATCTGTTGGCTTCTTCCATTAACTCGGCTACTGTTGTTGGCCTTGTTCTTCCTATCTCTTCCATGAGGTCTGAGTGACGAAGGCCAGCCGAAAAAGCGTCTATTGCTCTTTCGTCGGAGACGTCCTCTGCTGATTTTTTGATTACACTCCATCATTGTATATAAGAACGTAGAGTTTCGCCTTTCCTTTGCACACACGCTTTGACTTCCTCCAATGACGCTGGGCGCTTATATGTCGAGCGGAAATCTCTGACGAATTGGCTTTCGAGTTCTCCCCAACTTCCGATGGATTCATTGGGTAGGGTATTCAACCAGGACCGTGCTGCGCCGGTGAGGTGTAATTGCAAACTTTGCATCGCTGTCGCTTTTGTTCCCCCTAATATCTGTACTACCTGCAGGTAATCCGATAACCATAGGTTAGGTTCTTGCGACCCATCATATTTTTGCTGGTCATGCGGTAACTTGAATCCTTTGGGTACCCGCGTTTTGCGAACCCTGCGGGTAAAGCACAACGCGCCCATCTCTTTTTCGTCGTCCTCATAATTTTCTTCCCTCCATGCGTGGCGCGATTTGTTTACTCGAGCCTGCGCTATTACATTTCTTGCGTCCTCCTTCCTTTTTTGTCGCCTTTCTTCTTCTGATGACCCGCTAGACTCGTTTTGTGTGATTTTGTGCTTGAACTTCTCCTTTCGCCTCTCCTTGTAGTTTGTCGACTTTGCCTCTGGACCTTTTCCCCTGATCTTGTCTTCCACTATCCCGAGGCTTCGTATTGCGGCTTGGTGCATGTATTCCGTGGATCTCCGGGTTCTGGCCGCGTGGTTAGTAGGTATGTCTGTGCTGCTATCAGCGCTGCTTCCGGTGTTTCTTGCATGAAGTCTTCTTCGTCCTCCCCTAGTTGTGGAGTAATACTTCTTGAGTACCTTTCCTCTCTACTCTGTGCCGTTGTCCCTCTGTTGTATTTTGGGTCTCCGTGCCTTTCCCTGCTGTACTCTGAATCATCACTATAATCATCCCAATACTCTTCCCTTGACATACTGTTATTATCTTGACTTCTCAAAAACATGTCTCTTTCCTCTCTCAGTTTCTTCTTGTACTGGTGTAATGCGTACTGATATCCCATTAGAACTTCTCTTCTTGAGCCTTCGGGTACTTCTGTGCCATGATTGATAGCTGACATGATGATCCTCCACTCTCCGGCTGAGACGTCAATTTTCTCCTTCTCCTTTTTGTTGTGCTCCCTTATCTTGTCGACTTGCTTGTCGACCCCTTCGTTTCCCTCGTTATTGTTTTCTTTTTCTGCTTCAGTGATAATGACGCATAACTGGTGTACTCTTTTGGAGACACCACTACTTTCAGCGGCGAAGTCCCTTGTACTATTGTGCATTTTAAACGCTTTTACTTTCGTGTCGAGTTTTTCCCAAATTTTGTCGCCTTCTGCGATTTGTGCTTCTCCTAAGCTGACCGGCGAGTTTACCTCGCTGGAAGAGCCTTCAGATGATTCCATCATTGCTACTGTCTCGGGCTCACTCACCGACGGATCTGGCTTCGTCGAATCCGAGAGGCGGGTCAAACCCGAGGGTCCGATTAAGATGCTTAGACTTCCGTTCGTCAACTCCATCTCTTGACTTTCGTCAACTCCTGCACTGCTGTTGGCTAAAAGTAAAAAAGCCGTTGAATTCATGATTCCAACGCCCAGAGTCCCCATGGTCGGCACCAATTGACGAGGGTTAACTCGACAAATGTCCTAGATGAAGGACTTAGGATCAGGGAGATAGGGCGTCGGATGAACACGAAGGTAAAGTTAGTCGAAACAGGTGTATATCGAAAGTAAACTTGGGTGTTGAACCTTGCTTGCTTTCAATCTGGCCTACACCGTCCCCTCCTGGCCCCTATATATAGGTGGCCAGGTCTCGAGGATCGGGTAGGGTCTGATACAGATTACAATATCGACATACGGTAAGAACTCGTATCTCGACTATTATTACAATTGGGCCTAGCTTAACGGGCCTCAGGGGTACTCAACTAGGGGCTCTATTAGCTATACCCTTGTCACTTCTGGTAAAGTACTTTTCTCAAGGTTTGAATTTTTTCCCGCGTCTAGATAACATTAAATGGCGCCACGCGAAGGTGTCGCATTGTTTCGTTTTTTTAAATTAGTTACGCCTGATTTGGGACCCGCGTGAAATGACAACGCACGAGAACTCCTGCTCGTGGCCAGGCGGTGCTGAGTCCCGCCTTAACAGTCAAAGATTTGTAAAGAAATGATGTGTTGCAGTTCCAAATATAATTTTTGAAAAAATTCAGGAGCTTGTCTTGTTACCGCTAACATACAAACCCAGCCCGGTTCCAGCAAAATCGGTAGGAGCTTGTGCAAAATTCAATATATACCTCCGAAGGTGTCGCAACGAAATGAGAGATGATATATGTATCCTGGATGGTCTATTATTTATGTGCGGTGTTCTTTCCAGCTTTCGATCTCGCGTTTCGGTAGCAGCTTCACAAAAAAATCCGATTTCGGCACTTTGAAAATAGAAAAAGCACTTTTGAAAAAGCACTTTTCATGGGAGGAACCGAAAATCGGTCTCCGTGGAATTCCTTGCCATCCCAATGCCCATGAGCGTGTTCGATATGGCCTCATTCCGACAAACTATGCCATGATCGGGGCCAAACCTAGCTCATTTGACCTAAAAGTCATGCAACCTCGAACGTGATAGATCATTTCTGTGAAGGAACTTTCTTGTATACTACTTTTCTCAAGGTTTAAATTTTTTTCCCGCATCTAGGTGACATAAAATGATGCCACGCGAAAGTCTCGCATTTTTTCGATTTTTTTTGAATTAGTTACGCCCAATTTGGAACCTACATGAACACAAACCCGATTTCGGCACTCCGAAAATGGAAAATACACTTTTCGTGGGACGAACCAAAAATCGGCCTCCGTGACGTTCCTTTCTATCCCAATAAAAAAGCTCTATTTTTGATATTTTTGAAAATTTTGATATTTTTATTTTTTTTGATTTTTTTGAATTTTTAAAAAAATTCTGATTTTTTTTGAATTTTTTTAGAATTTTAACAAACACATATACACATATACATACACATACATACCTACATACATACATATATACACACATACTTACACTACACATACATGACTTAAGAGGATTGATATGATAATAATATCAATAAGGATCTAGTAGCGTAGGGTAGCTTATTCAAATAGAACTTAGAAGTTAAACATGTTGGGCTTGTAGCAATCTGAGGATGGATGACCAAACGGAAAATCATCGTTTCAAATTCATTAGAGGGATTTCAAAAAAATTCAAAAAAAAGAAAAATTCAAAGAAAGGAAAAAGATTAAAAGAAAATAAAAATTACAAATATTTTTATTTTTTTTTATTTTTTTTAAATAACCAAAATTACCTGTGCCGACGGTATTGCTGTGCCGACGGCTCATCATGGCCGTCGGCCTATAGCTCTGCCGACGGCTGAACCTGTGTCGACGCCCTCCTATGCCGACGGCGATATGCCGATGGCATTTCTAGCTGTGTCGATGGTCGCCGGCCGTCGGCACCTTGTCTGCGTCCCGTAGTGATACGTTGTGTCTTGCGTAGGAAAAATTCTACGAGGTTTGAGCAGATATTTTTTTCCTATAAAACATTAAGTGCAGGAATCAAATTCTTTAGTATTTCTATTCCTACGTTTCAAATGGCACAAAGGAAAAAATTTCTCTAAAAATCCTATCCTATGAAATTTCTACAAGAATCCTATATTTTAAACGGAGCCTAAGACTTTGAGACAGAGAGGAACTGTATCATGATATGATGCAGCTCAGTCCAGGCTCAACCCTGTTTTCTGGCCTGCAATACAGGCAAAGTACGGTGTGTGCAGTTTAACAAATAATTTGACTATGTATGATGTTGCCTGAGCTCCAGGAAGAAAAAAAAACAAACAGAAAGAAAGAAAGAAACAAACTATGTTATCTTGAGTGCAGCTGGCCATGAATAAAAAGAACAAAAGCAAACAGTGTTTTTCATTTCTCAGGAATGAAAAACAAATTAATGATTGGTGGTTGCTTGTTGGACCTTGCATTCACATAAATTCGTACAAAGTGTTTTTCATTTCTCAGGAATGAAAAGCAAATTAATGATTGGTGGTTGCTGGTCGATGTACACTAGTCATGTGACCAGAATGAATACCCAAGCAGGAGTGCAGGACCAAAGGTAAGGCAGACAGAAGCACATGTGACAGGTGGGCCAGCCAGACTGTATGTAGGTCCGTAGGTGCCCATCACGTACTTAGCTTCTCTGCAGCACCAATCTCCATCTCACATGATAAACGATCCTCTTCCAAAAGTCAAGGCCCATCCCTGCCTGCTTTGACAACATCCATTGATTTCATCATCAATAAACTAATTTACTTTGGCAATGAGAAGAAGGAACAGCTTCTTGCCCGCACATGGCTGCTAGCATAGAGATTGGGGCTACACCAGTATAAAAGCCTAGTCGCCTTGTTGGGCAGAGCAAGAGTGCAAGACCAAGAAAGGGAATTGGTACTATATAGTGCTTGGTGAGGAAGAAGCGGGATGATGGAGGTGGTGGCGGAGCCGGCGTGGGGTCAGTTCAGGGAGGAGGTGGAGATCATGGAGGAGGAAGGCGGTGGCGCGGAGGAGCTGCTGACCAGGGAGATCAAGAAGAGGCTGCTGGACCATGCCCATGCGAACGGAAATGGTAATGGGGATGGAGGAGAAGAAGAAGAAGAGCTCAAGGTTCCTGAGGAGGAAGAGGAGCAGCACAAGAGCATCTCCTTCGATCCAGCCAAAGGTGACACCTTTGCTCTATTTCTTCCACTGTTGTAGATGAACTTGCTCCTGCTTGACTGATTTATTTTTCATTGGAAGAACAAGATAAGAAGTAATGACCCTTCTCCTCTTGCTTGATTAATTCTAGAGAGAAATCCTGGTGCATTATTATGCATGTACTTCCTAGTTCCTACCATTTCTGGCAAGCAATAATTCATTCCTGTGTTGGCATATCGCGGCATATCCTTATCAGGAAAAAATCCTGTGCTGTGTCTGGACCGAAAAATGTGGGGAAGGAAATCACCGTACTGCTTCTGTCCCCTCTGTTTTACTTGAGATGCAGAGTCGACACTATTGCATTCAGTTTAGAGGAACAGAGTACAATACATAGCTCACACGGAAAACACATGCTTAATAAGTACGGATCAGAGGGTAGGACACAGATGTCAGATAGTGATGGCTACCAACATGTTTTGGCTGCCAACTCTTGCTTTGATTGAGCTACAGATCCCTCTCGTCCAATCTAATCTAGGCCTCACCCAAAATTTCCGAGGAAAATTTGGTGTGCACTCGAAACAGTGGTAGGTAGCTTTCCACGGCAGACATATGATGGCCATGGCCCGAAGGCTCCCTGATTCGCAAAGAAAATATCTTAAAAGTTTATCAGTGAGTTATGAGCTAGAAAGATCTGTTTTCTTTCATTAAACTTTAGACACCAATTTTCACTTTGTGGCCGTTTGTTTGATAACATAGTAAAGTTAGCTTTCTGTTACTTCACTGAAGGAATATGGAAGTGCCGGCACTGCGATTGGACGTACCGCTTGGCTACTCCGTGCGAAAACAGTATCCTAAATCATCATGGCTATCGCCACCAAATTGATCAGAAATCGTTAGTTCAAAAAGAACCGTTTTACGGTTCTCTCAACAGAGGTTAGTGTCGGCACTGAAACAGTATGACAATAAGGCAGGATAGGATAGCAGTGATTAGCTAAAGTCTATCTAGCATAACTGTGCTTGGTTCCTTTCTTGTCATATTTCTAGAAAAGTTTTGTTGCTGCAAAAAAATAGTCCGATGCCAAATTAAAAAAGTTTCTTTACAATGTTTAAATGAGTACTGACATCGTTATTTTTTCAATTTTTCAGTTCCTGATATCATTACTGAAGTAAGCGCTAGATTCCTGGTCACGGAAGCGGCACGATCAGGTCCTGAAGAGGAGGAGACAGATGGAACTCCCAGTTCAAATGGTGAAGATCTTGAAGCACACAATAATGGCAGTGCTCAAGAAAATGGATCACACTCCAATGGTTCACACCAAGTCTCCAACGGTGCTGAACCTGAGATAGCATACATGTTTAGATTGGACAAAACTGAAATTTTCCCAGCTGATGTTGACAAGGATGAACATGTTACTGAGGCGCAACCGGAAGCAAATGGATCCCACTCCAACGGTTCACACCAGGTCCACAACAGCGCCAAATCTGAGACAGCATACATGTTTCAAATCGACAAAACTGAAATTTTCCCAGCTGAAGTTGCCAAGGACGAACATGTCACCGAGGCTCAGCCTGAGATCGAAGAGTACGATCTCGAGAAGATTTTGGACCAACAAGAAACTCATGACCTGTACTGTCCCAACTGCAAGTCGTGCATAACTAGGAGGGTGATCCTGAGGAAGAGGAAAAGGACAGTGAGACCAGCGACGCCCGATGAGCCGCCAAAGAGACCGCATACTGAAGAAGTGCCTTCTGCTGATGTACCTGAAAGTGATGTGCAAGAATCACCCGATGTATTCAGATGCTTGTCATGCTTCTCCTTCTTCATTCCAACAGGTATGCTTTTTGTTTCAGTTATGTAGTCCTATTTCACTTTTAGAACAAAGTTATTGTACTTTCACTGTACACGTACTTGTACATTGGTTACTTGACCATTTTATTTTGATCGAGTGGGACAGGCTTAACTCGTTTCCTGTCACCAGGATGTAGTTTCAACATATTCCGGATATTCGGAAGGAAGGACCAACAAGTTGATGTTCTGCCTCCTCCTGCATCAGAGGACATGCCTCCATCTGAGAATTGCACGAGTTGGCTTCTGTCTTGTTTCCAGCCAGGAGATAGCCCAAACCAAACTGCTCCACGTATGTAACCTATGTTCTCCTGATCAAGTTTAAAAATATACATTTTTAGATAAAAATATAAATACTTCTTTGCTGGTTACTTTTTAGAGAATGGTTCTTTTTTAATTATCTTGCAACTGATGCTTACATCAGCTGAACAATTGAACATCGTGCAGATTCACTACAGACTCCACTGTTACATGATACAGCAAATTCCGGTGACATGACCATCACAACAACTGCAACTCACGCATCATATGTGCATAGTCATGATAAAGTTGTAAAACCCGAGCAGTCGACAGATGAATCATCTTCTTCAGCACATCAAACCACCACTACTACAACCACAATCAAAACAACAACAACATCAGCAACAGCTAGCGCATCGTGTACGACCACATCGGCAGCAGCTAGCACATCATCACACACATTGTCTGCTTCAGGTACATCCTATGCCACATTGTTTTTTTCATTAATTCGTAGTTGACTATATTTGACACAAGTTATGCGAAAGAAGAGTTAATAGTTTAGTGAGGACTAGAATGCCAATTTAGTGGACTAGAGTAACCAAAAGTAGATACATCACTTGCAGGAATCTTTCACAACGATGTAATGGAAGTGATAACTGGTGAAGTTCCACCATCAAAGCCTGCTGGTGGTGCTGTCATGGGTTCAACTCACCACCTACTTGGCCACGAAGGTAGGTCTGATTAGTAAGCATGAGCTACTGCTATGTGCTATCTAGAGTTACATCCTGATGGTAGACATTTCTTTTTCTTTTTCAGATGTTCAAGGACCTGCAATTCCAACCACTGAGAATGGCTCATTTTCCAGCCACGCAACTCATACATCAGGATTCAAGGTCGATAGCCCAAATGTGATGAATGTTGTACCAGGTGTGGTTTATTTCCGTTTTAGATCTATGCTTCCACACTGTCGATCTGCAAAAAAATCAATTAAGATAAGTTCGACATGAACGTGCCTATGAGTGCATTCAACAAAACAAACTAGTTACAAATATCATCTAATATATGTAAATATCATCTAATACCGTCTCGTTGTATCTCTGAGTGCTCGTCACTCCCGGTGGGCGGGAGGGGGTGACGCCTCCCCGCCCGCGCTGTGTAATCCCTCCTTGTTTTGATGGAATGTGAGTTCAGGTGGGCTATCGCCCCCCGTTGCGCCCTCAAAAAAAAAATGTAAATATTTCTGAATAACGCCACAGAACATAATACTGATTTCGTCAAGAGATCTTGCAGAGTCAGTAACTCTGAAATTTGTCTCCTCCTTTCAGTGCAATCTGAATGTCCTTTTTTTTAGCAATGTCTGAATCTCTCATGTGTATCTGATGACTAACTGTTGCATTGCACCAGGTATCATACCAAGGGGTGACATACCGACTCCGCCGAATCCTCAAGCAGCAGCAGATCCACCTCATGTAGCAGTATCAGTCCCTGCAGATGTGAATCTTGCTGCTCCTAGACTACAACAGAGGGATGACTGGGATATACTGAAAGCCATAGTGTATGGAGGCCTTGTCGAATCGATCACCAGCCTTTCCGTTGTTTCTGCAGCAGCATCTAGTGGTGCCAAAACATGTCAGTTACTTTCTTCTTGCATTCACTTGTTTGCTTCATCAATGGTACTACCCTGGCACTGATATATATTGTTTCATTGGTCTAATGAAATTCTGTCTTTTTTTCTTCCCTTGCAGTGGACATATTCATCTTGGGAATAGCCAACCTTATCGGAGGACTTCCTCTCATTTTCCACAGTGTAAAAACCTCCTCTCCTTGACTGAATATCCACACTATTTTACAATGATCATCACAGAAGACTTGCCCACAAACTTCAAGAACTAACACACCCTTTCGTCGTCGATTTGAAAATAGATCGCCGATCTGAAGGACATTCAAGACGTAGACGGGAACGATGAGCGAGTCGGCCACTACTGGCTGAACCTTGGACGTCGGTCGAAATCGCAGCTGCACATGGTCATGGCACTGCTATCATACATCGTCTTCGGGCTGCTCCCACCGGTCCTCTATGGATTGTCGTTCCGCGAGAGCAACGACAGGGAGAACAAGATGATGGTGGTCGCTGGCGCGTCTCTCGTCTGCATTGCCCTGCTAGCGCTCGGGAAAGCGCATGTCAAGAGCAGACCCAAGACCTACTTCAAGACCCTCATGTACTACCTGATGATCGCGGTGAGCTCGTCTGGCCTGTCTTACGTTGCTGGCATGCTAATCACGAGGCTTCTGGCGAGTTATGGAATCGTTGATGAAGGTGGTGCATCAGCTTCTCCTGCTCCTCCGGGTCTGTCGTCACTCCCTTATGTGGTGGGTGCAGAAACGTCTGCCTGGTCCTCATTCTGAAGTCTGAAGTTCCTGTAAACAATGGTGCAAATGGATGATGGGTTCAAGAGAAAGTCCCTGAAGAAACACATGGTTTTGACTTGCTAGCTGCTATTTTGTTGAAAGTTTGGAGTACCATTAAGTTTTGATGTTTTTCTGATGGTCTTTATCACTGAACTATGCCCTTCCTATCAGTTAATTTTAAGCATGAATAGCAACAAGTTCAGTCTTGCTCTCTTTTTTTTTCCCTTGAAGATTGTTCCAGTTCTGAAGGAGGCAAATAATTCAGCTTTTCTGAATGAAGTACACAGCTATTCAGCGTTAGATACAGCATATTATTTCAGTCTTGCTCTCTCGCGTTTGCATACGAAACAACAGCAAATATCTCATATTATGTTCTTTAAATACCTAAAGTTCTTAGTTGTCCTGAGATATACTCCCTCCGTTCCACAATATAAGCCTTTTTAGCAAGCTGTTTAGCTTGCTAAAAAGGCTTATATTGTGGAACAGAGGAAGTATCGTTTTCCAGCAAATCAATCCATTTATGAATTGCGATCTTCCCATCGTTTCGCAACACTTGGTACTATTGTTGGCAGAAAAAAAAAGGTGTAGTTCAATGATGGCAAAGTTCCCAAATGACAACTATTAAAAACCAAAAAGTAAGTTCACGGCAAAAAAGAAGGGATTTATTAGAACACTGCTGCTGCTATAGGTTTTGGAGAAGACTACCCAAGCAATCTATTTCATCTACACATTTTCACACAATCTAAAAGCTAGTCAAGCAAGCAATTAAGGGGCAGAGGTTGTGGACAAAATCTGAAATCTGCCTGGTTCAAAACCTGCGATGCAAGAACACAGCATTCTAATTTGGGCGACACACAAGTGGTGTTATTAATTCGCAGGTCTTCCTGCAGCCGAGAGAGACAGGGAAGAGTTAGGATATAAGAAGACCGAGGAAGAAATCTTACCGGATGTGGGAGAGAAGAGCACGCCGCCACCTTCTCTTCCGCCTTCCGGTTAGTTGCGCACCAGGTTCAACAGAAATGATTCGGGATGAGGTGGGGAGATGTTCCACGGCCCACGATGTGAACATCTGCCTGCGCGCTTGATGCGCCGCGCGCGCTGAAAGCCTGAAACTGCGGCAAAACCTATTCAGCGCCCGTTGTGTAAAAAAATAAATTGACGTGCACCCTCTGTTCCGAACGAGGCCTTAGCGATTTGAAGCGGGCTGGCCCACGAAGGGATAGCAGGTGTTGGTTTTCACTAGCTTTGAGAAAGTTTTCGAATAATTCGTTTTCTGGGTTTTTTGTTACTGCTTTCTTTTCGGGTTTTTTCTGGTTTCGTTTTTTTTTTCTGAAAGTCGGTTTAATCATTTTTTTTTCTTTTTTCTTTGGTAAATCAATATTTTTACAAATTTGAACAAAATTTTAAATCTGATTTTTTCTAGATTTTGAACAACTTTAGATTTGAACTTTTTAAATTTGAACATTTTTAAATTCGAACTTTTTAAATATAAACATTTTTCAAGTTGAACATTTTTAAATTCAATTTTTTTTAATTTAGAACATTTTAAAATTTGAATGTTTTAAATTTTGAACAAAATTGAAACCTGAATTTTTTTCAAAAAACTGAACGTTTTTCAAATCTCAACAATTTAGAATTTTGAATGAATTTTCAAAAAATAGACAAAGAACGAAAACCAGTACTACAAAAGGAGTGAACCAAAAATAATAGCGATAGCGCCTGGGCGAGCTGGCATTGGCGTGGTTCAGGTGGGCTTCGGCCCATTAAGATTTTCTTTAGACGTCGGGTCGAGATTGGACGCTAAACGCGTCAAATAGGGCATCCTGAAACTACGTAGTGGGCAAATCCTACTTGTGGCCTGTTTGCGTCTGCTATCGCCGCGACTCGCATGGTCGCACCCCTGTCGCTGATTCTGGTCAGCCCACTAGTTTGACAACGCCTTCCCCTTTACTGTTCCCTGACAGCTCCCTAGTTTTGGTTCATGACCTTTTTTAAGTTTTATTCAACTTTAGTTTTATAGTTCAAAAGATTTTGTTCACGACCTTTTTTGTTTCCTTGAATTTTTTTCAGTTTTTTTAGTTCCCAAGGATTTTATATGCTCGATTAATCGAATGTTCCTGACATTTTGGTTAATTAGTTTTGAAAAAAATGAGTCACGGATGAACTTACTTTCAGACCTTTCGTTCATAGTGGGGCTATCTAGTAGGTGTAGCTTTTTTCTTAGAAAAGTTAAGTTAAGTATGTTTGTTGGACCCAAGTGTAGGTCTCATGGCCAAGTGAGGTTGTGGAGCAAAATTCGCACTTCAGATTACCACGTCGACCAGGATAAGTCCTACTC
This sequence comes from Dactylis glomerata, assembly GCA_007115705.1. Classification (NCBI taxonomy): domain Eukaryota; kingdom Viridiplantae; phylum Streptophyta; class Magnoliopsida; order Poales; family Poaceae; genus Dactylis; species Dactylis glomerata. The sequence continues at coordinate 782,254 of QXEO01000243.1, read as the reverse complement.
AGGTTGTGGACGAATGGGTCAGGGTTTGTGGATTTCTTTTTGCTTTTTCATTTTTCTCTGGTTCTTCGACGGTTCTTTGGTTTTGTTTTACTGAAAATATGAAGATTTTTAAAACTTTGAACATTTTTTAGCGAGTGAACATCTGAAAAAGAGGCTTTTAGCGAGTGAATCATCGGCTCGCTCACATCTTAGCTGTACATGGTGCTGGCCGAGCAATGCTACATCTACGTACAGGTTGTTACGGAATTTTCTTACGGACGCACTATAGGACTACGTGATTGGAGGAAATGAGGGCAGTTGTTCCAGAGAAAGCTCTCACGGCTGCTGCGTAATTGACACGTACTCCCTCATGTTTTAGGTTTGTGAAGCAATTGTATCTACACACTAAAAGCGCTGTGGATTCTCTGACTTGCCCTCTCTAACTTGTCCCTGACTTGCCCTCACTGCATGCGGGCTCCACCAGATGGAGGACCCACCTGTCAATGACTCCCAGGTTAGGCTTGGCAAGTCAGAGAATCCCAATCCCACTAAAAGATGTCTAGATACAATTGCTTCACAAAGCTAAAACATCTTATATTTTAAAACGGAGGGAGTACTACAGTACGTCCGTAACACAATTCCGTAGCGATCTTCCCCTATGTGTAGGATTTTTACTCCTGGCCCATCACGCGTCTGCAGGGTAGATCGAGCCAACACAACCGCGACCGGCAAATCCTATGCTCCGCCCGCGGGCGCGACCTAGTACGCTCCGCCCGCGGGCGGAGGGATATGGGCCACGGCCTGGTACCGTAGTCTTATGGTTTTTCTTTTTTTGATTTTTCTGGCGGTTTTTCTTTTCTGCTAGTTCACTAGTTCGGCTGGTTTTTTATGGTTTTTCGTTTTCCAAACAATTTCGTATTTGAATGAATTCAAATCTGAACAATTTTTTGAGTTTGAACAATTTTGAGTTTGAACAATTTTTGAGTTTGAAATTTTTTTCAAGTTTGATTTTTTTAAGTTTGAACAATTTTCGAAATTAAACAATGAGTAATTTGAATTTCTTTCAAAAATTCGAAAGTTGTTCAAATTTGAAAATTGTTCAAATTCAATTTTTTTTCAAATTTGAAATTTGTTCAATATTCAAAAAATGTTCAAATTCGAAATTGGTTCATGGTCCAAATTTGTTCAAATTCAAAATTTGTTCAAAATTCGAAAGTTGTTCAAATTCGAAAATTGTTCAAATTCAAAAATTGTTCAAATTCGAATTTTGTTCAAATTTGAATTTTTTTCAAAATTCGAAAAACATTCAAATTCGAAAAATGTTCAAATTTCTAAAATCGTTCAAATTCGAAAATTGTTTAATAAATTTAGAAAAAATCAAATTCGAAATTTTGTTCAAATTCGCGATTTGATGAATATTGGACTATGAACGAATTTCAAAATATTAAATTGTTCAAATTTTAGAAAAGGAAAACAGAAATAAAAAAGGAAAAAAAGAAAAAGAAAAAGAAGAAAAACCAGAGAAGAAACGCCTACCGAGCCGGCCCAACAGGATGTTCCTGTGGGCGGAGCGAATGGTAGCTCCACTTTGAAGCGGAGATTAGGAGCCCTCACCGCGATCGCCCCATCAATCACCACTCCAAAACCCAAAAAGAAAAGAGCAATCAGACTAGCGCCCTGGGCATGCACGCGATTCCTCTTTTCTATTTTTGAAAAATGTTGAACATTTTCAAATATGAAACAGAAATTCGAGAACCTAAATATTTTTCAGATCTGAACATTCTTGAAATTTTGACATTTTTTAAAAAGCAGAAAAAAATTATAAATCTAAACTTTTTCAAAATATGATAAATTTTTATAAAGAATTAAAATTGAATTATTTGAAATCTGAACATTTTTCAAAAATCTAAGCAATTTCTAGATTTGGACATTTTGAACAAACATTCTCAACTTTTAGCAGATCATGCTTTAAAAGATAATAAAACTAAAAATACACGATTCCTTAAAATAAAAAATAAAACTAAAAGAAATAGAAAAACTACACAAAAAACGAAAACGAAGAAAAAAGCCTCGATGGTTGATCACGCGGTCCATACGAGGAGCAGAGGTTACCGATCTTTTTTTTAGCGAATTTTCTTTCCTGGATTTCCCACTTCAGTTTCGTTTTTCAGCTTTTCCTTGACAGATCTGATCCATATGTGCCTGATTTGTTCTTGGTATGAACCAAACAAATTTCGATTTTCTCTATTCTGTTACGATCGATGACCACATGTGATCTGCTTCCAGTATCGTTTATGTTTGCGAAAATGAAACAAACACGTTCCTAGTAGTTAAGCCTTGGCATGTGTGCTTCGGTCGTTGCATGGTCGCACCGATGCCAACGACACAAAATCTGCGGAGGCCCTTTCAGCAAGGCAATCACGTTCTCGAAAACATGAACCTGGTTCCCAAAAGTATACGAGAAAACAAAATGAAGAGGATATAATTCAATTCAATCTTAAAAGGGAGCTATGCGTAGAAGGTAGCCCATACTTTAGAATTTAGCACAACACCTTCCGAATAAGGCTTATATATTTATTTTGAAAAGTCAAAGAAAGTAAAGATTGACTAAGATTTTAGAAAAACTATTACTAACTATAATGTTATATAGATATCACATAAAAATATATTTCATGATGTATTGAACGATATAGATTTTATAATTACACATTAATAATTTATTCTAAGGAGTTGGTCAAATTTTACATAGTTTGACTTTTCAAAAAATATTAGGCCTTATTCATTGGAATGGAGGTAGTATGATTTTGCCGGATCGTCTCTCATGGCGAAGAGGGTAGCTAGGGGAGCGACGGGATCTCAGGGCGACATGGATGCGGGCGGGGCGGGTGCGAGCGGGCGAGGTAGGCGGTGGTTGGTGCAGGCAGGTGCAAGAGAGATCGAGAGGTGTGGTGTATAATATAGTAGTAGTGGACTTTCCTGTATTCAAAATGCCACAACTAAGTTTGTCCCGGTTGGACCTATGGGTCCCACTTAGTGGTGACATTCCACTTATAGCGAATGCCATGAGTAGTATTTAGTAGTGGCATTTGATTTATTTTAGATGCCATTAGCATTTTGCCTATTAGTTGTGACGTCTGAATTATGCGGCGCGTCTACTATAATTACTGCTATAAAGGTTTTCCTACTAATGTAGCTAGGGTTTAGGCGATGTCGGCCCCCGAGGCTTTTCACAAATAATTTTTTGAAATAGGCATTCCCTCTTCCCGATGATTAGCCAAAAAGCCATTCCTTTTTTACAGAAGGCATGATGTGTTGGACTAATTTTGTGCGCAGATGGCGTGCACTCTTCTAGATTTGCATGTTCTTTTTCATCACTGTAACGAGGAAAACACACAGGGTTACATGTTTGGCCATATTTTCATGGTAAAAGTCTAAAATAAATCTTGAACTTGTAGGCAAAAGCTAAATCAAACCTCCAACTTCCAATTCCTGAAATTGACACTCTGAACTTTTGAATCCTGGTCTAATTTAAGGGACTGCCTGGCGCTCAGTCGACTGAGATTTAATTAAATCTCAGTCGAGTCTGACGTCACAATATATCCACGTCATCCCGAGCTTCCGTTCCACACATGTTCTCGTTGTTCTGTTTGTTCCTCCTGTTGTTTTCTTTGTGGACCTCGTGTACTTGACCGGGATTTTGTATGTGGCCTTTCTGTAAACAATCGCGGACTGAAAAAGGCCCCAATGGCCAACGAAAAAGGCCCATTGTGAACTGTACGTCGGCAAAAAAGGCCCCAATGGCCAACAAAACAACTATAATTTGTAGTCATGTGGCAAGTTCTACCTGAATCCTCATGAATTTTAGATATGGGGCATGGAAATTATGTGGGAAAATAGGTACCGACTACAGGACATGACAATGGGTACTGTAAAAATACATTCATAATCAGCAAAAAAGATTTAGCATGTTGAATATAATTTGTCTAGCAAAAAATGTATTATGAGAGAAGAGCTCAATGGATACAAAAAGGTAGTAAAAACACTTACAAAATTTGTTATCTCATAGAAAATCTCATTGATAGCACAGTATCAGTAATATCTTCATACTTGTCTCTGTCATCCTTTTTACTTACAAAAACATTATTCTCCATGCCTTCAAACTCTGGTACACCATTATCACTATCCAGTTCAACTACTTCACACTCCATGAGATAATCTAGAGAGAATAAAAAAAATAACTAGGGAAAACTTCCAGACCTGAAAATATGACAAGAACACTTAACATTGCCATAGTAATAGTGTATGAAGTAAGAACATAAAAAGACAAACATAAATAAGAGGCCACTCTGAACAAAAATAGTGTGTAAAATAGCACACTCTATAATACAACAAAAAAGAAGCCACGCCCTCCCCCCGCACTCCCATAAAAATCCCGTATCACATATCATTGTATGATTTACCGTTTGGGACCAATCCAACACAACAACACATATGATCCTAGTTGAGCGCCGGTTGCAACTAGGAGCATAGTTGTGCGCCGGTTGCAACTAGAAGCCTAGTTGTGCGCCGGTTGTAACTAGGGCCCTAGTTGTGCGCCGGTTGTAACTAGGGCCCTAGTTGCGCGCTGGTTGCAACTAGGGCCCTAGTTGCGCGCCGGTTGCAACTACGATCCTAGTTGCGCGCCGGTTGCAACTAGGAGTCTAGTTATGCACCGGTTACAACTAGGACCCTAGTTGGGTTGCAACTAGGACCCTAGTTGCGCGCCGGTTGCAACTAGGACCCTATTTGCCCGCCAGGTTGCAACTAGTATCCTATTTGCCCGCCAGGTTGCAACTAGGACCCTAGTTGCGCGCCGGTTGCAACTACAATCCTATTTGCGCGCCGGTTGCAATTATGATCCTAGTTGCGCGCCGGTTGCAACTACGATCCTAGTTGCGCACCTTATGCAACTAGGAGCCTAGTTACGCACCGGTTGCAACTAGGACCCTAGTTGCGCGCCGGTTGCAACTAGGACCCTAGTTGCGCGTCGGTTGCAACTAGAACCCTGAAGAACTAACACTGAAGAACACTGAAGAACTAAAGAACTAACACCACCAAACTCTGAAGAACTAACACCACCAAGCTACACGATGTCTCTCTCACAAGGCATAGCAAAAGCGCACCGCTTGCAACTACGAGTTTGGCTACTTCACACTCCAAGAGATAATCAAAAAAAGGATCACAGAAAAATACCTATGGAAAACTCCAAACCTGGAAAATATGACCAGAACACCAAAACAATAACCATACTGAATGAAGCAACAACATAAGGACAACACTAAAGAGAGCTACTGTCAACCAAATTCAGAAAACATGCTACTTTCTGAACATACTCTCAAAAATGATGCAAAACAGTAGGAATCAACTCCCACATCAACACGTAATAGAGAAAAATGCCTTGTTGCACACCGGTTACAACTATGAGCCTAGTTGCGCACTGGTTGTGTCTATGATCCCAGTTGCACACCGGTTACAACTAGGGGCCTAGTTGCGCACCGATTGCAACTAGGGGTCTAGTTGCGCACCGGTTGTAACTACGATCCTAATTGCACACCGGTTGCAACTAGGAGGCTAGTTGCGCATGGGTTGCAACTACGATTCTATTTGTGCACCGGTTGCAACTAGGATCCTAGTTTGCACAATGCATGCAACTAGGTTATAGATACATTGGATGCAAAACACATATCATGAATATACTGGGGTATTGTTTTTTATTTATTAACTGCAAAAACACGGCGTATGCCCTCATTTCTGCCCCCCATATACAATACGTTCTCAGCAGAAACAAGTGTTGGACACACGATATAACTCTGTTATCTCCCAAATCATAGCACAATAGAAAAGGTTGTAAACATTCACAGTCCTCTGCCCCTTGCCCAAAATGATCCCAACGAAACAAAAGCGCTCAGCCTAATAAAATACTGGGATAACAAAAAAAAACATCACACGCTCTCTCAATCTCCCAAGGAACAGCACACAAATTTGGGAGCAAACACAGACTAAAAATGACAACATATAGAAATTTCCAACAACATACTGACAGCCCACAGGCCACATCCCCTTGGCCAAAATCCTCCAAAACGAGCAAGCGCTCATCCCTATTAAGTTTGGGCGTTGACGAATTTCGAATGGAACATCAAGACAATGACTCTTATCTCCCCCAAAGGCACAACACAAAATCGCGACCAACAGACTTATCAATCAATAGCAATCTGACCGCCCCATCCCCCTTCGCAAAAATGCTAGAACCCACCAGCGCTTGTCCTATAAAGACAGCCATTTGACAAATTTTGGATGGAACAACTACACAGCTCCCAACAATCGTCCTCTCTCCCAGACATGAACTGGATCCATGCGCGCCAGCGATTCTCTCTAAATTTGAGACCACAACATCAAAGGGCCACAAATTTGACGGAACCAAATACACAAAGCAAAATCTGTCCGAAGCCCCTTACCCTACGGTTGCGGATTCATCTGTGAAATCATACAGGCTCGACTGAAAAAAAAGGGGGAGGGATATAATGAGCGAGTATACCTCATAAGATCTGCTCGAATCACGTCGGGCGAAGGAGATGACGCTGTAGCGCACCGGCTGACAACCCCGACGTCGTCGGCGATGCGCCCCCAACAACCCGACGACCTCAGCGAGAGGCCGCCCCCCACCGAGTCCCCTATCCTTCTCTGCCCGAGTCCCCCTTGCTTCTACTGTTTCAAACATCAGCTCAGTCGGTGGGGAAAATGAAGACATGCAGAGACATCAGATAACACTTCCAGAGTTCCAGCACAAAATAGAAGAGCCCCCAAAAAAGGCCACAACCAAGCAAGCGTGAGGCCCATAGAACGACAAGCCAAACTCGGCAGGCCAGACATGCACATCGCGCGCGTGAAACCGCGCGATACGTAAGACAGACGGACAAAATACACAGATCTTGATATAAACATCCAACGGTCAGAGATATGACTGAGATTTAACTAAATCTCAGGCGACTGAGATTTAGCAAATCCGCTAATTTAAACCCTAAACCTGTTTGGCGTAACGGGAAAGATACAATCCTGGCTGGGATCACTGTATACCCTCATTGACATAAGGACCCCACTTGTAAGAATCTTCTTCCCCAACCTCCACCCTCATCTCCTCCCCACCTCCGCACTCCTCCTTTACCACACCGCCGTCCCCTCCTCCTGCTATCCCACCCGGCTGCGAAGGCTCACCGCCCTTGGCTACTACTTGACTGGCGCGCCATGCCGCCATGCTCCTCCCGACGGATATGACCGCGCTGCCCCTCCTCCCCGACGAGTGCGGGAGTACTGCCCCTCCACATCCTTGACGGGCAACGGGACTTCTGCAGTTTGCGAGGGAGATTGTGTTGGTGGGGTGCAGAGCTCGGCAGCACACGATGAATTCTTGATTTTTCTCATCTAGATCTTGTGTAATAATTTAATTCAATAGATGTGCTACAGGGTGGATAAGGGATGGGGATACCTATGGGATGTTGACACACGCGCAGGTCCCCTCTTGCTCACCCACAGAGGCCGTGCAGGTCGCACGCGCAAGCTCGACGACTGACTCATAGTGCGCTCGGCGTCGCGTGCTAGCTGCTGCAGTGCACTCTTCGCCGCTGCCGCGTGCTAGCTGCTGATGTACGCTCGCCGCCGCCATGACATACTAGTTGCGGATGTGCGCTGCCTGTCTAACAGACACAACACAGGCTCGACCTCCCAAAGTTTTGGATCGATGACCATGGACGGATTGTCGCGCGCACATTGGTCAGAGATGGCCCCCGATGGCGGCGAGCACCACCTTGCGGTCGCAAACGCTCAGAGGTCCTAGACTGGTAGCATGTAAAAATTAGACAGAGATTGATTGGGAGAGGTTGGAGGTAGAAGAGACATATGACAGGTGGGCCATGTTTGTCAGTCACAGATTAGTGAATTACTTTTTCTCAAAAAAAAATCTTGCATCAAAAACAGATCCAAGGTTTAAATTAGACCGGGATTGAGAAGTTCAGAGTGCCAATTTTAGGGATTTAAAGTTGGAGGTTCGATTTAGCTTTGGCCTATAAATTTAAGGTTTATTCATCCTCCTTTTTTAATCGGCCTATCGATCTTAGTTCCAAATTGTAAGTTGATAGATTTGATCAGTATCGTCCTCTTGAGGGCCCTAACTTTTTATGGAAATGTGTACCAATATTGTGGTACGATTGAGATGACAAGAGGGGCGCAAAATGCACGTTGAAGATACCCAAATAGTACACAACAATTCATCAAGGAGAAAGAGGATCATACCTGCGCCGCCGTCGATCTCCGCTTCGTTTGGGGAGGGCTGGTGTTCAGCAGGGTAGCCATCTGAGGGGAGGAGTCTTGCGACTGGAGGAGGCAAGAATAGCGGTGGCAGAGAGGCGTTCTGTTGGAGGCGTTGGACTGCAACGCAGGTGAAGAGAGCGGAGGCATAGGAGGAGACGAATTTTAGGAGGAGCATCGATTTTAGATGGGGATCGACTGAAGACTTCTAGAATTGGTTCTACTAAAGTCGGTTCTCCTGGATTCGGTGGGTAGAAACGCGTAGACACATAAGTCGGTTCTCATGAAGTGATCGGTGGCACAAACGCGTAGACACATGAGCCCAAAACAAGGCAATGTCTTGTCGAGCAACGAGGGCTTGCCAATTCCAAGGAGCTTGGTGCTCCTAGGAGATGTCATCTGCAGGTTATCTTTTTGGCGATTCAGTGGATATATATATGTAGTCCTATCTCTAAACAAAGAAGTAGTGACATACCATAGATTATTAGTGCGACCGGTTGAAGATAACCGCACAGGATTTATACAGGGGCTGACAACTTGATTATGGAATCACATTGCGATGCCGTGACCCATATCCTTTTTATTTTGGATGGTTTATCTTTATATTGACCTTATGCGACCCTTGAGCTATAATAATGGACATTTGTAAAATATCCGATAAAGCAACATGGATCACTTTGATGCAGAGCCAAGCAACACCCTCCATTTTGGCAAAAATGCAGCCATTGGAACCATTGTTAAGAGGAAAGGAGCTCACTTGTGGTACGACGAGAAGCTCGATACTTGGATCATCACAGATTCCTCCTCTTACGCCATTTCTCCGATCCTACTCGACACTGATCCAAACGCCACACAGATCATGAACCTTACAGCTCTACAACCGAATGTTGGGTTTTTATGCCCCCCGTCGATCGCCTGGACACATGAGACACGATCGGTTTTGCGACACGCTCTCACTTGCTTCTTTGTTCGGCAATGCCAGATACACTTTTTTTGAATGGGGAGCGCCCCGAAGGGCGTGGAAACTTCACATTATCAATAAGTGGTGCACGTACAAATTATTACAAAGAATCCCATAAGTAAAAGAAATAACACATAGGTCCCTGGTAAATGCAGAGAGACCCCACTAAGAGGTGAAACAAAGCAATTTGGTCCTTCTCTTTCCCCACCACCGAGTCAGTGATGGAGATCGAAACTGCCGCCGTCAAGCCCGGAAGCGGGGACGAAACCACTTGCCGCCGAGAAGACGATGAGCGCTGTAGCAGATCTCGAAAGGGGCCTCACCAGGGAGATTAAACAGACACCGGAATCCTTCACCGGCTTCAGATAAGGCTAAAGCATGGCCTTGGATGTTGGACAGAAATCACCCGCCGTCGCAAGGATGCTCGAGGAGAAGGTGTCCCCGCTTCCTAACTGTAGGACAGAGCAAATAGGGGAAGATCCTTCGTCGCCATCGTCGATGCAAAGCGAACCGCAGTCAAACTCACCGCACCTGCCATGGGCAGGAGGAGGCGGGCAAATAAGACTGACACGGAGAAGAAGCCTCCCCGCAGGAGAGAGCACTCTCGTCGCTGTAGTTGAGGGACATGGAGTCGGCCACAGGTGAGCAGGTAGCACCGGCCCTCTTGTCGGCGAGGTGACACACCTAGGCAACCACACGCCCTCGGACCCAACCTCCGTAGCCTCAGTGAAGAAAGCAAGAATGGATCTTGAAAGGATCGTATGAGCGACTAGAGGGGGGGGGTGAATAGGAGCTACCCAAATTTTTACTTCTTTTCAAGTTAAGGCTAGACAAGAAGGTAAATTCTCTAGATGTGCTACTAAGTGAATTTATCTAGAGTGACAAGCAAGCTAGCAATAACAATATAAGTAAAGGTACGAGTAAAGGATAGATGTAACTGCAATGGAGACACGAAGACACAAGGATGTATTCCCGTAGTTCCTTTCTTGTTACGGGAAGTACGTCTACGTTGGAGAGGTGTGGTGCCACAAAGGCCACCAACGCCACAAAGGCTCACCCTATTCTCCGGTGAACAAGCCACAAAGGCGAGTTCACGCTCCACTAAGCGATGCCCTTGAAGGCGGCATGACACCTTTACACAAAGTATTGGGGCAAGCTCCACAACTCAATTGGAGGATCCCAATAGGCCCACCAAGCTCTTACACACAAAGTTAAGCTTGGAGGACGGCTTCTTCTGGCTAGGAATCCGATGAATCACACAAGTTACAAGCCCCTCAACAAAGCAAGGGGGGAAATCAAATCGCCTTGGTGGAAGTGTAGATCTAGGTCTTCTCCCTCAAATCCCAAAAGGGCTTTGAGTTCTATTGGCTAGGGAGAGAGATCTAGTGCTTTGAAGCTTTGGAACAATGGAGGAGAGAGAGTGGAAGCCGCAGCCCCTTCTTGAGGTAGAAGAAGGCTTTATATAGTCCTCCACGAAATGTAGCCGTTGCTGGACGACTAGGGCCGGAGTCTCCGGCCAGGAGGGCTAGAGTCTCCGCCCTAAGTGACTCCAGGGCCGGAGTCTCCGGCCAGAGACAAAAGTCTCCGGCCCAACTCCGGCCTGGTCTCTGAATCGTCCAAGCCTTTAGCAAACCCTAGCCCAGCCAGATAGACCGGAGTCTCCGGCCACTGGGGGCCAGAGTCTCCGGCCTCAGCATGCCAACCCGGAGTCTCCGGCCAGAGACAGAAAGTCTCCGGCCCAACTCCGGACGGGCATCTGAAGCGTCCGACTCTGGGGATTGCCTGGGCGAGTCCCCTAGGCCGGAGTCTCTGGCCACCAGGGCCGGAGTCTCCGCCCTAGAAGAAGCAACAGCAGCACTTCGTGGATCCCCTCTCCACCATTTCCACCTTTGCGAAGCACCCTACAAGACAACTAAGCCCTAACTCCACTACTGGACTACGGGCTCCGATCTTTTCTACCTTTTTGGGGTGCACCTCCGCGAGATCCTGAAATAACCTAGAAAATTCTAGAACTTTAATAGCATGGTTAAATCACCAAATGTTGTTAACAAACACCAAAATACATTTATTAGGGAAATGCCCTTTCAATCTCCCCCTTTTTGGTGTTTGATGACAACATACGGATTTACAAGATATAAGCACAATAAAATAAAATATATAGCCAAAGCTCCCCCTACTTGTGTGCACAACACAATTTGCATTTGAACATGAGCCACACAAGTAAGGATCATCACTCCCCCTATATATTTCACAATTATACCAAGAGCAAGTAATAATACAAGAGACTAACCATAAGCATATAAGTAAGACTAACAAGATAGCACACATTAATAATAGTCTTACTAGCAATAGAGGAACTTAAGTCTCACAAACATAACGCACACACGATAGTTCAACACTAAGATAGATGAGACACAACATGAAAGTCCATGAAGTTGTGTCTCGACCAAAGCAAAGGCAAATCCAAATCCAAATAAACCACCCCATGGCAAATCCCAACGAAGACATCCTAATAGAACTACTTCTCCCCCTTTGGCATCGAGACACCAAAAAGGGAAAAGAGCGATGCTACACGCCCATGAGATCACTCATCGTCTTCATCCTCGGGCTCTTCCTCGGAACCGGCATCGAAGTCCTCATCCCCTTCTTCAATATCATCAGAAGCCATGGGCTTCTTGCCATGATGCACATTGGAGGTGCCAGAGGTGACCTCCTCAAAGGCTTGCCAGTCAGTGAGACCCTTGCTCCACTTGCCATAGGAGTGAGTGCCGGATGAAGAGGAGGAAGGTGGAGATTCCACATAGCCCGGTTGAGACTTCCGAATAGCCTTGTGAAGAACTTGTTGATTGTCATTTGTGTGCTTTTGAGCAATGTAGCTCTCATATTGCTTGTGACAGATGTCCACATTCATGCAAAGCACATTCCTTTGGAACCAATTGAGCTTCTTATATTCTTGACCAAACTCATTGTTGGAGCTAGAGCCGGCATTGCTAGCATTCTTCATCCTTGGGCCCCTTCTAGTTGAAACACCTTCGGCAAAGGCATCATCATCTTCACCTCTCACCGGTGCAAATGGTTCCTTGGAGTGACCGGTGGGTTCTTTGCGTTGAAGCTTCACAACCTTGTGATTCACAAGGTTTGCCGTGAGAAGAGGAAGGTTGAGTTGTTGAGCATGAATGAGCTTCATGATAAATGGGGCATAAAGAGGAGTCTTCTTGTTGAGAATGCAATCATTGATCTCCTTGTGAATGAAATCCATCATATCAAGTGGCTCAACGGGTGCGGTCTCCCCTTTGCAACAGACTTCATGAGAGTAAGCCAAGAGATTCACTAAGGCCCCACGAATAGCATCAAAGTTACTGGCTTGAGGGGCAATGGAGGCCCAGAATATGCGGAGCAAGATGTTGGACCGTTTGGATAGCCCAAGGGTGCCCCCAATGACAATCTTCTTGTCATCCCCGGTGTAGAGAGGAGCAAGCTTCTTCTTCTCATAGTACTCTCCATCCACATGCATCCTCATGCCACTAGGAGTAGTAGCACCACGAAACTCATACCCAAGGAGAGCAGCAAATTCCATGAAGTTGGAGTGACAAACCTCTTCTCCGGTCATCCAAGTCATGGGGATCTCCTCACCATCCCCAAGAACCAAGGTAGCAAAGAACTGATGGATCAAAGTGATGTTATAGGGCTCTTGAATCTTCATGAGTGGATGGAGCCCAAGCTTGCGAGTGATCCACACGGCCTCTCCAAAATATGCACTGTACTTGGCAAAATGAGAGAAGTCCATGACCGTCTGAGGGCAAACCGGATACTTCTTGAGAGAAGCATAGAATTCCTTCATGATCAGCTCTTGCTCTTTGCGGACAAAGCAATGGTCACGAGAGTTCCGCGGGAGAGTGTACATGTCCCTCTTCCTCATCTCAACAAATTCAGATGACGACAGCCCTTCCAAAGTCACAAGGCTATCGAACTTGACCTTCTTAGCTGCCTCAGCTCGTTCCTCCTCAGCCATCCTTGTCTTGAGCTTCTTAGCATCCCTAGCTTGCTGAGTAATGACTGACCTCTGCGCAAGAGCCCCTGTGGCGGGATTGACAACCAACTTGTCCTTTCTATGAGCGGCCGGTTTCTGAGAACCACCTGCACCTGTGAACGAGTGAGGAAGATAGCAAGGTTGAGGCGACATGTCCTAGAATCAAAAAGTAAGCAACTATGATGTGACTTAGTGCACTCAGGCCTGATCTAGCCGGAGTCTCCGGGGACTCGGGCCGGAGTCTCCGGCCAAAACCAGAGACTTTGCGTCCAGGCCGGAGTCTCTGGCCACAAGGGCCGGAGTCTCCGGTTGGACCCAGCAGCCCGAGCCTAGGAGACCACATTGAACAAATCGAGTGCAAAATCCACAATAGAGTTGCTAAGAAGATGATTGATAGCCACTAGAAGGTAGTATACCATATCAAACTAAGGGAAACATGCACATCTCATAGATCTAGAGAGAACTAGATGGAGAAGATGAAATGCAAGTTTACCGGAGTCCATGGCACAAAATCGATCGGTGGGATTGATCCCACCCATCCACGGAGTTGATTTGCCGGTGGCACGGCGGATCCCGAAGCTTGGAGAGGCTCCGGGGGTCGATCTGTGGGCAAGAGGGCGGCAGTGGTGGAGTAGAGGTACGGGGGTGGATGGGGAAGAATGGACCATTCTTCCCCACCCCGTGCCCTAAGTATGATTTTCGAAGCTGCCCCGGCCGGAGTCTCCGGTACTTACCCCGGAGTCTCCGGCCCACCGGAGTCTCCGGGCTGTAAACCCCGGAGTCTCCGGCCCCTATTGACCAGATCAACATTTATGGTGTATAAAGGACATGTCATTTAAAGATTAAGTATGTTTGAGGAAGAGATAGGCTTGGGATGGACACATTGTCACTGTGTGGTACAAAATGCTCATGTTTGCAAACATGCAAATAAAATCAAATAAGACCAAACATGAGCATGTTCCCATAAAAAAATAGACAATAAAATCAAATGGGAAACTCCTCCACTAGGGAGGTTGGTGACCAAAAGGCCACCATGTATGAGTATATAGGTATGGCACCGCGAAGATATATCTTGGGCCCAAAACCTAGACTCATCGATTAAGTTCAAAAATGTCACAAATGACAAGATAGAACAATACGCTTACTACTGGCATTATGGGGGGAGGGATAGTCCAATCAATTAGGACCGCACTCCCCCTATTTCCATGTCCACATCTAGAACAACACACAAGTTGGAGTATGGGAGTAAATGCACCTAGCTCAAGCCACATTGCTTGAATCAATGATATTTAGTTCATGCCTCAATTCTCGGAATCTTGCTTCATCAAGAGGCTTTGTGAATATATCTGCAAGTTGCTCATTAGTGCCAACATAAGATAGATCAATATCTCCACGGTTGACATGATCCCGAATGAAATGATGATGAATCTCAATATGCTTCTTCTTGTTGTGTTGCACCGGGTTGTGAGCGATCTTGATTGCACTTTCATTATCACATAAAAGAGACACTTTGTCAAAAATGACACCGTAATCCTTCAAAGTTTGCCTCATCCATAAGAGTTGTGCACAACAACTAGCCGCGGCTACATATTCGGCTTCGGTGGTAGAGAGAGACACACAATTTTGTTTCTTAGATGACCAACACACCAAAGACCTACCAAGAAATTGGCAAGCCCCGAAGGTTGATTTCCGTTCCACTTTGTCTCCCGCCCAATCCGAATCCGAGTAACCTACAAGATCAAAACTTGCTCCTTTTGGATACCAAAGACCAAAGTTAGGGGTATTCACTAAATATCGAAAGATTCTTTTGACCGCCACTAAGTGGCTTTCTTTTGGTGCGGCTTGAAAACGTGCACAAACTCACACACTTAACATAATGTCCGGTCTAGATGCACAAAGGTAAAGCAAGGAACCAATCATAGATCTATAAAGTTTTTGATCCACTTCTTTACCATTAGGATCGAGATCAAGATTAACCTTTGTTGGCATGGGAGTCTTTGCACCTTTGACTCCTATCATCTCGAACCTCTTGAGCATGTCTTGGGTATATTTGGCTTGGTTCACAAAAGTCCCTCCCTTCACTTGTTTGACTTCAAATCCAAGGAAGAACTCTAACTCCCCCATCATAGACATCTCAAACTTGTCGGTCATGAGCTTGGCAAACTCATTATTGAAAGCTTTGTTAGTAGAACCAAATATAATATCATCAACATATAATTGGCAAATGAAAAGCTCCCCATTGATCTTCTTAGTAAAAAGAGTGGGATCGATCACCCCAATTTCAAAACCACGGTCAACCAATAACTCTTTAAGGTGCTCATACCACGCACGTGGGGCTTGTTTGAGGCCATAGAGCGCCTTATCAAGTTTGTAAACGTGGTTAGGAAACTTAGGGTTTTCGAAGCCCGGGGGTTGCTTCACAAAAACCAATTCATTTAAGGGACCATTGAGAAATGCACTTTTAACATCCATTTGTTGAAGTTTAAAGTTATGATGTGATGCATATGCAAGTAAGATGCGAATGGATTCAAGACGGGCAATGGGAGCGAAAGTTTCACCAAAGTCAATACCCTCAACTTGGGAGAAACCTTGAGCCACCAATCTTGCCTTGTTACGAATGACTATGCCATTTGCATCTTGCTTGTTCTTGAAGATCCACTTGGTCCCAATGACATTACGGCAATCTTTAGGCCTTTCTACTAGAGTCCAAACTTTTTTGCGCTCGAAGTTGTTGAGTTCATCATGCATGGCATCAAGCCAATCCGGATCCTCAAGCGCCTCATAAACTTTCTTGGGTTCTACACAAGAGACAAAAGCATGATGAGAGCTAAAGTTAGAAAGTTGCCTCCTAGTGGAGACACCTTTACGAACACTCCCAACCACATTTTCCAAGGATATGCTTCTTCATCGAAGAATGGACTCAGGCTTCTTCTCACGGCGAGTGCGAGCCTCAAGAGGAGATTCTTGAGAGACTACTTGATCATCTTCATGATCACTGTTCTGGTCCTCGCCTTGACCAGTTGGATTGCCTTGATCATCAAGTGGCCCATAGCCACGGAATTCCGAAGGATCTTCATCAAGGCCTTGATCACCCCCGGAGACTCCGGTATCCAAACCCGGAGACTCCGATATAGGCCGGAGAGTCCGGACCACAGGGGCCGGAGACTCCGGGCAAGATTGCTCGGTGGGATGATCTTGAGGTTGAGGGTGCGCATCTTGTCTTTGGTCAATGTCCTGTGGGTGTTCAGCAGGTGAAGGCTCCACTTGTGTAGAGCATTGTCCTTCTCCTTCGGCCAAAAGGTGTCCCTCAATGGGCCGGAAGAATCCGACACCCATTCTTCTTATGGCTTGGGGAGGAATTTTGTCACCTACATCACGAACACCACTTTGTCCCACAAAGGAACCATTATCTTCATCGAACCTCACATTACAAGTCTCTATAACATGCCCAGTGGACTTGCTATAGATCCTATAGGAATGTGAGTCCGTGGAGTAACCAACAAAGATACCCTCTATAGCTTTAGAATCGAATTTTGACAAACGAACACCTTTCTTGAGATAGAAACACTTACAACTAAATACCCGGAAGTACTTGATGTTGGGCTTTTGCCCGGTATGAATTTCATATGGAGTCTTATTCAAGTTCTTGCGGAGATAAAGCCGGTTGGTGGCATGGTATGCGGTATTAATAGCTTCGGCCCAAAAGTTGTATGGAGACTTGAACTCCGCCAACATAGTTCTTGCCGCATCCATAAGAGTCCGGTTCTTCCTCTCGGCAACTCCATTTTGTTGCGGGGTATATGCAGCGGAATATTGATGTTTGATGCCCGCATCACTAGGAAACTCATTTAGGGAGTAGTTCTTGAACTCGGTGCCATTGTCACTTCTTATAGTCAATATGGTGGTATTTAATTGACGCTCAACTTCGGTGGCAAAGTCTTTGACGGTTTGTTGGGTCTCACTTTTGAACTCAAAGAAATAAACCGAAGTATATCTTGAATAGTCATCGACAATCACCAAGCAATACTTCTTGCCACCAAGACTTGCATAAGTGGGAGGTCCAAAGAGGTCCATGTGAAGGAGCTCCAAGCACCTCTTGGAAGAGATAATAGTCTTGCTCGGATGGCTTGTTTCATGCATCTTTCCTTCAATACATGCCCTACAAACACGATCTTTGGCAAAAGAAACATCCTTTAGTCCGAGTATGTGGCGGCCGGTGTAGAGATTTTGCAAAGCTCTCATATTGACGTGGGCTAACCGGCGATGCCAAAGCCATCCCACGTCGGCCTTAGCAATTAGGCATATCGCGGCCGTAGTGGGTTTCTCCGAGAAGTCCACCACATACAAGACATTTTCGACATACCCAACAAAGGCAACCTTGAGAGACTTACTCCACATGACGACCACAATATCAACATCAAAATATGTGGCATAGCCCATAGTAGCAAGTTGATGAACGGAAAGTAAATTATAACCAATGGTTTTGACAAGCATGACATTCACTAGGGACACGTCCGGAGTGATCACCACCTTACCGAAACCAAGTACCTTAGAGGATGATTTATCACCATATGAGACCGTAACATTTGAAGTATTTGGCTTTAGATCTTCCACAATATTTTAGCTTCCGGTCATGTGGCTTGTGGTACCACTATCAATAATCCATTTTCCTCCTCCGGAAGCAATGTCCTACAAGAGATCAATTCTTGGTTTTAGGTCCCCATTTTTGGATGGGTCCTCTTTTGTTAGTCACAAGAATCTTAGGTACCCAAATAGCATATTCAAAGTAGCCATCAGAGGGACCAACATATTTAGCATAGACATCACCATAATAATCCCTAAGATGAACATAATGAGGATTATATTTTCCTGCAAAATCATTGTGAGTAGGGCCGGAGACTCCGGCCTTTGGGAGCGGAGACTCCGGGCTAGATGAACTAGCCGGAGACTCCGGACCCTTTGACCCGGAGACTCCGGACACTTCGACCTTCTTCACTTTCTCCTTTCCCTTGAGCTCCTCCCACTCCTCCTCGGTGTAACAAATATCAAAAGGGACATGAGGAGTAGGAGCTGCAGCAGGCTTTGACTTCTTCTTGTTCTTCTTCTTATTCTTCTTCTTCTTTGAGGGCTTGGCCACCAAACCAAGATCCCCTTTCTTTGAGGACTTGGCAACAAATCCGAGGCCCTCCTTACCCTTGAACACTCTTTGATTGTTCAAGAGATCATTGAGATTCTTCTCTCCTTGAATGCAAGTAGCCAGGCCCTTAGCAAGATCGGCCTTCAACCTATTGTTCTCCTCAATGATATCATTATGATCACAAATAGAGTTAGAAGAACAAGGAACTTCAATAACTTGCATTGGTGGGACTTTAGATTGTTCAATAGTTAGTTGAATTTGAAGTTGTTCACGAATCTTGGTGAGATGAGAGAATTTGCCTTCCAAAGCCTTGTGGGCTTCTTCAAGCTTCTCAAACTTCTCACGAAGATCATTATGACCAATGTCAAATTCAACTTTATCCTTTTTAAGCAACTTGACCATAGCAAGAGCATGGTCATGTTCTTTAGTGAGTTTTGACAAGATTAGATTATGAGACTCTTCTAGTCCCAATAATTTCTCCTCTAAAGAGACTCTCAAGTTTTGCTCTTCTTCGAGCTCAATTGATAGAGAGCCAATATCATCCGCGGCTAATCTTTCTAACTCCTCCTTCTACTTGATAGTGTCATGGGCATCACCAAGTTCACACATTAGTGTCTCAAAGTATATCTTGGTTGGCCCCTTCATGTTAGCGAGAAAATCATCACAAGAAACTAGTTCTTTCTTAATCTTAAGACTACTCACATCTTCCATAGAGGTAGAATTGGAATGAGATGATGAAGGAGTAGGTGATGATGTTACCTCCGAGGCCTTGGCCATAAGACACTTGTGGGTGGTGATGATGGCGTTCTCATTTTGTGAGTTGAAGAGGGATGTAGGTGGTGTGGAGACAATGGCAATGGCGGCCACTTCTCCATTCTCTTCATCAACGGAGTCATCATCATCAGACCCGGAGTCATACTCCTCATGAACCACCAATACCCTTTCTTCTTTCTTCTTGTTGTCCTTGTTCCCATGCTTCTTGGATGGGTAGAACTTTGATGACCGGCGCTTGGGGATGAGCCGGCCTTCATTGTCCTCCTTGTTCTCATAAGGACATTCGGCGATGAAGTGCTTGATTCCTCCACAATTGTAGCAATGCCTCACTTTAGAGTCACCACCCTTCCTTGGAAAGGATTTGAACTTGGATCCCTTCATCTTGTGCTTGTTGGCATCCCAAAAAGCATTTGCATTGAGAGCCAAGTGTTCATGGAGTGCAAACTTGAGATCTTCCGGAGACCAACACTCTTCTTCATATATTTCTTCTTCTCCTTCCCCTTGCTTGGACACCACCTTGGCTTTGAGAGCAAGATTGTGAACTCCTTGTCCGGCAAGAACACGGGCTCTAGTCTCTTTTGCGTTCTTCTTCAAGATAGACAAGGCGGTGAACTCGCAAAGAACTTCATTTGAGGTCATACTCCCAAAATCCGGTCTTGAACGGATTATCTCAGACCGCATGGGTTCTCTTGGGTTGATGGAGGTAATGAACATACGCTTGATATAGTCATCACCATTGTCTTTGCACCCAAACCCGGTCAAGGCCGTTGCAAGAGCCAAGATCCTTTGGTACATCTCATCGGGAGTCTCATTGTCACGCATAATGAAATCCCTCTCTTCACTCTTGAGCTCATCAAACTTGGAGGACCGAATACTTTCATTCCCAATGAAGAGCATAGTGAGATAGTCCCATACTTCCTTGGCGGTGCTCAAGTTGTTGATGTGTACCGCATGAGTATCCGGTATGGCTTGTTGAAGGAGATGCTTGGCGGTGGCATTGAGTTGCTCATCAACTTCTTCCCTTCCGGTCAAGTTGAGAGGATCATGAGGTACAAAGCCATTTTGTATGACCCTCCACAAATGAGTAGAAGAGCTAGAAATATGAGATTTCATTAGTCCTTGCCATTTAATAAAATTGTGAGAATCAAGCTTAGGAGGAGATCCCATGTTGTTAATGTGTGGCATAGGATAATGGACCGGCGGAGGGGAGTAAGTATTAGGGGGTGGAATGTAAGCACCCTTTGCCGGACCATCATTTTCCTTAGGAGGGTCACCTTTATTCTCGGCGGAGGTGGAGCCATTGTTAGGTGGCTTCACCTTAGCCAAGGAGAGTTCCACAATAGGTGTGGTGTTTGGGTCGGTGGGCCCGGAAGGTTTTCTTCCAAAATATTCCTCAAACATAGCCTTCATCTCCAATCTCATGGTGGTTTGCATTGTGTCCAACGACGCCAAATGCTCCTCACGTGAGATTGAAGAGGAAGAGATAGATGGAGGAGTATCTTCGGGAGGAGTTTCTTTACTCTTGTCCCCTTCCATAGTCGCTCAAACTCTTAGGCGGTTAAGCCCGAATAAGAGACCATGCTCTGATACTAATTGAAAGGATCGTATGAGTGACTAGGGGGGGGGTGAATAGGAGCTACCCAAATTTTTACTTCTTTTCAAGTTAAGGCTAGACAAGAAGGTAAATTCTCTAGATGTGCTACTAAGTGAATTTACCTAGAGTGACAAGCAAGCTAGCAATAACAATATAAGTAAAGGTACGAGTAAAGGATAGAGGTAACCACAATGTAGACACGAAGACACAAGGATGTATTCCCGTAGTTCCTTCCTTGTTACGGGAAGTACGTCTACGTTGGAGAGGTGTGGTGCCACAAAGGCCACCAACGCCACAAAGGCTCACCCTATTCTCCGGTGAACAAGCCACAAAGGCGAGTTCACGCTCCACTAAGCAATGCCCTTGAAGGCGGCACGACACCTTTACACAAAGTATTGGGGCAAGCTCCACAACTCAATTGGAGGCTCCCAATAGGCCCACCAAGCTCTTACACACAAAGTTAAGCTTGGAGGACGGCACCTTTCGGCTAGGAATCCGATGAATCACACAAGTTACAAGCCCCTCAACAAAGCAAGGGGGGAAATCAAATCGCCTTGGTGGAAGTGTAGATCTAGGTCTTCTCCCTCAAATCCCAAAAGGGCTTTGAGTTCTATTGGCTAGGGAGAGAGATCTAGTGCTTTGAAGCTTTGGAACAATGGAGGGGAGAGAGTGGAAGCCGCAGCCCCTTCTTGAGGTAGAAGAAGGCTTTATATAGTCCTCTGATACGTCTCAAACGTATCTATAATTTTTGATGCTCCATGCTTGTTTTTACACCATTTGCATATTGTTTCGTTACACTTCGTGGCACTTTTATGCATTTTCCGGAACTAACCTATTAACAAGTTGCCACAGTGCCAGTTTCCTGTTTTCTGCTGTTTTTGTGTTTCAGAAGTGATACACAGGAAATATTCTCGGAATTGGACAAAACAAGTTCCTGAAGTCTTATTTTTCCCGGAAGCTTCCAGAGATCCGAAGGAGAGACGGAGAGGGGCCACCAGTGCCCCACACACAGGGCCGGCGCGGCCAGGCCCCTGGCCGCGCCACCCCTGTGTGAGGGAGCCTGGCTCCACCTCTGACATCGCCCCTTCGCCTATAAAGACCCCCCAATGGAAAAAACCTAAGTACCCGATCAGATTTCCAGAACACATCGCGATCCGCCGCCGCCGTCGACCCGAAGATCGGGAGGGTCCAGAAGCTCTTCCCGGCACCCTGCCGGAGAGGGGAATCGCCACCGGAGGTCTTCTTCATCACCATGCTTGCCTCCGGAGCGATGAGTGAGTAGTCTACCTTGGACTATGGGTCCATAGCAGTAGCTAGATGGTTGTATTCTCCACCATGTGCTTCATGTTTAGATCTCATGAGCTGCCCTACATGATTGAGATCACCGTTATGTAATTCTATGATGTTGGTTTGTTGGGATCCGATGAATATTGGTGTTTATGATTAAGTTGCTGTACTGAATTATATCTTTTGTTATCTCTATGTTGTTTATGATCTTGCATGCTCTCCGTTGTTAGTAGCTATCTTGGCCGAGTAGTTGCTAGTGACTCCAAGAGGGGGTATTTATGCTCGATAGTGGGTTCATGTCTCTATTTCACCTGGGGGAGTGACAGAAACCTCTAAGGTGGTAGATGTGTTGTTGCTACTAGGGAGAAAACAACATTCATATGCTCAAGGGCATATGCTTTGTTTACATTACACACTTTGCTTAATGCAATTATCTATTGTTCGCAATTTAATACTTTTGGGGTGTTCGGATTGATATCCCCGAGGGTGGATTATTAGTCATAGATGCAGTTGGATGGCGGTCTATGTATTTTGTTGTAATGCCCAGAGTAAATCTCATAGTGATCTTCTTGACATATCATGTTTATCTTTATTCTATCAATTGCCCAACTGTAATTTGTTTACCTAGCATGTTATTTTATCTATGGAGAGACACCACTAGTGAACTGTGGACCCTGGTCCTATTTTAATCATATTGCTATCACCTGTTTACTTTTCCCGCACTGTTTACTTTACTCGCATATTATTACTATTTTCCACTCGATACACTCATAACCTTTGTTTCAAGCAAACTGGTGAGATTGACAAACTCATCGCAAGTTGGGAGCAAAGTATTTGTTTGTGTGTGTGCAGGTTCCGCATCACCTTCAGTCATTTGTCTCTCCTCTCCTGACCGATATTAAACCTTGGTTTCTTAACTGAGGGAAAACTAGCTGCTATACACATCATACCTTCCTCTTGGGGTTCCCAACGGGCTGGTCATTCACCACGCACAAGGACTGTCTGCTTCCACGTCAACCACACGCTAGCAGCTCTTTACCTGGCGCCATTGCCGGGGAGGAAGAGAAGACTTCTGCGAGGGGAGTTTTCGCACACACATCTTTTACTTTGTTTTATTGTTTTGCTTTACTCTATTTATTTTTACCTGCATTGCTTTTTATCAAAAACCCAAAAAATTAGTATCCTTGATAGTTGTTTTTACTTGTCTTGCTTTATCATGCTTTCTATCAATGGTTGGTTTCTTTGAAACTAAATCTTTTTGGCAAGGTGGGTTCACGGAAGAGCAGCGAAATTATTATGAGGAACACCGCTTGTCACAAAAAGGGAAACACTTATGGGAACAAATCAATAGATTGTATATCATTGCTAGAAATGTGTGCTCTACTTATAATGTTACCTATTGCTTTGATAGATCTTGTTGCTGTAGGAGGTATAAACACCTCCCTTTTCAATGTGAGTATAATGATGATGTTACCATATCTTCTTATATTAATGGAAATTATGACTTCTACGATGTGGAACAAATTGAAGAATTTATTGCTTGGAAGGGTGCATTCGAACTTGCTTATTTGCTTGAAAATATTGATGATGCACCTTATAAATATGAGGTTTATGATATACTTACATTTTGCTTTGATAATTACAAGGAAGAAAATGGCTATATTCTTAAATATCTTAATAGATGCTCTCCAACGGAAGAGACTAATGCCTTGAAGGAGCCTATGGAAGAAGAAATTGCTGAAACTGGAAGCTCATTGGATGAAAAAGAGGAGGAGAGTGATGAAAAAGAGGAGGAAGAATGGAGCTACCCATGTCTACCTCCCAATAAGAGTAACCCTTTAACTAATACCTTATTTGATCACCCTCCATGCTTAACAAAAGAGGATGAGTGTGATATTTATATTGTTGAGTTTGTTCAAGATGCTACTGAAAATTATTATGAGAGAGGAAAATATGGTTGTTGGAATTCTCATGTTACTAAAACACCTCTCTTTATATTGAAAGTTCGAAAGTTGCTCTTGTTTTATCTACCCATACTTGTTACTATGTGCTTCTTTGATCTATTTTCTTACAAGATTCCTATGCATAGGAAGTGGGTTAGACTTAAATGTGTTTTATATTTGCTCCTTGGTGCTCTCTTTTGCTTCAATTCATATTTCTTATGTGAGCATCTTCTCAAATTACTGAGCCTAGCTCAAAGGTGTTAAAGAAAAGCACTCTTGGGAGATAACCCAATGTTTTCTTTTCAGTACTTTTTCTTTTATTTGAGTCTTGGAAGTCATTACTACTGTAATGACCGCTCCTTATCCTTTTTATTTCGTTTTTGTGCCAAGAGAAGCCTCTAATTTGAGCGAGGTAAAGATTTGGGGATGTTGCTGTCCTGAAACTGTTTTCGGTGCTGCACCGTAAAAATTTATATAAATTCTCTGTTTATCTTTTGGACCTGCGATTTCTTGTGCATATGCCCCAGGTTATATCCAAACTTTTGTTAGTTGAACACTTTTTGATTTGAGCAACAGAAAACCTTTCAAAAATTCGTCCTTTGTCAGCTGTTCAGTTTTGACAGATTTCTGCCAATATTTGTTTTTGCCACTTTATCGCTTTCTTTTGAGTTCTTTTGATCATGGAACTCTTGTGGAAGTTGCTACAGTAGTATTTGCTATATATGTGGTGGTTTTGAGTTGAAACCTGAAGCAAATAAGAGGTTGAATATATTTTATGCTTACACTAATGTTGCTAATAGAATTGTGTTTAGTTTTGTATGAAGGAAGTTTTCAAGTGTAGGGATTGGAGAATGATGAGATGATTTGAAGAATGGACAAAAGCTCAAGCTTGGGGATGCCCATGCATCACCCCAAGAAATATCCAAGAAGTACAAGCGTCAAAGCTTGGGGATGCCCCCGAGGCACCCCTTCTTCATCGGCAAAAATCAGGTCACCTTTCAAGACACTATATTTTTATTGCTTCATGCACTATGTGTTTTTCTTGGAGCGTCAGTTGTTTTAGTTTTCTTAGTTGGTTTAGTTTGTTTGTTTGCTGCAATAAATGGTTGGACCCCAACAAATTTTATTTGGAGAAGTTGACTTGTTTTCATTTGCAAGGAACGCTCTAGTTTTCACTCTTATCGTTCATCATGCGTTCTTCTTTTTCTGCTACTGCTTTTGGTTTTCGTTTTCGCCTTGATTTGCGTTTAGAGCTTGTCATATCTTTTCATCAAGGTGTATTTTTGCCTCTGATCTTTATTGGTTTTCATCAAAAGAGGTGTTTATAAAAATTTCAAATGGTGTTGGAAAAGAGAAAAAGCTTTGTGCAAAATAGTGGTACAAGAAGGAGCTTGTGTAGACTGCGGCTTAGGCTTTTTCATGTCATGCTTGATGTCTTTTTGATAGTATGCTTAGTGGTTTTGCTGTAGCATGACTTGTCTCAAATAACTGAGATTGCTTAATGAGCCTTTGAAAAAATCATGCGTTGTTTTTATTGTATGGAAGCATTATTTTGGTTTTCTCCTTGATGCTTTATTTGGGTTGACTTGGCGCATGCTCACACATGTTAGACTCTTACAAAGTCGCCATTAGCCTTCATGATCATTTAGTTTTTGACTTTTGATGCCATCTTATGCTTCTTTTAATGTCGCTTTGTCGCTTTGCATGATTATGGCCATTATTGCTCTCTTAGTTGGTCGCTCCCAGTCTTTTGCTAGCCCTCGCCTTGTACTGAGTATGAGCTCTACTCGTGCATCCAACTCCTAAAAGCCAAAGTTTTTCAAAGTGTCCACCATACATACCTACTAGCAATTTTGCTATTCCAAGTAAATTTGATTTGCTTTTATTTTCTCTTCAAATTAAACTCTTACCAGTGTTATGTGAAATTCGGTCAGTAAAGCTCTCACGAACCGGAAGGCACACTTTACTTTTTCCTGTTTTAAAAATTTGACATTGTGGTCTTTTATGTTGAGTTGTTATGCTTGCAAGTTGTAAGTTGGATTCTAGCCCAGCCATGCTGTCATGGGCAAGCTTTCAACATTGCACTTCTATTTGAGTTGATATCGTGATCTTTTGTTTATGGATGCCCGCGGTGTGAAATGAATTGGGAATCTTGTGAGGATCATGGAGTTTTTATATGTGTTAGGGAAACGCCGGGCCGCCAATCTAAGCCATGCATAATTCATGGTGGAAATTTGCAGCATACCAATGGTGAACATTCGACGACGCATCTCACAATAAAAAGCTAAACAATATAGCAAATAAAAGAGATGTCGAGGTGTTCATTGTCTGCTTGTCCTGTCATTTTGGTGTGGGCTTGTTCCATGTCATCGGGCACGGAGGTACCCCATTGGCGGTTCTCAATGATATGCATATACTTACAATGACAAGAGCCTTGCTTGGGACTCTAAGTAAAGTAGCATGAGGTTTGGGTACTCGTATTCACGGGGCACGAGGTTTTCAACTTATGATTTGTCAAGCATATGCATCATAATTGTTCTCGCATTAACTTTAACCATTCAAGATGCTTATGATGGGGCAATGAGAGCTCAAAGCCGGTAAGTACCATAATTTTTGAAGGTTATAAAACTTGCAATCACTGCTTCCCTCTGCGAAGGGCCTTTCTTTTACTTTTATGATGAGTCACCACCTTCTTTCTTTATGCACCATTAAGAGAGCATAGTTGTCATTCTTGGTGTGATATGCATTGTCCCAAAGTTCATTGATTGATTCATGATGATTGGTTTCACTTGTTCTTAAATTATTTGTATCTAGTCGCCCTCTTAAACTTGAAGGTGTCCTATGCATTTATGTTTTGCTCTCTTTGGAGGACAAGCTGAAAACCAATTGTATGTTTTTCCTTATGATTTGAACACACGTTTGACTTTCATTGTTTCATTATCATGATCTTTTGTTTGTGTTCATTTACATGTTTACAACATGGTTGCTAAGTTTCTTATTGTCATGATTATATCTTTCATGCCCATGTTTTAAGTTCTATTGATCCCAGCTCACCAAATGCTTACATATATGATCAAGATTGTGTAGGTGCATGTCACCTCAAAAATTATTCTTTATTATCACTTACCTACTCGAGGACGAGCAGGAGTTAAGCTTGGGGATGCTTGATACGTCTCAAACGTATCTATAATTTTTGATGCTCCATGCTTGTTTTTACACCATTTGCATATTGTTTCGTTACACTTCGTGGCACTTTTATGCATTTTCCGGAACTAACCTATTAACAAGTTGCCACAGTGCCAGTTTTCTGTTTTCTGCTGTTTTTGTGTTTCAGAAGTGATACACAGGAAATATTCTCGGAATTGGACGAAACAAGTTCCTGAAGTCTTATTTTTCCCGGAAGCTTCCAGAGATCCGAAGGAGAGACGGAGAGGGGCCACCAGGGCCCCACACACAGGGCCGGCGCGGCCAGGCCCCTGGCCGCGCCACCCCTGTGTGAGGGAGCCTGGCTCCACCTCTGACATCGCCCCTTCGCCTATAAGGACCCCCCGACGGAAAAAACCTAAGTACCCGATCAGATTTCCAGAACACATCGCGATCCGCCGCCGCCGTCGACCCGAAGATCGGGAGGGTCCAGAAGCTCTTCCCGGCACCCTGCCGGAGAGGGGAATCGCCACCGGAGGTCTTCTTCATCGCCATGCTTGCCTTCGGAGCGATGAGTGAGTAGTCTACCTTGGACTATGGGTCCATAGCAGTAGCTAGATGGTTGTCTTCTCCACCATGTGCTTCATGTTTAGATCTCATGAGCT
The DNA here is from genome assembly GCA_007115705.1 of Dactylis glomerata. Lineage (NCBI taxonomy): Eukaryota > Viridiplantae > Streptophyta > Magnoliopsida > Poales > Poaceae > Dactylis > Dactylis glomerata. The sequence goes on along the minus strand of QXEO01000243.1, from coordinate 754,400 downwards.
GCCCTACATGATTGAGATCACCGTTATGTAATTCTATGATGTTGGTTTGTTGGGATCCGATGAATAGTGGTGTTTATGATTAAGTTGCTGTACTGAATTATATCTTTTGTTATCTCTATGTTGTTTATGATCTTGCATGCTCTCCGTTGTTAGTAGCTATCTTGGCCGAGTAGTTGCTAGTGACTCCAAGAGGGGGTATTTATGCTCGATAGTGGGTTCATGTCTCTATTTCACCTGGGGGAGTGACAGAAACCTCTAAGGTGGTAGATGTGCTGTTGCTACTAGGGAGAAAACAACATTCATATGCTCAAGGGCATATGCTTTGTTTACATTACACACTTTGCTTAATGCAATTATCTGTTGTTCGCAACTTAATACTTTTGGGGTGTTCGGATTGATATCCCCGAGGGTGGATTATTAGTCATAGATGCAGTTGGATGGCGGTCTATGTATTTTGTTGTAATGCCCACAGTAAATCTCATAGTGATCTTCTTGACATATCACGTTTATCTTTATTCTATCAATTGCCCAACTGTAATTTGTTTACCCAACATGTTATTTTATCTATGGAGAGACACCACTAGTGAACTGTGGACCCCGGTCCTATTTTAATCATATTGCTATCACCTGTTTACTTTTCCCGCACTGTTTACTTTACAAGCATATTATTACTGTTTTCCACTCGATACACTCATAACCTTTGTTTCAAGCAAACCGGTGAGATTGACAACCTCATCGCAAGTTGGGAGCAAAGTATTTGTTTGTGTGTGTGCAGGTTCCGCATCACCTTCAGTCGTTTGTCTCTCCTCTCCTGACCGATATTAAACCTTGGTTTCTTAACTGAGGGAAAACTAGCTGCTATACACATCATACCTTCCTCTTGGGGTTCCCAACGGGCTGGTCATTCACCACGCACAAGGACTGTCTGCTTCCACGTCAACCACACGCTAGCATCCTCCACGAAATGTAGCCGTTGCTGGACGACTAGGGCCGGAGTCTCCGCCCTAAGTGACTCCAGGGCCGGAGTCTCCGGCCAGAGACAAAAGTCTCCGGCCCAACTCCGGCCTGGTCTCTGAATCGTCCAAGCCTTTAGCAAACCCTAGCCCAGCCAGACAGACCGGAGTCTCCGGCCACTGGGGGCCGGAGTCTCCGGCCTCAGCATGCCAACCCGGAGTCTCCAGCCTGAGAGAGAAAGTCTCCGGCCCAACTCCGGACGGGCATCTGAAGCGTCCGACTCTAGGGATTGCCTGGGCGAGTCCCCTAGGCCGGAGTCTCCGGCCACCAGGGCCGGAGTCTCCGCCCTAGAAGAAGCAACAGCAGCACTTCGTGGATCCCCTCTCCACCATTTCCACCTTCGCGAAGCACCCTACAAGACAACTAAGCCCTAACTCCACTACTGGACTACGGGCTCCGATCTTTTCTACCATTTTGGGGTGCACCTCCGCGAGATCCTGAAATAACCTAGAAAATCTGCAGAACTTTAATAGCATGGTTAAATCACCAAATATTGTTAACAAACACCAAAATACATTTATTAGGGAAATGCCCTTTCAGATCTGCATCCCATTCCCTCGCCTCCACGGCTGGCCGAAGGGGAAGCAGAAGCTCCAGCTTGGAACGATGCAGAAGAGGAAGCTGAGCCCACCGACGAATTGTTATTGAAAGAGGTCGCCATCTTCAAGAGCAACACCGCCTGCCTCCCCCATGGAAGCTCACCGGATTGCAATGAAGAGGACCACCAGACACCACACCGGAGCATCTGGGTCGAGAAGAGCCCCCAGAACACACAGAGGTCGTTCGCATCGCTACGCCCCATCTTGCTCCTCGCCGCCACGACCAACCCGCAAGGTGAAGAGAAGCAGTAACAGAGCAGCACCGAACAGAGGAGGTAGCCGATCCCTCCATCCCCAGGCCCAACCACCAAGGCCGGTCGAAGGAGCATGACGAGGTTGCTGCGAAGCCCTCCTCCACGGATCAAGGCCACCAGAGGTCGGATCAAGCAGATCCCCACCAATCCCGCCACCACGACGAGCTCAAGAGGGAGTCTCTGGATCCCGAGCTTGGGGCTTGACCCAGCACAATCGGGCTTATTCAACGAGCTTCGGCCAGATCCGTCCCTGGCCGCCGTCCACCATGGATGCCGAAGAGGGAGAGGGACTTGCCGTCGACCAGCGCCGCCCAAAAACGCCGGCGAGCAGCTCCTACACGGCAAAATGCCGACACCAGGGAAGAACCCTACACTACAGCCTGGGGGCCGGCCGCCCCTCTCCCGGTCCCTCTGGCCGGCGGGGCCGCCGGAGGAGAGGGAGAGGGGCGTCGGCGAGCCTATGCCGCCTCTCAAAACGCGTGAGGGGAGGGGAGGGGAGGGGAGGGGATGAAAGATTTTTCCGAGATCCACAACTCTAGCTTGTGCCATCCCACAAAACCAGGTCGTGACGACCCACTCAACGCCTACAAGTTACAAATTCATCGAAATAACGGTGGTAGTACTTAGGCCCTCACAAATTTCATAAAATCTCTCACGAAATCCTCCGCAAACCTCTTCTGCACGGCGTCGTCCATCAAGAACTCCCTCCACTTGCTCCCTTCCCCGTCCCACCCGTCCGCCATCGCCGTGTCCACGGCGGCCCTCACGTCCCCGCGCCCGAACCACCCATCGCCTTCGCGCCGTCCCACCTCCACCCCGACGGCGAGGTCGCGCGCGAACAGCGCGGCGTTGAGGTACTGGTCGCCCTTCATCGGCAAGAGCACGAGACGGCAGCCGGCGACGAGCCCCTCCACGACGGAGCTCCATCCTGCGTGGTTCACGAAGCACCCCACGCTGCGGTGCCGCAAGATGTGCTGCTGCTGCACCCACCCCGTGTGCACCACGCCCCTCCCCTTGGTCCTCTCCGCGAACCCCGGCGGCGTGCACCGCTCCAGCTCCAACTCCATGTCCGTGCCCCTGGGGAAGTTGAGCACGGCCATGAACGGCCGGTTGCTCGACTCTAGGCCCAGGAGGAGTTCCGTGGCAGCGGACGCCGGAAGGAACGTCTCGCTGCCGAAGGAGCTGAACACGACGGCGTTGTCTGGGAAGGAGGAGAGCCACTGCGCCCACCGCTCCTCGAGCTCGCCCTGCGGGGGCTCCGGCACGACCGGGCCCGTGACGAGCACAGGCTTGCCGAGCTGGGCTGCGAGGTAGGTGATGTAGAGGCCTTCCATCTCGGAGCAGGTCTTGAGCACGAGGCTGTCGCATGCCGCGGCGCCCTCGAGGACGCGGTCGTACACACACGGCTCGCCGTGGAAGCTGGTGAACACGTAGCTGAAGTCGGCGGCCTGGTAGGCAGGGACCGTGGCGACGGAGGAAGACGGCGGGAAGCCCGCGGGGGCAGATGTGAGGTCGTCCGCGGACGGGAGCTCGTTGCCTGGGCGGCGCCGCGCGGGCACCATCAGGTAGGCGCCGGAGACAGCGGAGAAGACAGAGAACATGAGCGTCTTGACGCCGAGCGGCGCCGCAACCTCGGGCACCCAGGGGGTGGCGAAGTCGAACAGAACCGCGTCGGGACAGAGCTCGGCGAGCAGGGCCGCCACTTGCGGCCTAGTGCCGTCGACGGCCACCTTGAGCAGCTCGGCGCCGTCCGCGGAGACCTCGGCCGTGCTCTTGGCGCCCTCGGGGAGACCCGGCACGCGAGGGAGGCTCAGCTGCGCAACCGCCACAGACGACGACCCTAGCATGGCCTTCACGCGAGGCACGTTCGCTGCGGCCGACAGCAGCGTGACCCGCACCCCGCCGTCCGCGGCTACGAGCTTGCGCGCCAGCTGCACGAACGGGCTGATGTGGCCGAAGGCGAGGAACGGGAACATCATGACGTGCATGGTCGCCGTGGCGCTGGACATTGTCTCTGGCTGTCTAATGTTGGATGTGCTTGTGGCTTGGTGGCTTTGTCTTGTCCTTGTGATTGTTTATCAGCTCTACTCACACCAGTGTCCTTATAGTACGACGCCACGAGATGTTTGTGTGGAAAATTCTTGGTGAGGCGCTAACAGTAGAGGTCCTTGCAGCTATTAATTCAAAGGAAATTCCTGAAGGGTGAAATGATACTATGATTGTTCTTATTCCAAAAATTAAGTCCCAAGAGAAAATTACACAATATATAGGCCAATTAGCCTATGCAATGTTTTATATAAAGTGATACCTAAGATGATAGCACTCCGGCTGAAAGTAGTCCTAAATGATGTGATATCTCAAGTTCAAAGTGCTTTTGTGCCAGGGAAGTTAATCACGAATTATATTCTCATTGTTGGCATGAAAGCATGTATACTATAAAAAATAATAAAAAGGGGAAGGAGAGATATTGTGCAGTGAAATTGGACATGCATAAGGCATATGACCATGTTGAGTGGGTGTTTTTCGAGCGCGTCATCTTGACTAGGCTTTCAAAGGGAGTTTGTAGACCTTTTGATGGCTTTTGTTCGCCTGGTAAAATATAAGGATACGGTTCAATGATCAATAAACAAAGGGTTTTACTCCTACTAGGGAACTTTGTCAAGGAGATCCCCTATCATCCTATTTATTTTCGATTTGTGCAGAAGGCTTATCTAGTGCTCTGGCTCATATGGAGGAGGTTCATGGCATTGAATATGTACAGGTGTGTAGAAATGCACCATCAGTATCTCATTTATTATTCGATGATGATTCCCTAATATTTATGAAGGCAAATATGACTAATGCAACCTCATTGAGACAAGTGCTATCGCAGTACTGTGCAAGGACAAATGGTGAGTGAGTCAAAATTCAGCATTTTCTTTAGCCCTAACATGGATGTGGAGTTAAAGGCTGGAATTTGTACAGAGCTTAACATAATGACTGAGGCTATATCTGAAAGGTATCTTGGTCTTCCTGCTATGGTTGGTCTTGACCGATCTGAGAGTTTCTTGTATCTATTAGAGTGAATCATTGAGAGATTGAAGGATTGGAAGGAGAGATTCTTATCAATGGGTGGGAAAGAGATTTTGCAGAAAGCTTTTATACAATCTATACCTGTATATGCAATGGCGGTTTTCAAGATTCTGAAGCAATTATGTAAATAGATAAATAATGCCATCGCTGAATTCTGAGGGAAAGATAAGGAGGATCAAAAGAAAATGGAATGGTTCGCATGGTGGCGAATGTGTGTCCCAAAAAGAAAGGGAGGAATGGGTTCAAGGATATTCATGCTGTTAATCTTGCAATGCTTGCAAAGCAAAGCTGGCATTTGATCTCAAACCCTAACTCCTTGTGTGCTCGTCTGGTGAAGGCCAAATATTATGCTAAATTTTGTCTACTGAAGGCGGGGCCTAAGGCAGGGTCCTCTTACACTTGGCAAAGCATAGTGGCAGGATTACAGGTGTTTAAACGTGGACACATTTGGCGGATTGGTTCAAGAAGAAGTGTTAATATCTGGGAGGACCAGTGGATCCCAACCAGTCATACCAGAAAAGTTCTGTCACAGCGTGGTCAAAGTTACTTCGAACGGTGTATGAACTAATTGATTCCTACACTGGTACGTGGGATGAAGAGCTTCTAAGAGCCAGTTTATTACAAATTGATGCTGAGCAAACCCTATCAATTCCTTTGAACGGGCTGTTGGATGACGATTTTATTGCATGGCATTATACTAAATCATATACATTTTCGGTGAGATCTGCCTACCACTTAGAGTGGAATCATCAATTTGGACAGAAAGTTAGAAGGGCTGATTGTCAAGGTTCAGTTAGAGACAATCCATTTTGGGATATTCCATGGAAGCTCACGATTCCAAGTAAAGTTAAAAAAAATTCTACGGAGAGTTGCACGGAGTGGTTCTAGAGAGGCTGTCCTAGCTTCGAGACACATACGGGTTTCACCTGAATGCCCTGTTTTTCACCATGGCCCTGAAGATATTAGGCACCTGCTCTTCACATGTGTAAAGGAGGTTTGGAAGGCACTGAGTATAAAGGACGTAATCTCTGAAGCTATGAAGCGCACAAGATTGGTCTGCTTCAAGATCTTTGGTGCTCGGACTGCTGGGTCTCAGGAATCGATTGGAATGGCCTGCTGGTATATCTGGTGGCAATGTCATGAATTCGTCAAGGGAAGCAATATTGCCTCGGCATCCAGCTCGGCTTTTACTGTGATCCCAAAGAAATCTGTTTGGAGTAAACCATCATCGGGGTTTTATAAACTGAATGTTGATGCTTCATTCTTTCTTGATGGTACTGGCGGCGCTGGTGTGGTTTTACATAACTCAAGAGTTGAAGTACTAGCAGGATCATAAAGCTCTAGCACTATTGAAAGGTTTAGAATTTTTGGAGAGATTGGGATGCAATAAGGTGATATTTGAATCAGCTTCACTGGAGTTGATTCAAGCTTGCAACGTAGCTATAGAAGTATGAAGTCCTTATATTCAGCCATCATGGTAGAGTGTTTCTTGAAAGCCAATTCTATTGATCAAGTTTCTTTTCAGCATTGTTAACCAGGTGGCTCACGGGTTAGCTAGTTTTGCTTATGAGTCTAAGGAGTCGAGGATGTGGGAGGGTGATCCCCCTTGTTTCATTCTTCCTTTTCTAATTCGTGATGTAACCAAGGATTTGGTTACTGGTCGGTAAATCTGGTTACCGACCGGTAACCGGGAATCCCGAGCACCCACGGGAAACCGAGATGCCGAACAAAATAATTCGAGCGTTTTTGAATTTTAACGTTGTAATCTAGATAAATAAGCTATATCCCGTAACCTAGCAATGATACTGGAGATGGCACAGTGGTTGCACTGTCGTATTCCGTTGGCGAGGTTCTGGGTTCGAGTCTAGCTTTTTTTTTTTTTTTTTTACGAGTTTTTAAGGTCTGGACAATACAAATCCACAAATGATGCAAAAAAGTGGTTGATGGGATTCAAACCCGCGAACTAATGTGAGGATCTTAACATGGGTGAGGTGAGACCGCTACGTAAAGGCAGTTTCAAACGAAATATGGGGTTTAAAAGGTATTTTGAATTTAAAATTCAGATTTTGAATTTGTCCAGGATACCGTTCGGGATTCTCGGGAATCCCGAGCCCCCTCGGGATTTTTTTTCATTCGGGAACCAAAATCTTGGATGTAACATACTCCTTGAAGTTTGATTAAGGCCATCTGGCATTCCTTCAAAAAAATTGTAGAATTGCTTGGCCAACATAGTACATATAAATAGCGTCTCAGAAGAGAATGCAGGAGAGACGGACTGCAGCTACTAACAGAAAAGATGGCGCCGGCGCATGTGGTGGTGATAGCCTTCCCCTTCTCCTCCCACACGGTGATGTTCTTACGTTTAGCGCGCGCCCTAGCGGCCGCGGCGCCGGCAGCAACGTTTTCGTTCGTGTCCACCGCCTCCTCGCTCGTGCGTCTACATACTGCCGGCGCGCTCAAGGGGAACTTACGGTTCGTGGAGGTCCCAGAGAAGGAGATGCCAGCAGTTCCGCACCTTGCGCGCGTGTTGGGCTTCATGGCGTCCGCTGAGGCCGGAGGGCTCAGGGAGGCGCTAGAGGCTGCTCGTGCCTCCGCGGGTGGCGCCAGGGTGAGCTGCGTGGTGGCGGACGCGTTCATGTGGATGGCCGCGGACGCGGCCGCAGCTCTAGCGGCGCCATGGGTGCCGGTCTGGACGGGCGGACCGAGCGCGCTCCTCGCGCACCTCCGTGCTGACGCCCTGCGCGGCGAGTTCGGGGAACAAGCAGACGCGAGCCGGGAAGACGAGCTGCTAACCTCGCACCTCGGCCTCGGTAGCTACCGCGTGCGGGACATCCCCGACGGAATCGTCTCCGGCGACCCGAACCACCCGTTCCTCCAACTGTTCCGTCGCATCGAGCAGCAACTTCGTCGCGCCACCACCGCAGTCGCCTTAAACACCTTCCCGGGTCTCGTCCCCGAGGACGTGATGGCCGGTCTCGCCGCCGAGGTCCCGAACTGCGTCCCCTTTGGCCCGTTCCACCTCCTCCCTGGCACGGAGTCGCCAGACACCGGCGGCGCTGCCGCCGACCCCTACGGATGCCTCGCCTGGCTCGACGGGCACCCGGCTCGGACCGTCGCGTACGTCAGCTTCGGGACGATCGTAGCGGTTGGGCCGGAGGAGCTGCGCGAGCTCGCGGCCGGATTGGAGGCCGCCGGCGCGGCATTCCTGTGGTCGCTGCGGGAGGAGTCCTGGCCGCATCTCCCGCCGGGGTTCATGGAAGGCGGCGCGGGGCTCGTGGTGCCGTGGGCGCCGCAGGTTCAGGTGCTGGGGCACGCGTCGGTGGGCGCGTTCGTCACGCACGCCGGGTGGGCGTCGGTGCTGGAGGGCGTGTCCGGCGGCGTGCCCATGGCGTGCCGTCCTGTCTTCAGCGACCAGAGGACGAACGCGCGGTTTGTGCACCTGTGGGGCTTCGGCACGATGATCAGCGAGCCAGTCACGCGCGGAGGAGTGACGGCGGCGGTCTCCTCGCTCCTGAACGCCGACGAAGGAGCTCGGATGTGGGCGAGGATGCAAGAGCTGCGAGGCACCGTGGCCAGCGCGTTCGCGCCTGGCGGCGGTAGCAGGGGCAACTTTGACAAGCTTGTCCACATAGTCTGCGCACTATGACCTCCAAGTTTCAAGTCATTTCAGCCTATGCACTTTATCAGAAATTTTTAGTCATGCATTTGCCCCAGAAGTGTTTTCTTAATAAGTTTGTTGTGAGGAAAATCTGAGTGACAGAAAAAGCTTTTCGCCCCCGTGTCGCACCCAGGCGACACCGGTGCGACCCACCACCGCGCCGCCGCCTAGCTCCCCAGCCTGGCCTCCGTCGCCGCCATTGCCGCCGGCCCTTGCCGCGGTGGTGGCGGGCCTGGCTACCAAAGGTGGCGCTGACGGTCTTGTCTGCGTGGCTGGATCGACGACGACCTGCACGCCAGCGCGCGGAAGCCAGGGCGGCGGCCCCGGGAGGATGTACTGCTCCCTTTCATCACTGGGGAGGCGGCGGGGCCGGGCGGGGGCCGGCGTGTGTCGAGCACGGCAGATCGGGGCTTGCCCAGATCTGGTGGTGGCCTTGGCATGCTCTCCGGCGCGGTTTCTGCCACGGCTTGGGATGTGCGTCGACGTCCGGGGAGGGCTCGGCGCCGACGGCAGCTGAGGTAGCGGCGCTGTAGGCTGGTGGCGGCGCGGGCCTGCAGGCACGTTCTGGGCCCACGATGGGCCGAGCGGGCCGCATCGGGCGTGAGTGCTGCTGGCGCCTTGGATGCTCGAGGTGAAGGCGGCTGAGCCTCTGGCTCGCGAGGGAGCCGTGGATCGGTGGAGCATCGCGGCGACCGATTTTGGAGGAGGTGGTGCTGCTGCCCATGTTTTGGCTGGTGCTCGTGTCAGCATGGAGCTGGGCGGGGCTGTCGTCTCCGAGCTGGTGACCTCCGCGTGGTGCAGTGCTGCTAGTTAAGGATCGTCAAGCTGGCCACCTTCTGCTCCGGTGGCTTGGCAGTGGTTGGAGGTGGCTGCGAGTGCTATTGAGGCCAGCTGGCTGCGAGTGCTATTGAGGTCGGCGACGGCTCCGGGTTCAGTACGAGGACGTCGGGGTAGCGGCCCCGGAGCGGTGGGCGTGGCGAGGAGCACCGTGGCGTGTGGTGCCACGGTGGTCTTCGTTCGGCGGCGACAATGAGCTGCAAAGCGGGCTTGGCTACTTTGCCATGGTGGATAGGCTTCAACGACTGGGGTATGGTGAACTCCACACGAAGCACTTCATCAACCTCGGTTGTTGCCGACGATGTCATCGTCCTTGGACGTCGCTACCCTCGTTGGAGGCATCGTCGAGGAGCTCCTTCACCTCCCTCGCCGTTTTGGGCCTCAGACTTTCCGGGTGAAAACCTAAGCTTTGACTTTGGCCGGAGTAGGCATCGTCGCCTCCCCGTTGGGGGCATTGCCACGGAGGTCTGGTACCCCGCTGGGCGAAGTTTGGTTTGCTCTGCTCGACAGATGCATCGTCGGCCAGGCAGGTGCGCGGTCTCGGGACTGGTGTGGACCCTAGAGCGGCGGCTTCGGAACTTTTGCGTTACTGGGCATCGTCCCTTCTTGCTTGGGTGGAAGTGTCGTCGGCTCGAGTGGTGCGTGGCCTCGGGGCCAATGTGTAGCGTTTGGGGTGTTTCGGCTCTCGCCAGTGTGCGCGGTCTCGGGACCGGCGTGGGCGCTGGAGCGGCTACTCCAGAATCTTCGTCTCGTGGAGTGTCGACCTCTTCCTGCTTGGGCGGATGGATCGTCGGCTCGAGTGGTGCGTGATAACCCACAAGTATAGGGGATCGTGTGTAGCCTTTTCGATAAGTAAGAGTGTCGAACCCAACGAGGAGCTAAAGGTAGGATAAACGTTCTCTCAAGTTTTATCAACCGCTGATACAACTCTACGCACACTAAATGTTTGCATCATCTAGGAAATAAAACTAGTGCAACAATACGGGTATGAGAGATAGCTTTGTAAGATAATAAATACAAGAAAGTAATTGTTAGTGCTGCAACAATAAAATATACTAAGTAACCATAAACTAACAGTACCATGAGTGTGGAAAAGTGGTGGTAATAGTGGTGGTTTTGTGTAAGTTTAATTAGTGAATAAATCGGGTTCACTGTCTTCGATGCAGTTTTCTATGTGGGAGAGGCTAAATATACAAACACTTCACTACTTGGAAATACACGTACTTTATGATTGGATTGTTAGCAAGCATCCGCAAATACTAACAATGCATTAAGGTTTCCCCAACCATAGCCTTAAGTTAATGGTCCTCTTACTCCCATACGTGCAACGTTCCGGTTCGTATCCTCAGGTTTCTGTCGCTCCGGCAGGACTACCCCCTTCCTTTTGCACATACTACTAACCCTAAGATGTTTAATCCATGTGCGCATAAATATAATGGACACCAAAGGACAGTACCATATCAACATACAACTCTAATGAACCAAAGATATTCAACAAATCAATCTAAGAACAAATAAACTATGCAAACATGACATAGATCATAGGATAAATATTATAGCATCAAACACCATGTTTACATAGGACGGTACAGAGGTGTGTGGGAGGATGAACCACTGCATAATAGGAGGAGTTGGTGATGGAGATAGCGGTGAAGATGGCGGAGATGAGCAGCGAGGGGCGCGGGTGGCGGCGACGGCGGCGGCGCGGGGGACTCCCCCGCCGCCGGCATCATGGGGGAGCGCCGCCCCTTAGGCCCCTTTCTTTATGGCTGATACGTCCAAAACGTATCTACTTTCTCGAACACTTTTGCTATTGTTTCTCTTCTAGTTTGTGTGTTTTGAATACAACTAACACGGACTAACGCTGTTTGCAGCAGAATTGCTCTGGTGTCTCTTTTTGTGCAGAAATCTGACTTTCAGGAAAAATCCCGGAAAATATTGCAAAAATTCTATTTTGCCAGAAGACCCACGGAGCCAGAAGGAGAGACGAAGGGGGGGCAGCGGCCTAGGCTCACCACCAGGGGGCGCGGCCCAGCCCTGGCCGCGCCCTGATTTCTGCACAAAAAGAGACACCAGAGCAATTCTGCTGAAAACAGCGTTAGTCCGTGTTAGTTGTATTCAAAACACACAAATTAGAGGAGAAACAATAGCAAAAATGTCCTTCCGCCTACATATATCCTCTGACCTGAAAACAGCGGGGCATTCGGCATTTTTTCCAGATAGACTTCCGCTGCGCCGCCGCCATCAGAAACCGCGATTCGGAACCAGAAACTCCATTCTGGCACCCTGCCGGGACGGGGATTTGGAGGAGATCTTCATCACCATTATCACCGACGTCTCTCCATCAACCATCCATGACTCCCCCATCCATATGTGAGTAATTCCCGCTGTAGGCGAAGGGGATGGTAGGGATTGGATGAGATCATTCATGTAATTTGCTATGAGATTGTTAGGGCATAGTGTCTAGAATCTTTTATTAGTGCTTATGACATTGTTGCAACTTGTTGTGCTTAATGCTTGTCACTTTGGGCCCGAGTGCCATGATTTCAGATCTGAACATGTTATTATTCCTATGATGATACTTGTTGTTTATGGTCTTACCTACAAGTTGTATACACACATTGTTGTCCGGAACCCGAGGCCCCAAAGTGACAGAAATTGGGATAACCGGAGGGGATGGCTATGATGTGAGGATCACATGTGTTCACCGAGTGCTAATGCTTTGCTCCGATACTTTATTAAAAGGAGTACCTTAATTACCAGTAGTTTCCCTTGAGGCCCTACTGCAACAGGCTGGGAGGACAAAAGATGGCGTGCAAGTTTCTCATTGCGAGCACGTACGACTATATACGGAACACATGCCTATGATTGTTAGTACTAGGATGCTTTATATTATTTATCTGCAGTGCCCATGTCTCACTGATTTCATGAATTATCTTATCCATGCAACGCCCGTACATCCATCCCTATGCCTATAGTATTTCATCCTACTGGTTACTATTGCTACTGTTACCGCTTTTATTCTACTACTGCTGTTACTGTTTCATTACTATCACCACTATAAAACTGTTGCTACTGATAAACCGCTGCGAGCAAGTCTATTTCCAGGTGCAGCTGAATTGACAACTCAACTGTTAAGGCTTATAAATATTCTTTGGCTCCCCTTGTGTCGAATCAATAAATTTGGGTTTTACTTCCCTCGAAGACTGTTGCGATCCCCTATACTTGTGGGTCATCAAGACTATTTTCTGGCGCCGTTGCCGGGGAGCATAGCTTTATTTGTAAGTTTACTTGAAATTCATATTGTTTGCTGCAATCCTTTCATCATGGGTAAACCTCGTGATGGAAAAGTTCCTATATTGCCATCCACTACAAGAAGAGGTACGACTTTGAACACTTCTGCTGCTCTTGATTCACCATCTGTTATGAGTAAGTTGCTTACATCACCACACGCACACGCTACTGCTACTACTTCTGCTGAGTTTAAAAATGCCACTGATAATTTAGATGATGCTTCTACTGTGCTTGATGAGAGTGGTTCGCTAGGTTCCTTTTTAGATGCTACAATTGCTAGAGCTAAGATGGGAAACACCACTGTTACACCAGTTAGTTCACCTGAGTCTAGGGAATGTCCTAGTGATGATTTTGATGATGCTTATATTGAGCTTGATAATGATTTTATTGCTGAAGCTCCTGCTACTCGTGATGCTAAAGCTATTAAGGAACTTCTTGCGAGACGTGCTGTTAGATATAAATTGTCTCCTGATCCTAAGTTTGCTGCTTCTCCCATAGATATTAGAGACAAGGATTATGATTTCTCTTTAGATTTATCTTACATATCTATTGTTGAGAAAGAGCCTTTTTGTGGTACTGAGAATGAATGTGCTATGGAGCACATGAATGAGCTTTCTACTTTGAGTAATTTGTTTTCTGATGATATTAAGCTTCGCACTTACTTTGTTGCTAAGATCTTTCCTTTCTCGTTGAAAGATGCAGCTAAAACTTGGTTTAATAGCTTGTCTCCTGGATCTATTCATAGTCCTATTGCTTTAGTTAATGCTTTCTTTCAGAAATATTTTCCTGCTAGTGCTCAACATGCTGCTGTGCAGAAAATCTTTGATTTTGAACAGGAAAAAGGAGAGATATTGCCTGAATCTTGGACAAGGTTTTGTTCTTTAATTAGAGCTTTGCCTAAAGAGCCATTGCCTAAAAATGAACTCCTTGATATATTTTATAATGGACTAACTGATGAATCTAAGTCATATCTGGATAGTTGTGCTGGTTGTGTTTTCAGGGAAAGAACTCCGGCTGAAGCTGAAGAATTAATGGCTAAAATAAGCCGTAATCATGATGATTGGACTCTAATTGAGCCAACACCAGCACCAACACCTGCACCAACTTCAGAGCCGACACCAAGGAAGAGAGGGATGATTGAATTAAATGATGAAGTTATGAAGGAAGCCAAGAAATCTCTTAAGGAGAAAGGTATTAAGGCCGAAGATGTGAAGAATTTACCTCCTATAGAAGATTTATGTAAGCCAATTCCTCTCTCATCTACTATTGAGGTACACTCTCTCCAACGCTTTGATGATAGAGATATTCCTTACTCTAAACCTCCTGATTAATGCTTAGATGAGTTAGACAATTTTATTGTTAAGCAAGATAATTTCAATAGAATGGTGCAGAATCATTTGTTGGAAAATTCTAGAGCTATTAACAAGTTGCAGGATATTGTGGAGAGAACCTCCAATGATGTGAAGATACTTGTTAAACATTTTCAAATGGTTCAGACTCAAATTGATTAGCTTACCAAGGTACAAAAAGATTTGCTAGTTAATGCCGCAAGAGAAAAACAAGCATGTGAAATACGCACAAGAGGCGGTGCTACCACTCAAGACCCCTTATATCCTGAAGGACATCCTAGGAGGATCGAGCAAGATTCTCAACGCACTTCAAGAGATGATATTCCTTCCAAGAAGAAGAAGCATAAAACAACTGCAGAATCCTCTGAAGCAGGTAAAGATCCTAATAGTGTTTCTATTTCTGATGCTGAAACTGAACCAGGTGATGCTTCCGATAAAGAAGAAGTTGAAGAGGAACCAAAAAAGATTGATAAGAATGCAAAGTACACCAAAGAAGATTTCATTGCCAACAAGCATGGTAAAGAGAGAGAACCTTGGGTACAGAAACCAATGCCTTATCCTAGTAAGAAACACAAGTCCAAGGAAGAAGAACACTACAACAGGTTTTGTGAATGGATGAAACCTTTATTTTTGCAAATCCCTTTGACTGATGCTATTAGAATGCCTCCTTATGCAAAGTATATGAAAGATATTGTTACTAATAAAAGGAAGATTCCTAATGAGGAAATTTCCACTCTACTTACTAATTATTCTTTTGATGGTAAAGTTCCGGAGAAGCTTGGAGATCCAGGTATACCAACTATTCCTTGCTCCATTAAAAATAACTATGTTAGAACTGCTTTATGTGATTTGGGAGCCGGAGTTAGTGTCATGCCTTTTTCTCTTTATAAGAGACTTGATCTAGAAAAATTGGTATCGACTGATATATCTTTGCAGATGGCTGATAAGTCTACTACTATTCCTATTGGTATATGTGAAAATGTTCATGTTCAAGTTGCTAACAGTTGTTTGATATTAACTGACTTTGTTGTGTTGGAAATGCCTGAAGATGATAATATGTCTATTATTCTTGGAAGACCTTTTCTAAACACTGCAGGTGCTGTTATTAATTGCAATCAAGGAAAAGTAACTTTTAATGTCAATGACAAAGAGTATACGGTCGATTTTCCCAAGAAGATTGATAGAAAGAGTGCTCTAAATTCAATCAAGAATGTTGAGACCATTCGAGTTGGTCAAATTATTTGTTCAGAGCGAAAGCCCAAGGAAGAATATAAAATTGTTATGATTGGGACTATGCCTATCAAGGTCGAGGTAACATAAGCATATAGTGAAATACAAAGTTTTGCCTCATATAAAGTTAGTTTGGTAACAAGACTTGATCAACCTTGTTAAAAGAGTGATTTTATATGAACGAAACTTCGTTTTCACCGCATTTACTTTACCTCACTTATATTTACTTGTTCATTCATTTTTGTTCCCTCTGTTTAGTTACATGATTAGAATATCTTAGAGCTGCTGCATACTTGGTTAAGATTTGCTTTCTATCGCTCCACCATTGTTTTCCCGAGTTTTATTCTCTTATCGTTTTTCTAAAAAATCCTCGAAAATAAAGTTTCTCGAAAAATTCCAGAATTTTTTTTAAAATTTTTATGTCAAAAATGGGGCAGAGAGGCACCTGGGAGACCTCAGGGGGACCTGCCATGCCACCTCACCACCAGGGGGCGCGGCCCAAGCCCTGGCTGCGCCCACCTATGGTGAGGGGGGCCCCCTGGCCTCTCACTTATCTCTTCCTCCCCAGCTCTTTCTCTCTCCCAAAAACAACGACTGACAAGGGTATAGTTAATAGAGCCCGTTAGTTGAGTACCCCTGAGACCCGATAAGCTAGGCCCAATTGTAATAATAGTCGAATACGAGTTCTTACCGTATGTCGATATTGTAATCTGTATCGTACCCTACCCGATCCTCGAGACCTGGCCACCTATATATAGGGGCCAGGAGGGGACGGTGTAGGGCAGATTGAAAGCAAGCCAGGTTGAACACCCAAGTTTAATTTTGACACATACCTATTTCGACTAACTTCACCTTCGAGTTCATCTGACGCCCTATCTCCCCGATCCTAAGTCCTTCATCTAGGACATTTGTCGAGTTAACCCTCGTCAATTGGCGCCGACCGTGGGGACTCTGGGCGTTGGAATCATGAATTCGACGGCTTTTTCGCTTCTAGCCAACAGCAGTTCAGAACTCGACGGAACTCAAGAGATGGAGTTAACCATTGGAAGTTTGAGCATCATCGTCGGGCCATCGGGTTCATCTCGCCTCTCGGATTCGACGAAACCAGATCCGTCGGCAAACAAGCCCGAAGCAGAGGAAACATTGGAATCATCAGAAGGCTCTTCCAGTGAGGTAAACTCGCCGGTCAGCTTAGGAAAAGCATCAATCGCAGAAGGCGACAAAATGCGGAAAAAATTCGACTCAGAAGAAAAAGCGTGTCAGACGCACAACAATGCAAAGGACTTCGCCGTGGGAAGCAGCGGCGTCTCCAAAGTACATCAGTTATGCGTCATTATCACTAAAGCAGAAGAAGGAAACAACAGCGAGGGAAGTAAAAAGGCCGACAGGGAAGTCGACAAAATACAAGATCACAACAAAAAGGAAAAGGAGAAAGTCCATGTTTCGACCGGTGAATGGAGAATGATCAAGTCAGCTATTAATAATGGTACAGAAATACCCAAAGGATCGAGAAGAGAAGTTTTAATGGGATATCAGTATGCATTGTATCAACACAGGAAGAAATTAAGGGAGGAAAGAAACATGATTTTTCAAGACAACAATAGTATATCAAGGGAGGAATACTGGGAAGACTATAGTGAAGATTCAGAATACAGCAGAGGAAGGCGCGGAGACCCAAAACACAACAGAGGGGCGACATCACGCGGCAGAGAAGAAGGGTACTCAAGGAGCCCTACCCCACATCTAGAAGAGGAGGAAGATGACTTCATACAAAAAACACCAGAAGCAGCATTAGTAGCAGCACAAGCGTATTTACTAGCTACAAGACCAGAACCTGGGGACCCACGAGAAGATATGCACCGAGCAGCGATACGAAGCCTCGGAATAGTAGAAGGAAAGATCAGGGAGCAAGATCCAGAGACGAAGTCAACAAGCTACAAGGGAAATCAAAAGGAAAAGTTTAGATACAATTTCACAGATAACGAGTATAGCGAGTCATCAGAAGAGAAAAAGCGACAGAAAAGGAAGGAGGACGCAAGAAGTATAATAGCACAAGCTCGAGTAAATAAATTGCGACATGCTTGGAGGGAAGAGAATTACGAGGACGACGATAAAGATATGGGTGCGTTATGCTTTACCCGCTGGGTTCGCAAAACGCGGGTACCCAAAGGATTCAAATTACCACACGACCAGAATAAGTATGACGGGTCGCAAGAACCTACCTTGTGGCTATCAGATTATCTGCAGGCAGTGCAGATATTAGGGGGAACAAAGGCGACTGCAATGCAAAGTCTGCAGCTGCACCTCACCGGCGCCGCACGGTCCTGGTTGAATACCCTACCCGACGAATCCATTGGAAGTTGGGGGGAACTCGAAAGTCAATTCACAAGAAATTTTCGTTCCACCTACAAGCGCCCAGCATCACTGGAGGAAGTTAAAGCATGTATGCAAAGGAAAGGCGAAACGCTGCGTTCTTATATACAACGCTGGAGTATAATCAAAAACTCAGCAGAGGAAGTCTCCGACGAACGAGCAATAGACGCCTTTTCGGAAGGACTTCGTCGCTCAGATCTTGTGGAAGAAATAGGAAGAACAAGACCCACGACAGTAGCCGAGCTAATGGAACAAGCCAACAAATTCGCTGATGGAGAGGACGCGTATAACAACAAAAGAGGACGTTCGCCAGAAGTCGATAGAATAAGTAGACAGAGGAGACGACACCGCAGCAGGGATAACCATGGAAGGCGAAATCAGGTAGCCGCGGGTTACGTGCTAGAAGAGGAGGAAGGATATGAAAGTAGGAGGTTTCAGGCAAAACGAGTAGAAAAATCAAGGTACTCTGGTCCTTCGGCCGAGGATATGCTATGCGGACCTTGTCGAATCCACTACGCGTATCTCGACGGGAAAAGGGTCTCAAATCACCAGATGAAGGATTGCAGAACATTCCTAAGGTTGCAAAGCGCCATGGGCGCAAGCCAAGAAAGGAGGCAAGGAGAAAGGCACAGAAGTCAAGGATATCAAATACAAAGGCCAGCAAGACACCTAGAGTCAAAAGTGTACATATCAGCCATGATTCAACCGGTGCCCAAGTCAAAGAAAGAGCGAAAGAGCATATCCAGGCAAGTAAACCTAGCAATATCATCACCACTAGCTACCACAGAGTACCTACGGTGGTCGGAACAACCAGTCAAGTTCAGTAGAGCAGACCACCCGAGGAAAATTCCCAGGCCAGGCCACTCGCCTATGGTCTTAAAGGCGCAAATAGGAGGATACGACATCGGAAGAGTGTTCATGGATGCAGGGAGTGGCATAAACTTAATATATGCTAGAACCCTAAAGGCAATGTGCATCTCGCTGACGAGTTTGAAGCCAACAGATTGCTCTTTCCACGGAATAGTACCAGGAGCCACAAACTACCCTTTGGGAAGGGTAGAACTCGATGTCTGTTTTGGCAGTAGTGAAAATTATAGAAGAGAGAAGCTGGAGTTCGAAGTTATGGACTGGCCGTCGCAATATCATGCAATCCTGGGGCGTCCAGCATTTGCAAAATTCATGGCAGTGCCACACTACGCATATCTGACATTGAAAATTCCAGGGCCCAAAGGAACAATTATAGTACAAGGGAGCTTTGAAGTAGCCAACACATGCGACAGAGAATTCAACAGGATGGCGCAAACCTTCGGCATGACAGCAGAATATGAGAGGTTAAAAGGAGAAACGGATCATAATGTGCTACCCGATGTTGGACGATCCCTGCCAGATCAGGCTTTCGACACAACGCAGGACTCGAAGAAAATTCAGGTCCATCCTACAGATCCAAACAAAACGACATCAATTGCGGTGAACTTGGATCCCGCATAGGAAGGCGCGCTCGTCGAGTTCCTCCGTGAGCGCTGGGAAATCTTCGCCTGGTGTCCATCGGACATGCCAGGGGTTCCCAGGGAACTCGTCGAGCACGCACTAAATGTAGATCCCAAGGCAAAGCCAGTCAAGCAACCATTGAGGCGATTTGATGAACCTAAAAGGAAGGCGATAGCGTCAGAATTGCACAGGCTAGAAAATGCCGGATTTATCAGAGAAATCAAAACTTCGAGTTGGGTATCGAACCCAGTTATAGTACCCAAGAAGAATACAGATGTGCAAAGAGTATGTGTTGACTACACATCTCTCAATAAGCATTGTCCAAAGGATCCCTTCCCTCTACCCCGCATCGATCAGATAATTGATTCCACAGCGGGGTGCGTGAGGCTTTCATTTTTGGACGCATATTCTGGTTACAATCAGATCAAATTGAAGAAAGAGGACGAAGAAAAAACGGCCTTCATCACACCATACGGAGTGTTTTGCTACCAAGTAATGCCTTTCGGCCTAAAAAATGCAGGAGCAACTTATCAGCGGATGATGCAAAATTGCCTCGGGAGCCAAATAGGACGCAATATCCAAGTCTACATTGATGATGTAGTCATCACGACAAGAGAAGAGAAATCTTTAATCAGCGACTTGGCAGAAACCTTCGACAACCTGAGCAGGTACAAGCTTAAGCTTAACCCGACAAAGTGTTCCTTCGGTGTATCAGCAGGACAACTTTTGGGGTTCCTGGTATCAGCACGAGGAATAGAGGCAAACCCAGAAAAGATTCAAGCAATCTTAACAATGGGGAAACCCACGAAACTACACGATGTACAGAAACTTGCAGAACGTGTCGCGGCACTAAGTCGTTTCGTTGCTCGACTAGGGGAGAAGGCGCTTCCTTTTTATGCACTTGTGAAGAAATCAGACGATAAATTCGAGTGGACAGAAGAAGCGGACGCAGCGTTCGCACAGTTGAAAAAAGTGCTTTCCACGCCACCAGTGCGGGTCGCACCAAAGGAAAAAGAACCATTGCTATTGTACATCGCCGCAACCCATCAGGTGGTGAGTACAGTATTAGTAGTCGAAAGAAGCGAAGAAGGAAATGCCCATGGCGTCCAGAGGCCGGTATATTTCATCAGTGAAGTGTTATCTCCAACAAAACAGAGGTACCCGCACTATCAGAAGTTGGCATACAGTGTCTTCACAACCGCACGAAAACTACGACAGTACTTCGCGGTGCACCCAATTATAGTGGTCAACGAGGCGCCATTATCGAACATATTGAATAATCCTTCAGCAACAGGACGTGTCTCTTTGTGGGGAATCGAGTTGTCTCCCATGGACATCACGTACGAGAAAAGGAAGGCGATCAAGTCGCAAGTTTTGCCAGATTTTACGGCAGAGTGGCTGGAGCTGCAAAGCACAGGACCACCAGACTTATCCAGTGTTTGGACAATGTATTTCGACGGTTCTAAAAGAGTCCAAGGCGCAGGCGCAGGAGTAGTTTTGATATCACCTCATGGCGACAAATTGAAGTATGTACTAAGGATGAGCTTTCCACAGGCTTCTAACAATGAAGCAGAGTACGAGGCTTTGTTGCACGGCATGAAGATGGCTAAAGCATGTGGAGCAACTCGCCTAAAAATATTTGGAGATTCCAACCTTGTTGTCCAGCAAGTTATGAACAGATGTGACACAATCAATGACAACATGATGGCATACAAAAATTTGTACCATTATCTAGAAGGAACGTTCGATGGATGCGAAGTCTCGCACATAAGCAGAAATAGCAATGAAGAAGCCGACAATTTAGCAAATATCGGGTCACAATGTTTACCTGTGCCGTCCGGAGTATTTTGGGAGGAAATAGTGGAAAGATCAATAAAAAGTGGAAAAAGCTCGACTACTACAGCAGGCTCGGGGGCTACATCAGAGCCAGAGGAAGTCATGATGATAGAAGAAACATGGATGCAGCCATATCTTGCATACATGATAAATAAGAAATTACCAGAAGATGCAGTAGAGGCCAAGAGGATAACCCGAAGATCGAAAGCGTTTGTCGTGTTGCAGGGGAAATTATACAAGAAAAGTATTACTGGCGTTTTGCAGCGTTGTGTAACGCCCCAGGAAGGACAAACAATATTAAAAGACATACACGGTGGAGTATGTGGTCATCATGCTAGCAGCAGGGCAATAGCGGCAAAAGCTTTCCGAGCAGGATTCTATTGGCTAACAGCCATCGAGGACGCAAAAGATATAGTTCGAAAGTGTGAAGCATGTCAAAGGTTTGCGTCTAAACCGCATGCACCAGCAGCAGAGTTACAAACAATACCATTATCTTGGCCCTTCGCACAATGGGGCCTCGACATGGTGGGAAAGTTGCACAAATCCTGGCAAGGAGGGCATGTCTACATGCTAGTGGTAGTCGATAAATTTATCAAATGGGTGGAAGCGGCCCCGGTAACAACTCAAGATGCTACAGCAGCAATCAGCTTCATCAAGTCATTAGTTTTCCGTTTTGGTGTACCATACAGCATCATCACAGACAACGGGACAAATTTCACTTCAAAGGAATTCAAGAGTTACTGCGAAGGATTAGGGATCAAGCTCAAATTCGCATCCGTGGCGCACCCGAAGACAAACGGGCAAGTCGAAAAAGCCAATGGTCTGATATGTAGTGGGATAAAAAAGAGGCTCTTAGCACCTCTCGAGAAAGCCAAAAGCGCTTGGGTAGAAGAATTACCCTCCGTTCTCTGGAGCTTAAGAACTACACCTAATGCAGCAACTCAAGAAACTCCTTTCTTCCTGGTCCATGGCGCAGAAGCCGTGCTTCTAGTCGAAGTTACGCACGAGGCTCCAAGAGTGACAGCATATGACGAGACATCATCAACAGAAGAATTGCAAAACGATGTCGATGCACTAGATGAAGCAAGAGATAAAGCATTAGAAAGAGCTACGCAGTATCAACAAAGCCTACGAAACTACCATAGTAGTCGAGTTCGTCCACGATCCTTCGTGGTGGGAGACCTAGTTTTGCGATTAAGGCAAGACAGCCACGGCAAATTGGAGTCCCCTTGGGTGGGACCTTACATCGTAACCGAAGTAATACCAGGAGGAGCATATCGACTACAAGACAAGAAGACTGGGAAGGACGAGAGCAACCCATGGAATGCAGAGCAGCTACGATGTTTTTACGCGTAGAATAAAATATAGAGGTATCAGTAAATTCGAGTCAACTTTCTGAACCCAGAACATGAGGCCACAGGTCGGGTTCTTTGGGTTGAACTCGACAAAATTGCAAAACTATTTTTACTTTTCCGCCTTGGGGGCTTTAACCCTCGGGTCGTACGAAAGGAATTTCTTATCGCGACTTGGGAGAATTTTGTTCCTGAAAGGTTGTGCAGACAACCCGATAAATATTCGCATAACTTGGTTCACAAAGGAACCCGATATTTTTCGTATAAATTGGTTCGCAAAGAACCCGATAGATGGAAAGTATACCTCAGAACAATGATTTGTTTTCCTGGTACTAGCGAAAGCATAGACACAAAGTACGAATATTCATTACAGATAACATAGTAGCAAGGACATTATCAAAAGAAATTACATAAAAAGCAAATACTAATGGAAATGGACTTCAGCTTCATATTTCTTCTGGCACTGGGTGCCATCATAGATCGTCACGTCGAACTTCGACGTGCCGATATGGAAGTCAAAGACCATGAAGAAGCCTTGGTGGATGTTGTGGTCTTCTGCAAACTCTGACCAGCCGCCCCTCAAATACTACTCGCCGTCGCCATCATACCACACCTCCACCTCGTATGGGATGCCACTGCCAGACTGTTCATGGAGAACCGCCTCTCGCAGTTCGCGGCCATCCATGAACTTGGTAAAATTCAGCGGCAGGCGCTGAATCTCACGGCATTGCGCCATGGCAATGAAGAAGAAGGAGAAGATTCGGGAAGGGGCAGCAGGAGCAGCAGGAGCAGCAGGAGGAGGAGCGATTGGACCTGGAGCAGCGCCAGTCACCTTAGGCTTGTTCTTGCTACCAGGTGGACGGCCGGGACGACGCTTAGCCGGAGCATCCGATGAAGTTCCTGCGGCGGCTGAAGTGATGTTGCTCCTGTTCTTACTTCCACGAGGGCGACCCCGACCTCGCGGCGCCGCCGGGGAGCCAAGGTTCAGACGAGAACCTCCAGCGTCAGCCATGAGAACAAGGGAAAAACCTCGGAAAACCCTAGATGGAAAGAGAAGATGATGCGGCGGAGGAGGAATCTGATTAGGGTTTTTTACCTTTACCAGAAGGTGATTTATTTATAAGCACGTATTATTGGGCCCCCGTGCTACAGCAAAGCCCGTAAACGTATTTTACAGCATGAGTTAAAATTCTGCGCACAACAGACGATAATATCAAAGAAGAAAAACAAGAAAAGGAGACTATGGTCGCACGACATGAAAACCTCGACTTGGACTCGGGGGCTCGCCAACAGCAAGACGTTAACATAAGAAAGAAGAGCTGAACTTCGAGCCTATGCTTGACTACAAGTAGCCAAACATAGCCTCGGGGGCTACTCCCATCGGGAGCGCTGAGCGCGCACCCGATAGAGGATAAGATAATAAATACTAGAGATGCAGAAGGATAAGCATACAAACTTCGACTACATAGTCGATAAAATTGAAGAGAGATTACTCCCATTGGGAGCGAAGAAGATCAATTTAAAATCCAAAATTCTTTGGTTTTATCAGTCAGAAACTTGGCTGCGAAATATAAGATTCTCGAGTTACGTTATCGCAACGAAACTCGAATGCCGTGAGTTATCGCGAAGGTAAGACCCCGGGATCCGTCCTGTGTGGCCTAGTATACGCACATGGATGCGCTCTGCTGGTATGTATCCGTGTCTACGATGCGAAGAAAATCCTGGTGGACGCACTGGGTACCCTGAGAATCACTGGGATTCATTCTTTGTAAGTCCTAAATGCGGCAAAAGGGTGGGTTTGACCGGTATCCCGAATTCAAGTCCAAGGGGATTGAATTTGAAGTAGGTGACAAGTATCTGTTCCGGCAGTTAACTGACCTCTTGATCCGTCAGAGTTGTCAGGCTTGTTCATCAAAACCCCTTGCAAAAGAATATCATGAAAATAAGTTGAAAGACCAAAGTCGAAGATTTGAAGATATGAAGAAGTCGAAGAATTGATCAAGTCGAAGATTTGAAAATTAGAGATTCAACCTGAATCTACAATTCTGGTAGAATCTCAGGGGCTACTGACAAGGGTATAGTTAATAGAGCCCGTTAGTTGAGTACCCCTGAGGCCCGATAAGCTAGGCCCAATTGTAATAATAGTCGAATACGAGTTCTTACCGTATGTCGATATTGTAATCTGTATCGTACCCTACCCGATCCTCGAGACCTGGCCACCTATATATAGGGGCCAGGAGGGGACGGTGTAGGGTAGATTGAAAGCAAGCCAGGTTGAACACCCAAGTTTAATTTCGACACATACCTATTTCGACTAACTTCACCTTCGAGTTCATCCGACGCCCTATCTCCCCGATCCTAAGTCCTTCATCTAGGACATTTGTCGAGTTAACCCTCGTCAACGACACACCTGCTCAAACTCGAGTTCTTGCTGCTCTTCACCTCGATTTTTTGATCTCTTGCTCAGCCCATCATTGTTGCTGAGATTTGGAGCATTTGTTCTCCGGTATGTGACTCCTTCGATTGTCCAAGTAGAATTTTGTTTAGTGAAGTATTTCTTGAGTATTTTAGCTCTATAGGTGACAGGTGAAATGAGTTTGCATGCTTGTTCTATTGCTTAGAAATGTTATTTTGATGCATGTTAGCCCTCTAGTTACTCCCTATAGTAGTTCCCTACATTTGTTTGTCTCAAATTCATCTTTTTATGAGGGTTGTTAAAAATTTCAGAAATGGAGGAGAATGCATATCAACTCTTTCAACATGAACTAGAAGTGCATGAAGTCAAGAGTTCACCATGAAGAGAGGGTCTTTCCCTCAATCTATCCATGCTCAGAGTTCATGAATGCAGCTGGAATCCAGCAGGACTTCCAAACTTCACTCTCTAATGCAGGATTGGAATATTTTATTGAGGGTGAACCACCCCAATTTGCTAAACTAACAATGTCTGTGGTGCAGGATTTCAATTTCAGTTGTTCCACATCTAACCTCATGGTTCATTATAAAATCTACAATAAATCTGTGGACTTGCCTTTTGATGTTTTCTGTGCAGCCATTAGAGTACCACAGTGGGGATCACGCGAAAGGATAAAGGAACGGCCTAAGCCATTGACGGACCTTTATGCGGAGATTTGTCAAGGAAGAAGTTTCTCAGGAGAGGATGGTAAAATTCGAAATATTCATCTTCCATCCATTCGATATTTTGCCTACTTTATTACCAAATGTGTCCTTGCTAGGAAAGTTGCAAATAAGTTGGCCTCCCGTGATCTAGCTTTTATCGCTGCTGCTTTGAGAGGGGATAGGACTTACAATTTGGGTGCTTTAATAGCTTTTCGTCTAGATGCTAACCGTAAGAAAGGGGGAATCTGTGGAGGTCTTATTGCTTCACGTTTGTTAGCTTTGCATGGTGTAGTGCCTCATGTTTTAGATCTTCAGTTTCCAATGGAGAGGTTTGATCTTAATTCTGTGATACATCATAAGTTTTTTTCTCCTAATGCCTATTTGACTAACTTGACGTTTGAGATTACCTTTTTCAAGAAATCTACCTGGAAGGTAGCGAAGACTGATCGATCAGTCCATTTGCCTACACCTCTTTTGTTTAACCTTGATCGCAGGAATGGGTGGTCACTCACAGAGGGTGAGCTCGACGCATATATGGAAGAGAATCCGCAGCCCGTGCACAATGAAGAGGCAACCGAGGAGTCGGTCCAGCCCTCTAACATTGCGGAGTTTCCATACCAGCAGCCCTACTATGATTATACACCATCTGCTTTATCTTCACAAGGGCCAAGCTATGACTATGCCAATGATGACCCACCAGCATGGGGCATGTTTTCGAGACGACGTTGATCTCCACTTAGGCCAAAAGCCTAAGCTTGGGGGAGGTACGCCGACGATTCACTCATCTACATATCATATTTTGTCGGTCCTTTGTATATCCATGTTTCGCTTTCTTTGTTGTTCTCATTCTTATTTCTTCTTTTCAAAACACAAAAAGACCAAAAATATTTTCGTTGTTTCTCTTTGTTTGCCTCTTTAGTTTGCTAGCTTTGGTTTGCTTTACTTGCTATTTTCGGTTTGATATTTGAAAAATCCAAAAACATTTTGCTTTGTTTGCTATTTTCTTCTGTTCTTGTTTCAAAAATCGAAAACCCAAAAATACTTGTTGTTCTTCTTTGGTTTTGTAAAGTTTGTTGCAGAGTTCAGTCTCCCGTGACTCCATTGGAGCTTGGTATTCACTTCATATTATTCAAGCCACACAAGTGAAAGGCAATAATGACGACATATGATAATCCGAGATGTGGTAAGAGGCTGGTATGAACTCTATTTGTTTTCATTTTTGTACATATATTCATCTATGTGGACATGCTTAGTCGGTTCATGTAAGGTATATGTTATCTAATGGATACTTTGTAGTTCTTGCTCTCATATGATTAGTTCCAATTTACTAATAGTTTGTAGCATGTCATGTAGACGCTTGCATGCATTGTTTTATTCATAATATGGTATGTTATTGTGGTATCCACCTCTGAAAGTTTCATTTGAATCGACTTGGCACATGCTTAAGCATGCATATGATTGAACAAAAAGTCAATTAAGCCTCGATGATTTACTTTGCCTCAGAGTTCTTGTATCATTTTTATGCCTATATTAATTTTGTTTTGTCGCAAGCATGATTATGACAGTTATTGCTCTCTCGATTGTCGCTTCCCAGTATTTTGCTAGCCTTCACTTGTACTGAGAGGGAATACTTCTCGTGCATCCAATCACCAGAAACCAAGTTTGCCATTGTGTCCACTATAAATTCCTATGTATGGTATTTGTAAGCCATTCCAAAGTAAATTTTCATGTGCTACCTTTCAAAACTTTCAACTACTTCTCATTTTATGCCACTGTTTTTAGCTCATGGGGACGTAGTGGTCGGAATTGCTATCTTCCATATTAAATTAAGTACCCCTCGACTAGGCAGCTTCATCTGCTCATCATTAATTTTGCATGAGAGCTGGTCAGACCATTGTAATCTAATTCTAAAAAGAAAAAAAGGCACTCCTCCATGGTATGTGAAAGTTGGTGGGCACCCGATGGAATCGGTTAGCCATGGTTTGAGAAAGGAAAAAAAGGTGGAGAGGAGTGCCAAAGCTTTATAAAAGAGCACCAATGTGCCAAATTTTCAAAGAACTCGGAACCGCTCTCACTTGTTTATTATGGAAGATAGTAAGTCCTCATTGCCAGTCGTTGACATGAAACAACCACCTCTCAAAATAAATTTTTATCTCTGTTTTACAAATGAAAAGCTCTAGCACATGTTAAATCACTGCTTCCCTCTGCGAAGGGCCTTTCTTTTACTTTTATGTTGAGTATTCATCTTCTAACTTTAAGCACCTTCTTGAGAGCATAGCTGTTATTCTTAGTGTAATGTGCTTGTCCCAGAACACGGTTGATTGTGGTATAACTTTGATGCTTGTATCTTTGATATTTTTACTTCTAGTCTTCCTTTGGACTTCAGAGGTGCCTCAGCATTTATGTTTTGGTCCACAAATAAAGGCAAGCGGGATACCACTCTTCCATATCATTTATGCATATTATAATCTTGTAGCTTCTTATGTTCATGTTACTTGTTATTAGTGCATTGGCACTCCTTCATAGTTTGCTTGACTATGAGGTAACATTAGTTGCATATTTCTTATTATGAATTGCCTGAGTACTTGATCATATAGTTAGTATATATACATCATATGAAGCAAATGTGTTCGTGAAAGTTTCTTTTATCACTCTCAGTTGTTAACTGAATTGCTTGAGGACAAGCAAATAGCTAAGCTTGGGGGGAGTTGATACGCCAAAACGTATCTACTTTCCCGAACACTTTTGCTATTGTTTCTCCTCTAATTTGTGTGTTTTGAATACAACTAACACGGACTAACGCTGTTTTCAGCAGAATTGCTCTGGTGTCTCGTTTTTGTGCAGAAATCCGACTTTCAGGAAAAATCCCAGAAAATATTGCAAAAATTCTATTTTGCCAGAAGACCCACGGAGCCAGAAGGAGAGACGAAGGGGGGCAGCAGCCTAGGCTCACCACCAGGGGGCGCGGCCCAGCCCTGGCCACGCCCACCTGTGGTGAGGCCGCCTCGGCCGTCGCCTCGACCCCTCCTTCCGCCTACATATACCCTCTGACATGAAAACAACGGGGGGTTCGGCGTTTTTCCCAGATAGACTTCCGCTGCGCCGCCGCCATCAGAAACCGCGATTCGGAACCAGAAACTCCGTTCTGGCACCCTGCCGAGACAGGGATTTGGAGGAGATCTTCATCACCATCATCACCGACGTCTCTCCATCAACCATCCATGACTCCCCCATCCATGTGTGAGTAATTCCCGCTGTAGGCGAAGGGGATGGTAGGGATTGGATGAGATCATTCATGTAATTTGCTATGAGATTATTAGGGCATATTGCCTAGTATCTTTTATTAGTGCTTATGACATTGTTGCAACTTGTTATGCTTAATGCTTGTCACTTTGGGCCCGAGTGCCATGATTTCAGATCTGAACATGTTATTATTTCTATGATGATACTTGTTGTTTATGGTCTTACCTACAAGTTGTATACACACATTATTGTCCGGAACTCGAGGCCCCAAAGTGACAAAAATTGGGATAACCGGAGGGGATGGCTATGATGTGAGGATCACATGTGTTCACCGAGTGCTAATGCTTTGCTCCGGTACTTTATTAAAAGGAGTACCTTAATTACCAGTAGTTTTCCTTGAGGCCCTGCTGCAACAGGCTGGTAGGACAAAAGATGTCGTGCAAGTTTCTCATTGCGAGCATGTACGACTATATACGGAACACATGCCTATGATTGTTAGTACTAGGATGCTTTATATTATTTATCTGCAGTGCCCATGTCTCACTGATTTTGTGAATTATCTTATCCATGCAACGCCCGTACATCCATCCCTATGCCTACAGTATTTCATCATACTAGTTACTATTGCTACTATTACTGCTTTTATTCTACTACTGCTGTTACTGTTTCATTACTATCACCACTATAAAACTGTTGCTACTGATAAACCGCTGCGAGCAAGTCTGTTTCCAGGTGTAGCTGAATTGACAACTCAACTGTTAAGGCTTATAAATATTCTTTGGCTCCCCTTGTGTCGAATCAATAAATTTGGGTTTTACTTCCCTCGAAGACTGTTGCGATCCCCTATACTTGTGGGTCATCAATGGCTTCATGGGAGCCCTCCCCCATGGAGATGGGATCCATGGGGGAGGCGAAAACATGGCTCTGGTGGCTGCAAATTCGTGGGTGGAGGTGTCCCCCACGAGCTAGGGTTCCTCCCTTTATATAGTCTCTCGGATTCCCGTCTCTCCATCTTGGGCCGCACCAGATCGGGCCTAACTCGGCCGTCCAGAATCGGAATCAGGTGAATTTTATGTCCAGAATGTTTGCCGTGAAATTCCCTACAACTTTGTAGTTGAAGAGTTTTACGTTTGATGCTATCTTCGACCCGTAACGTGGCCATCTTAGAAAAGAGTTCTGGCACAGATTTCTGGAAAGTCCCAATTTGACTCCAACAAAGTTTCCACTTGTATTCTTGGTAATTCCTACACATCAAAGTGTAAAACAAGAACATTGTGCACTTTTGCAACTATTAGTAGGTTAGTCCAAATAAATCATAAAAGTGCCACAAAGTGTAAACAAAAGATATAGCAATTGGTGTAAAACAAGCATGGCGCATCAAAAATTATAGATACGTTTGCAACGTATCAACATCCCCAAGCTTAACTCCTGCTCGTCCTCGAGTAGGTAAGTGATAATAAAAGAATAATTTTTTAGATGACATGCACCATCACAATCTTGATCATCTAAGTAAAGCATTGAGTGCTGGGATCAAAGAACTTAAAACATGGGCATAAGAGACATAATCTTGACAATAAAAACTTAGTAACCATGTTATAACATGAAAAGAAACACAAACGAAAGATCATGAATAATGAAACAATAAAAATCAAATGTGTGTTCAAATCTTATGGAAAAATATAACAAGGGATTTTTAGCTTGTCCTTCATAGAATATTAAAACATAAATGCATAGGACACCTTCAAGTTTAAAAGGGCGACTAGATACAAATAATTTAAGAACAAGTGAAACCATAATCATAAATCAATCAATGATAAACTTTGGGACTATGCACATTAAACTCAGAATGGCAACTATGCTCTCTTAGATGGTGCATAAAGGTAGAAGGTGGAGACTCAACATAAAAGTAAAGAAAGGCTCTTCGCAGAGGGAAGCAGTGATTAAACATGTGCTAGAGCTTTTTATTTGTAAAACAGAGAGATAAAAGTTTGGTTTTGAGAGGTGGTTGTCTTTGTCAACGACAGGCAATGGGGTTCTTACTATCTTCCATACAAAAATGAGCAAGTTTTTGAGAGACAGAGATTGGCACTTTTGTGCTCTTTTATAAAGCTTGGCACTCCTCCCCACCTTTTTCCTTTCACAAACCATGGCTAACCGATTCCATTGGGTGCCCACCAACATTCACATACCATGGAGGAGTGCCTTTTTTTCTTTTCTTTTTTTCCCTTTTTTTTCTTTTTGGAATGAAACAATATGGAAGATAACAAATCCGACCACTACGTCCCCATGAGCTGAAAACAGTGTCACAAAATGAGAAGTGTTTTGAAGGTTTTTTGAAAGGTACCACATGAAAATTTACTTGGAATGGCTTGCAAATACCATGCATAGGAATTTATAGTGGACACTTGGAATAACTTAGTTTTTGGGAGTTGGATGCACGAGTAGAGCTCATACTCAGTACAAAGTGAGGGCTAGCAAAAGACTGGGAGCGACCAACTAAGAGAGCAATAACGGCCATAATCATGCATAGCGATAAAACATCATTAAGAGAAGCATAAAATGGCATCACAAGTCAAAAACCAAATGATCATAGAGGCTTATGGCGACTTTGTAAGAGTCAAACATGTTGTAAGCATGCGCCAAGTCAACCCAAATAAAGCATCAAAGGAGAAAACCAAATAAATGCTTCCACATAATAAGAACAACGCATGATTTTTTCAAAGGCTCATTAAGCAATCTCAGTCATTTGAGATGAGTCATGCTACAGCAAAAATCACTAAGCATACTATCAAAACGACATCAAGCATGGCATGAAAAAGTCTAAGCCGCAGTCTAAACAAGCTCCTTTTTGTATCACTTTTTTGCATGAAACTTTTTCTCTTTTTCAACATCATTCGAACCTTTTTAAAACAACTCTTTTGATGAATACCAACATAGATCAGAGGTCCAAATACACCTTGATGCAAAGATATAACAAGAGTTGAACAAAAATCAAGGCGATAAATGAAAGCTAAACGCAGTTCTAGAAAAAGAGAACACTTGTTGAACGATAAGAGTGAAAAATAGAGTGTTCTTGGCAAATGAAAAACGAGTACATCTCCTCCAAAAGAAATTTATTGGGGTCCAACCATTTATTGCAGCAAACTAAACAAAAGAAAACTGAAAGCAAAAGTAAAGACGCTCCAAGAAAAATGCATAGTGCATGAAGCAATAAAAATATAGTGTTTTGAAAGGTGACCTGATTTTTGCCGATGAAGAAGGGGTACCTCAGGGGCATCCCCAAGCTTTGATGCTTGTACCTCTTGGATATTTCTTGGGGTGACATGGGCATCCCCAAGCTTGAGCTTTTATCCATTCTTCATCTCATCTCATCATTCTCCAATCCCTACACTTAAAAACTTCCTTCTTACAAAACTTAACACAATTCTATTAGCAACGTTAGCATAAGCATAATAGTAGATCAACCCTTTTTGGTTCAGGTTTCAACTCAAAAACACCACATATTAAGCATATAATACTGTAGTAACTTCCTCAAAAGCTCCGTGATCAAAAGAACTCAAAAAGAAAGCGATCGAGAGGCAAACACAAATAGTGGCAGTAATCTGTCAAAACAGAACAGCTGACAAAGGTTAATTTTTTCGAGGACCTTTTGTTGCTCAAATCGAAAAGTGCAAAACTAATAAAAGTTTAGATATAACGTGGGGCATATGTACAAGAAATCGCAGGTCAAAAAGATATTCTGAGAATTTTTACGAATTTTTACGGTGCAGCACCGAAATCTGTTTTAGGACAGAAACTTCCCCAAATCTTACCTCCCTCAAATTAGAGGTTCTTCTTGGCACAACAACGAAATAAAAATGATAAGGAGAGGTTATTACAGTAGTAATAACTTCCAAGACTCAAATAAAAGAAAAAGTACTGAAAGAAAACATGGGTTATCTCCCAAGAGTGCTTTTCTTTAATGCCTTTCAGCTAGGCACAAAATAGAGAACCAAACAAAGAAGCAAAACAAAAGGAACTATTTTTGTTGTTTTCAATTTATAAGTGAAATTAAAGAAGCAATAAAAACAAAATAAAGAGCCTAATAAAATTAAAGAAGATAAAACCAAGACATATAAAAGCAATTATAATATAAGTTAACACAATACATATCATGTGGATGTGTAATATAGAGTATGAAGGAGACAACCTCATGTTAATTGATGAATATGGGGATGACTCGAGCATTCCCAAGCTTAGATGATTGTATCTTCTTGGACATGTCCTTGGGATGCACCTAAACATCCCTAAGCTTGAGCTCTTGTGTCTTCTTGTTCATCTCATATCACCATATTGATTAGAACTTATAAGCTACATTCACATAAAACTTCATCAAACTCATTAGTTGGGTTAGTACTCATTAAGTAAAATCCACGCATGTTCAAGCATTGACAGGTTTCATAATCTAAACTCAACATTAGCCACTATATATACTAAGGTATTCATGATTTCCGTCGTCCGTCGAAAAACTAATGAAACTAATAACACCAAGTACAATATTGAATAAACTAAGAAATCTGTCAAAACTGAACAGTCTGTAAAGATGACACTCAACGAGATAGTTAGGTAGCTCAAATCAAAAAACTCCAAACTAAAGAAAGACAGATCATAATCTCAGGTTTATGCACAATTTTTTTAGATCAAAACACTATTCGAAGATTTTTCACGAATTTTTTATAGTGAAGCATAGAAATATGTCTAAACAGAACAATCGGTGAAAATCGAATTTTTTGAGACAGCTACGTAACTCAAATCAGAAAAAGTTAGTCTAATGAAAGAAAGATAATAAGCATTACTTTGCACTCAAGAAATTTCAGGTCAATATCACGTTCTGGTTTTTGGACAGCAAAGCAAAACTATCAACTTCCAAGTAACTAGGAACTACAATTATCACTTCACTTTTATGGTACAGAGGAATATATATAGTATAAATAATACGACGCGAATTTGCTAACCGGGTGGCTAGCTACCCACCCACACGGTGTTAAATCTACTGTTAGTATCTTCCAACCCATACTGGCGTGGAGTTTTTGGGCTGCATGCGGGGGTGCTAGTGGACGGAAACTTGAGTAGTTTTTTTTTCCTTCTATTCAAAAGAAAAGCAGTTTTGTTTTCTTTGAGGGAGGAAACATGAGCAGTTTTGTTTTATTTCTATGGATGCAATTATAATTTCTGTAGTGACGAAAAGTGCAAGGAAGCAGGCTGGAGTTTTTGAAAGAAGTTCAGATTTCATACAAGTTTTATTCATTTTTCAATCAGAAAAGCAGTAAAGAAATTGCATGAAGATGTTCACATTTCACACTCGGATACATCAATGTGTCAAAAAATAACAGAGTTTCGTCGATGATTGGTACAGTGGAGAGAAAATGGTTCATACTAGATTTCTCAACTCATCTACAAAATCTGTAAATTGCGTAAGAGATTTATCGGTGCAAATCAGAACTTAAGAAAAAAAAGCATGTGCTCGTGTGCAGACCTAGCCCGGTTACCGACCACAAAACTTGAGACCGGAAATCACAAATTATTTGGACTGTTTCGAATCTGAAAAGAAACGAGCTGAGCAATAATAGCACATCAGGAATTGATGTCGCTCCACGCCTGCTTTTCCCCGACCACTAAACTTGAGACGGAAATCATGAATTATTTCGACTGTTTCGAATAGAAGAATCTGAAGAATTTGAGCTTTGTGTCACTGTTTTAACTAATTTAAAAAAAAAATCGGATTGCAAAATTCATGGAACCTGTAACCTAATCACCATCAAAACCATGGAGAAACAAATCTCGAACATCCATGTAACCCAAATTTCACTTGGTACTTGCAACTAGTCAACTATAATCGAAAATTCACAAGATGATTTTTCGGATCTGGGAACATGTCCCAAAGAATCGGACCTGGATTCACAATTTTTCATAGAAAAAAATTTGAACTGTTGAAAGAAAAAACTGGACGACGGATCTAGAAGAAGTGGTGTTCAGAGATGGAGGTGGTGTTGTCCTCGGAAGACGCCTAGAGGAGGCAGGTAGTAGGCAGCGTCGTGGGGCGACCACATGACCCAGCCCCATCGCGTACGAGGTCCCCGCGTCCGTCCTCCACACGGAGACGATAGGGGCAGCGCTCATGGGCCCCGCCTCGCCGGTGTACTCAAGTCCTGCAAGGTCGTTGTGCCGGACGAACGGGCGCATGGCGGCGCAGGAGGTAGAGTCGGGGATGGGATGTGCCTGGGCGCTGATGGAGCGCAGGCCCTCCCATGCGATACAGGTAGTGCGGGGCGCCGCCGGATGCGGGTAAGCATAGGAGAGGTGGACCGCGTGTAGCTGGGAAGCGAGGAGGCACAGGATGCCGCCGCCGGCCGGGAGGTGGGGCGGAGGATGGGAGGTGCGCAGGTGGGGATCGTGGATGGAGATGAGTCGGTCGGGTGGAGACAGTTGGGGATGAAGGGATTTAGCCAGATATTTAGCCCATGAAAATAACGAGTGCGCGTTGTTGGACGAGTTGGAGCAAAAAAAACATGGTGACGGAGGGTGGTGACGGCGTTAGCCAGATATTTAGCCCATGAGTGATCCAATGGTGTGAAATCGCCTATAGGAATCATTTAACGGTTGGATGGGGGTGCATAGGTAGCCGGGTGGCTATCCTAGTATTTCCCATAAATAATATACACAATATGTACAAGTTTTTAACTGAAAAGCTTCCATGGAAAGATTTGTTTTGGTTTTATAGGCATGAACACAAGTGTTCAAGGTCGACCCCCATTTAACCATTAGTCATCTTTCCAATCACTTTCCTTTCTGAAAACATTTTTAGATAAAAAGTACAACTAATTTTTTTTTGTAATTTGCATTCCCTATCCGTACTAAGATAGAGAACAACTTAAAACTGGAAGT
The DNA here is from genome assembly GCA_007115705.1 of Dactylis glomerata. Classification (NCBI taxonomy): domain Eukaryota; kingdom Viridiplantae; phylum Streptophyta; class Magnoliopsida; order Poales; family Poaceae; genus Dactylis; species Dactylis glomerata. Next base: position 718,760 of record QXEO01000243.1, on the reverse strand, counting down.
AAAAACTACTTAGAGATAAAGCAAACAAGTGCACACAAGAATATTCACCCACACGCTATTGCTCCCCGGCAACGGCGCCAGAAAAGGTCTTGATAACCCACAAGTATAGGGGATCGTGTTTAGCCTTTTCGATAAGTAAGAGTGTCGAACCCAACGAGGAGCTAAAGGTAGGATAAACGTTCTCTCTAGTTTTATCAACCGCTGATACAACTCTACGCACACTAAATGTTTGCATCATCTAGGAAATAAAACTAGTGCAATAATACGGGTATGAGAGATAGCTTTATAAGATAATAAATACAAGAAAGTAATTGTTAGTGCTGCAGCAATAAAATATACTAAGTAACCATAAACTAACAGTACCATAAGTGTGGAAAAGTGGTGGTAATAGTGGTGGTTTTGTCTAAGTTCAATTAGTGAATAAATCGGGTTCACTGTCTTCGATGCAGTTTTCTATGTGTGAGAGGCTAAATATACAAGCACTTCACTACTTGGAAATACAAGTACTTTATGATTGGATTGTTAGCAAGCATCCGCAAATACTAACAATGCATTAAGGTTTCCCCAACCATAGCCTTAACTTAATGGTCCTCTTACTCCCATACGTGCAACGTTCCGGTTCGTGTCCTCAGGTTTCTGTCGCTCCGGCAGGACTACCCCCTTCCTTTTGCACATACTACTAACCCTAAGATGTTTAATCCATGTGCGCATAAATATAATGGACACCAAAGGACAGTACCATATCAACATACAACTCTAATGAACCAAAGACATTCAACAAATCAATCTAAGAACAAATAAACTATGCAAACATGACATAGATCATAGGATAAATATTATAGCATCAAACACCGTATTTACATAGGACGGTACAGAGGTGTGTGGGAGGATGAACCACTGCATAATAGGAGGAGTTGGTGATGGAGATAGCGGTGAAGATGGCGGAGATGAGCAGCGAGGGGCGCGGGTGGCGGCACCGGCGGCGGCGCGGGGGACTCCCCCGCCGCTGGCATCATGGGGGAGCGCCGCCCCTTAGCCCCCTTTCTTTATGGCTTCATGGGAGCCCTCCTCCATGGAGATGGGATCCATGGGAGAGGCAAAAACGTGGCTCTGGTGGCTGCAAATTCGTGGGTGGAGGTGTCCCCCACAAGCTAGGGTTTCTCCCTTTATATAGTCTCTCGGATTCTCATCTCTCCATCTTGGGCCGCACTAGATCGGGCTTAACGCGGCCGTCCGAACTTGGAATCAGGTGAATTTTATGTCCAGAACGTTTGCCGTTAAATTCCCTACAACTTTATAGTTGAAGAGTTTTACGTTTGACGTTGTCTTCGACCCGTAACGTGACCATCTTAGAAAAGAGTTCTGGCACAGATTTCTGGAAAGTCCCAATTTGACTCCAACAAGGTTTCCACTTGTATTCTTGGTAATTCCTACACATCAAAGTGTAAAACAAGAACATTGTGCACTTTTGCAACTATTAGTAGGTTAGTTCAATTAAATCATAAAAGTGCCACAAAGTGTAGACAAAACATATAGCAATTGGTGTAAAACAAGCATGGAGCATCAAAAATTATAGATTCGTTTGCAACGTATCAGTGCGCGGCCTCGGGGCCGGTGTGTTGTGTTGGTGTATTGTTTTGGTTTTTGCCAGTTTTCCTCATAAACTGGCCATGTGGGTTTGGGTATGTCCCTTATCATACCCTTGTATCGGTTTTTGGCCAGTTTTTCCTAATAATCTTGTCAATCTTCTTCTTAATGAATACGCAGAGAGCTCCTGCCGGTTGCTCCAAAAAAATAAGTTTGTTGTCCACCAATCCTCAAAATAATTTGTTTAATCATACACTGGGCCTCGTAGATGCAAAGTCGTTCCAACAGTATAAATTTCTTCAACTTCTGAACTCGGGGGCTCCTCTATGCCCCTTAAAGCAGCGCTAAACGCTCGCGCCGCACCAGTGTGTGCTATTTTGGGTCAGGCCATATTTCCGTTTCAGATTTTTTTGTCCGGTTTGGACAGGTTTTTTACATTTTTCTCGAATTGTTTTGATGTTTTTTAGAAAATCAGAAAGTTCAAAATTTAAACTTTTTAAGAATTGAACAATTTTCAAAATCTGAAATCTAAACTTTTTTAAATATTTGAACATTTTTATAATCTAAACATTTTCAAAAAATATGGTTTTTTAAATGATTTTAAAAAATATTCAAACTTTGAACTTGTTCACATTTTAAACTTTTTTCACATTTTTAACTTTTTCACATTTTTAACTTTTTCACATTTTGAACTTTTTCCAGATTGTGAATATTTTTAAAATTCTAAAGATTTTCATATTTTAAACTTTTGAAATTCTAAACAATTATCAGATTTTATTTTTTATTTTGAAACCAGAACAATTATCAGATTTTAAATCATGAAAAGTATAGCAGAAAACAGAAAGGAAACAAACAGAAACAAACAAAAATGAAAAAAACAAAAACAACGAAAACATGGGAAAATTATGGGTCGACCCAATGCTACGATGGGTGTGCGGCGCGAGCCCCCCGCGCCGCATTGAGCGGCGTACATGACTTTCCTCTGAACTCTTAGCCATCTAAGGTATAAAGTCAGGCGCTCCGGCCTTTTATCTAATTCTTTTATAGTAGTTCCCTTGACGATCTATAATAATGTAGAGTACACAAGAAATTCAAAATTCAAAATCCATTTTTCCCCAAACGGCTTCCACCTTTCCATTACTAGAACAGAATAACAAGTCTGTTTTATGACTAGGAGAAGTTTAAGGGGAGGGTGAGAGAAGCTAGCTCAGCAGTACCAGGAAACCCATTGTATGCGCTCGCCATCAGAACACACATTATGGGGCGAAAACCTGGTACCACTATTTAAAGTATCAAACTTATTACAACACCAACACAATTCAGGGGACAACACAGTTTAGCAAAGCCATAACCACAGGAAGAATCGAATGACAAGGGGACGAAGAGGGTCTTCAGGTGGATGCAACCAAAGCAAGCTGGTGAGAATCATCAACAGTAGTCTGGGCTTGACGCGAGTACACATAGGTAGCCACCTGCTTCAACTTTTGGGCTCCTTCAGACAACTTCTCCTTGTCAGCAGCCAGCTTTTGGAGACCTGCCCAGTAAATAAGCAAGGAAATGGAGTAGAATGTGATTACACTTGGAGACTTCAAAATGTATTTACCAAAGGTAATTTTGTTGCGCACATTGCAAATAGCCTAGCAAACGGAAGCAAGGATGACCATATGAAACTTATCACATTTTGGCAGATGATCATGAAGCGAAGCTTTCGCTTGCCAAAAGGACTAGGTACCAGATTGGTGCTAAAGGCTTTACCAAGAACTTCCCAAACAACGTTAGAAATGGCACAATGGAAAAAGGTGATCATTTGTTTCAGTCTGATTACAAAAGGAACAAATAGGGGACCTAGGCCAATTTCTTTTCTTCATGTTCTCCCTTGTAAGCACAACATCTTGACACAACTACCAAAAGAAAACCTTGATCTTAAGAGGGATCTTAGCTTTCCAGATCCACTTATGATGCGATACAGCTATATTTCTTGCCAGCCAAAGGTAAACCGACTTGGTAGAAAAATAATAATTTTGATTTAGGGTCCCACTGATAAAATCATTGTCTACAGAACGGTTCAATCCAACAACTTGTTTTAGTTAGCATTCCAATGGTTTAGGTTATCTCCTCTCAAAGTCCTCCTAAAAGGAACCACAATGTTTGCATCTAGAACCTCCTTAATGGTACAATCTTTACCAAGGCACAGGTAAAAAAGAATAGGGAATTGATCACGGAGGGGGATGTCATCATGGATAGGATCTTTCCATAGCCTACAAATGCTCCCGTTCTTCAAATTAACTTTTCTGTGAGCCATATATGTATATTTTATTTTAAATAAAGCTTTCCAACAAGGGGAGTCATTAAACTTACAATGAACATTAGCAACAACTTTACCTCTCAAGTATTTTGCTTTAACTATGTCTTGCCATAAGCCTAGTTGAGTTTCAAGTTTTAGCCACCACTTACAAAGAAGACTAATATTCTATTTTTGCAGATCTAGGATGCCAATACCACCTTTCTTTTTGGATCTCCAAACTTTAGACCATTTTACCATATAGTAACCCTTTTCAATACCATGCTAGAAGAACCAACGTATATGCTTACCCATCTTCTCAAGAAAAGTTTTACACGGAAGAAAGAGGGACATGAAATAGGAAGGTAGACTAGAGAGGCAAACATTAACCAAGGTAAGTCTACCTCCTGAAGAATTAGAACAACTCCCCCGAGGCATCAAGGATTTTTAATAAATTTTCCATCCAAAGGATCCAAGTCAGAGAGTCTAAGACTTCTGCAGGTTACCGGCACCCCTAAGTATTTCATAGGAAGATTACCAACTTGACAACCAAATAGGGAAGAATAAGAATCCGCAATAAGATTATCACCTCCAACCAAGAAAATCTCAATTTTTTTGGTAATTTATTTTGAGACTAGACATCAGATCTGAAAGATAAAGCAAGAGCTTAAGGTTGATGGCTTTCTTAGGATCTTGAGTAATAAAAATAATAGTATCATATGCATATTGCATGATGGCAACACCTTTATCAATTAAATCGGGAGCTAAACCAACCAGGAGCCATTTGCTAAGCTTCCAGCACCATTTTAGCAAGACATTGAACATGAGCATTGAAAATAAAGGGAGTAAAAGGATCACCCTGTCTGACACCTTTAGCACTTTGAAAGTAAGGGCCAGTAGTATTATTGATCTTACCAGAAATAGTGCCATCAGTAAGGATTTTTTCAACCCAAACACAAATAGTGTCAGAGAAACCCATAGCCTTTAAACATTTTAACAGAAAACCTAGTTCACCTTGTCAAAAGCTTTCTCAAGTCAAATTTTAAAACAATCCCACCTTGCTTCTTAACATGAGTGTGGTGCAGGATATCATGTAAAGACATAATACCATCCACTATACATCTTTTTTCATGAAGGAATTTTGATTCTTACCAATTAGCTTTGCTGCAAAAGGTTCAATTCTAAGAGTCGAGGTTTTAATGATCAACTTATAGATGCATCTCAGAAGACAATAGGCCTATATTGACTGATTTTGTCAGCAACAGCAATCTTACGGAGCAGAGTAAACACTCCATAGTTTAGTCTAGAAACATCTAAGGACCTAGCATGACATGCTTGGAAAAGTCTCATAATGTCCCATTTAACAAAATCCCATCAGTGTTGATAGAATTCAGCAGGAATGTTAACATGACTAGATGCTTTGTTAGGGGCCATGGAAAAGAGAGCATTCTTAACTTCCTCACGAGTGGAAGGTCTAGTGAGATTCAAATTATCTTCCAGAGTGAGTTTTTCATGAGGCTTCCACATGTTTTCATCAAAGACTAGGAGATTTCCAGGTGTAGGACCAAAAGGAGATTTATAGTAAGAGGTTGCATGAGCAATAAGATCATTTGTTCCCTTAATAATGATCTCATTATACTTTAGGGAAAACATAGTATTTTTCCTTCTTCTACCATTTGCAACCCTATGGAAGTAGCTGGTATTTTGATCTTTTAGTGTGTAGATTGAAAGCAAAATGAGTGAACCTACACACTAAAAGACATCGAGATACATATATGTCAAAAAAAGGCTTAAACATCTTATATTTTGGAACAAAGGGAGTAATTTTTTGGCATTTTTTAAATCGCATGTATACACACATATTTTAGTGTGTCTAATACCTCATTTCAGTATGTATGTGATTCATTTAAAATATCAACAACATCTATAATTTGAAATGGGATGTATAATAAATTAAGTAAGCAAAGAGGAGATGTGAGCTAAATGAAAGAATAACCATGTAAGGGATAGATTCTTATAAAAATCCGAAAAATTAAAACAAAGAGGAAAAAGATAATCCCTCTGCTCAAAAAGGTTGCCAAAGAGGTGAAGATGTATCTAAATTTGGATGTATCTATGCACTAAATCGCATCTAGATACATTTAAATTTTGCCAAATTTGCGACATCCTTTTTAGAACTGAGGATAGGAAAGCGCAAAACCAATACTAAAAATAAAAAGTAGCTAAAAAAAGCCATCAAAGTTTCTTTCTGCAACAAAATTCTTTTTTACTGCAAGAAAACTTTGTAGGGGTCAGGTTTGAACTCTCGTAGTAAGTATATCAAGTGGGATCCCACTAAAGTTCACGTATTGTTCATTTTATGTTGAACTAGCAAACACAACATGAACAATAAGTGGGATTTGGTCGGAAATCCACTTTGGCTCACGGGTGTAGATGCACCCATTATCAAAAACATATTTCAAAATGCTTAAAAATTTCGAAAACAATATCTTGGCATGCATCTGGATATTTTGTGTTCATTCATGAAGTTTCGTGAGAGAATGACATTTTTTGTGGCCTCTGTAAAAAACTAATTTCGGTGCTCCAACATTGTTATTTACGTGATGATTTTTTGTCTTCTTTACACATATCACAAAAAATGTCATTTCACCACAAAACTTTGCGGGTGAACATAAATTGGTCAGATGTACACTGAGAATTTTTTGTCTAATTTTTTTGACATTTTGAAATTTATTTAAAATGTATTTTCCATAATAGGTGCATCTAGTCCTATGAGCCAAAACACCTCCTCCGGATTTGGTGGGATCCTATTTGCATATCTCTTTTATAGCTTGTGTTTCTCTCGATGCAGCAGTTTGAATTTAGTGAATTGGAATTTATCAGAAAACATTGGGGGTAATTTATGGAAAAAATTGTTCAAAAGAAAATAGAGAAAATGTTTCAAAGCGTACTTATGTACTATTCCCTCTGTTCCAAAATATAAGATGTTTTAGCCCATCATTGCCATATATTGCCATATATGTATGTAGACGCTTTTTATTACTATATATATATTTACTCTTTTTGCTTTTAACCTACACGCTAAAAAGATATCTACATTCATGCATGGTAATGATGGGCTAAAACATTTTATATTTTGAAACGGAGGGAGTACCTCATACATATGTTTAACACAAGAAATGATTGCAGCATATTCATTAAGAACATCCAGGTAACGTATTTATTTTTGGATAATAATATAGCAATGATTTATCCTTCTTGCCAAGATCTCCTCTATCTGGGCTGTTCAGGGGTGCATCAAGATCCGTGCTAGTACTTATTTTCCCCTCACAAACAACTTCTCTTTTTTGTATCTCTCACACCATATAATATTTGAATCCAAAACTTTGCAGTTCGCCGAAATATTTGAGTTATAATATTTCAATGGTACGCAAAGTTTTAAATCCATATATTATACATTTTGAGAAATATAAAAAAGAGAAACTGGAAAAAATTAAGAGGGTGTAGGTGAGATCCTGCTCATTTCATACTTTTCCTTCTTGCCAAATCTAACAATAACTGCACAAATTAAGCTTGAAACAAAATATGAGACGGAAAATGCTTTGCGTAAGTTGGAGGACCAATCCTCCGGGTCGCTGGCGAGGCCACCGGGCCCACACACCTAACCCATCTTCCCGTATCCTCTCTCGTTCCTTGCCAGCAACATAAATAATTCTGAGCGCCTCGCCCGCGGAGCCTCGCCGCCGCCCCCATGGATCCCCGCGCAACGCCGCTCCTTGTCGCGCCCCCGCCGAGGAGTCCCGTCGCCGTTCCAACAACGGAGGCCCGCCGTTTTTCGTCACCGCGCCCCCACGGAGCCCTGCCGCGCCGCTCCCCGCTGCCACCCCCATGGATCCCCTCCCCACCACGCCGCTCCTTCCGCGCATCCCTGTCGCCGTTCCTCCAACGGAGATCCGGCGCCGCGCCCTCACGGAGCTCCACCATCAATGCGGACGTGGGTGGTGCCGTAGGATGGTGGCCTGCCCGTGGGTGAAGAGCAACACAGACTTTCGTCCTCTGCGATGCACGTTTTTTTTTTGAGATTTTTATTGCTACTTTTGGTGTATGTTTTTGCATCGTTAGAATAATTATTTTGCTACAATTACTATGCGGATTAGCACCGTAACAGTAACCGGAGGACTTCCCCGGAATTTTTTTGCTTCGATGCTATATTAGTACAAAAAAAAGTGCTCCGACGTCTCCGGCGAGGTCTCCGGCAAAATCACTTCGCTGGAAAAATTGCTACAATGCTTCAATAGTACAAAAAAATTGCACCGACGTCTTCAGCGTCGTCTCCGGCGAGATCCATGTCGGAGCAGTTTTTTTTTCCGTCGAACTATTTTCTGCTACATTGGTACATTTATAGAAGCAAAAGCGGGGCATTTTTTTGCTTCACGGAAGCAATTTTTAGGATTTTAGTGCGAAACTTTTTGCTTCATTCATACAATTTTTTTGCTACAACGAACCATTTCCTGCTGCATTGGTACGTTTATAAAAGCAAAAGCGGAATTGAGGGAGTTTGGAGAGATATGTGTCAGCACGAGGAGGCGGAGGAGACCAATCCCTGGGAGGACGCTCAGTCCTTTCCATATGAGTCCGATAGACAGAGAGTTAGGGAATTCTTGCTTTTTGCCCGAGGGACTCTATAAATAGAACCATTAGCACGCTATCGGCCTCCAACCACTCAAGTATACCGTATACACCTACGCCCCCACACTAAGCCACCCGATCCGAAGTAGGCGATTGAATAATGGGCTCCGCCGCCGCGGGAATGGTCGCGACCGCCGACGACGAGACGAGCATGTACGCCTTGCAGCTGGCATTGGCGCCTGTCCTGCCGATGACGCTCAAGAACGTGATCGAGCTGGGCATGCTCGAGATCCTGGTCGGCGCCGGCGGGAAGATGCTGCTGGCTTCGGAGGTGGCCGCGCGGCTGCCTTCTTCGTCTAACCCCGACGCGCCGGCGTTGGTGGACCGCATGCTTCGTCTCCTGGCGTCGTACAATGTCGTGTCATGCGAGGTGGAGGAAGGCAAGGACGGCCTCCTCGCCCGCCGGTACGGCGCCGCGCCGGTGTGCAAGTGGCTCACCGCCGACAAGGACGGCGTTTCCATGGGCCCGCTAGTCCTCCTGAACGACAAGGTCCTCATGGAGAGCTGGTGAGCGAGCATACATTACCGGCTTAATTAGCTTCCGGTACCTACGCACAAACACCAAATCTGAAGCTGCTGAGCTTGCTAGGTACTATGTGAAGGACACGGTCCTCCAGGGCGGCCTGCCGTTCGAGAAGGCGCACGGGATGACGTCCTTCGAATACCAGAGCAAGGAGCCGCGCTTCAACCGCGTGTTCAACGAGGCCATGAAGAACCACTCCACCATCATCACCAGGAACCTCCTCGAGTTCTACAGGGGCTTCGAAGGCGTCGCCACCCTCGTCGACGTCGGCGGCGGCGTCGGCGCCACCGTCCACACCATCACCTCCAGGTACCCAGACATGAAGGGGGTCTACTTCGACCTCCCTCACGTCATCTCCGAGGCACCGTCCTTGCCGGGCGTGCAGCACGTGAGCGGTGACATGTTCGACAAGGTGCCTTGTGGGGACGCCATCCTCCTCAAGTGGATAGTCCATAACTGGAACGACCAGCACTGCGCGACGCTGCTGAAGAACTGCTACGACGCGCTGCCGGCGCATGGCAAGGTAGTCGTCGTGGACTGCGTCGTGCCGGTGAAGCCCGATGAGACGCCCGTGGCGAGGAGGACCTTCGAGTTCGACATGGTCATGCTCACCTTCACACCAGGCGGCAAGGAGAGGGGCCTCAGCGAGTTCCAAGACCTCGCCAGGAACGCCGGCTTTGTCAGCGCCGAGGCAACCTACATCTGCGGCAACGCCTGGGTCATCGACTTCATCAAATAGTCGTCCTTTCGTCGACTTCTCTTATTCTTCAGCGACATTCAACTCTCATGTGTTCATTTATTTTCTCAATAACTAGCATGGTGGTCCTCGCAAATGTGAGTGCATCACCTTTAGTTGTTTTGTGGGAGGGAAGGATCATGTTTTGTGTGTCCAAATTGATTAAGAAACATTTATAGATATATGGGTACTCGAATTACATGATTGAAAATATTATATTTTATATCCACAATTCAGGCTAAACAAATATCATATATCTGGAAAACATCTTTAGTCGTCTTTAGTGTTGGGGTCAATTATTATTATGATATGTACAAAACAGTGCATTAGTGACCATATGAGTCATTTGTACATCATATTTAATTGGTATATATGATTATAATTTATATTATAAGCTATTTGGTATTTTTATGTGTTGTTAGATCAATACATAAGGCTAACATTTAAATTATGGAATAATTCAGGTTTACTTGAGGAATAGCCCTACAGTTTTCAGACCATTTTAACAGAACCCAAAATAATTTTTGTATTAAAATAGAATTTATATTTCTTAATATATATGTATATGTTGACTAAATAGTTAAAATTTTAATTTTACTTTCTGTTGATCTTTGTACATCTCATTTTCTTCATTTGTTCAAAAAATACACGAATTATCATATTGTTATGAAATATTTGACACCTCTGACATAGACGGCCTTCAATATACACCTCTGAAGACTATTTAGTATTTGAGTGTGCTACTAAAGAAATAGGTACTTTGTTTTATCATGTTTAAGTAATATATATTACTTATTAATAACAAAGGTTCTCAAAGTTTAATTACAGTATATGTAACTTCTCTGTAACTCTATCCCTCCTAAGGCTACTCTTCAATCTACTCGCTCACTTTCATTTGTTGTGTCATGCATGGTCGATATATTTTTAGCATCTTAACATGTCTTGATATTTTCTATATTATTGCAAAATTACTCTGACATGTCCTATCAAATTATCATGATAATATATACCATAAATATTTCCTCAAATCATAGCCTGGAAAACCATAGAATCGCCTAGCACACGTAAATATTTTTCTAGAAGGTTATACTCAAATAAACTTTTTTATTTCTAGCTTAGCGTGATTTATTGAAATAGTTTTAGAGATTTGTGATCCACAAAAGTTGTGTTAGTGTGTTCTTTGGGAAAATGTTATGGGCGTTGAGATAGTGTACCACATGGAAATAATTAAGACTTGTTTGCTCAGTCCATATTGTAGTGTTTTCGTATGAATCACTTTTATGGCGATGTAGTCCATGAAATCGGTGCTTCTTATATCTTATCCTTTCGTTCTTTTCTCTTGGTAGTTTGGGTGGTTCGGCAGAATATGTTTCTCACAGCATTTTGTTTAACGTCTTAGGGTCATACTTTCTAAATTCCACTTGTATTTTTTTCAAAACTTTGGAGGTTAATTTAACTTCTAGTTATTATAATTTTGAAATTCATATATATTTGGCGGTATTGGTATATTATCTACTTTAGAGTCTCTCATACACTTTGGCCTGTGCCGACAGCTCGTTCTGGTTGTTGCCTGTAAGCTGTGCCGACGGCTGGACCTATTGTTTTAATCACCAATCAGTTTTTACCTGTATGTCTTCATTTTTTATAGATAAAGCTAGGGTACATGCATGTCTCAGGCAGCTAACATAGATACACGGTTCTGTTTTATGGAGAGGTTTTTTATATCTACCGGACAGAGCTGCTTTTACCAAAACGTTCCGGTCAGGATGTTTTTTTCTTAAATACCACCTACGTTACGGGGTCTTTTAACGTTATTTGCTTCATTGTAGTAGTCCAGGTCGGAGGCGTGTAAACATACAACGTGTCAAAGAGGTATATAAATCGTGTCAAAGAGGTTACGTAAAAATATTCTCTAGTACTATCTTAGCCGTAAATTTTAGATCTAACTATCCACATAATTTTGATGATGTGGATTAACGTGGTTTCTCTATTTTAGACTTCCGTATTGTGCTTTTAGTATATAGTAGATGTAGTCAATGTGAACATTGTATGTCTTGATGACATTATATTGTTGCATATATAGAGTTATAGACTATGTGGTATCTGCTTGATAATATATCGAATTCTCATCCCAAAAATTGCAATTAGTACTTTCTCTATTTCACATTAGTTGTGGCTGATACTGTACAACTTTGTACTAAATCAACGGGAACTGATTAATATGAAACGGAGGGAGTACAAGATTTGGCAAAAGGAATGTCATGCATCTTGATCTCTACATTTGTGGATGTGCAGAGTAATGCTCTGATAAAAAATTAATCAAGACAACGAGTCCAAAGAATTAACAGGCATATAGTTCATGAAATAGTGCACCCTTTTGTAGCTAGCCTGTGCTACGCGTAGACCTTTTTTTTATATATTTTTCAACATGATACTTAATTTCAAGAAAAACGAAAAATATTCTAGATGTAAGCAATGATGTATTCTACTAACCTGCAAAAGCGCAAATTGAGATACCATACATTTTTGGATGGGAAAAAATGACAAAAGTCTTAATCTGAGGTAGTGAACAGTGAAAAAATCTGAAAACTTCAAAATTTATCAGATTTTATCATGTTTGTGTGGCTAAAAATACAGCATGTTTAGAGTTTAGAATTCGCGGGTAGATTACATCATTATCAGCACCTACTATCTTTTCAGATTTTTTTTTTGAAAATTTAAAATGTCAACTAAAAAATCAAAAAAAAGGGGTTACATGTGTAGCCCGAGCTACATTTGCAGTTTCTGAAATATGCACCACAATGATACAACAATGACCATAGTAAAAAAATATTTGTATAACAATGACAAGATAAAACAAAACACAACTATGACAAGTTGTATGTGTTCCTCAACAACTCATTCAATAATCAAGACACACATGGAACGATATATTGAAAAGTCCATCATGAATGACTAGGATAAGGAATTGCCACATATTTATACAAAGTTGACGCTTTAGGAATGGAATTTTCTAACTACAATCCAAATGTTACATTATCAAGCCCTAGTGAGGTTGTCACTATCAGATTTATATTTTTCCAAGTGCCTAGCGCACTCATAAAAGATCCGACACACTTGGCAAAGGATTTGCCGAGTGCATGCCCTTTGGCAAACTTGCTCGGTGTAGAACAAGTTAGCAACACCTACTTTGCCGAGATTGATTTCATTGAGCACTCGGTAAATGCTTTACTGAGTGTAAAATAAGGATTGTGGACAAAGTAAAGCGTATTGATGGTACAAGGAGTCACCGCCACATTCTAGCGACACTAACACATTCAAGGAAGACGATGATGACGGTGACAATGATAATGTTGAATGGGACAATGAACAAAACAAGGACAATGAGGTGGTGGAAAAAATGTGATCCAAGGCCGGTCGACATTCGTGACGGTCTACATTCATGTCATGCGAAGTGGTGGAAAGAAAAGAAAGCATACCATGACGAAGCGGGGGGGGGGGGGGGGGGGGATATGAAGAAGTGTTTCCTCCAATATAATTTCATGCGTACATGTTTTGCCCACTGATTGTCATTTCAAAGTGTTGAATGATATTCATACCAATGTTAAACAAATATTTTTTTACATGGATTCGTCATCCATGTTGTCCTCTCTTATTGATGTGCACAACCATGTTGTGAGGTGATATACCAAACAATCATGCCATCCCCACAAACATTTTTATCAACATGCACCTCAGCCATGGCAACAAACAATCTGCCCGACATCGCTCCCTAGAGGGTACAAAGAGGGTCTAGATGTTGTTATAGGAGCACAAAAACTATGTGCCAACTTCAGCCCGTAGCAAAGATCTGCAACATTATGTTACCAGCTTTGCTGAAACACTCTGAATGCAACTCAGCTACATTGTTTCTCAGTGCCGAGGAAGAAAATTGTACCCATAAATTTAAATATACTAGTAAATGAGAAAAGAAAATGTCCAACTCTCACAAGTTGTATTTCATAATAAGATCATTTTAAATTAACAATTCCCCTCATACAAATTATTTCACAACAACAATATCACACTAATATTTATATCTTACAATGTCTTCCCAAGAACCATTTCGCATATTACCACCAAAGTCGATCCATACACAACGAAAAATATGATGCTCGAAAAATCCAAGCCAGCGTCCTTCTAGGCACTGTCTTTAAAAATTATAATAACTAGAAGATACCCCGCGCGTTGCGGCGGGAATTAGCAGAAATATTTATTTGACAAATTTGAAATTACATAAATGAATCAAAGCAAATGACTCAAACAAATTATATTCATATATCTGCACTGTATGTATCATCTCAGTTTTACATGTCTTGTATCTACCAAACAGAAGTAGCTGTAGGCAAACCATACCAAGAGAAGCATCATGCATTACCTACAGGCACCCTTTATATTTGATTCTGAGGAAGACTAACCTAGAAGAAAGTGAATTGTACTTGGTACAGAGGTAAGTCATAGAGAAGAAAAAATTTAAAAATAAAAAAGGAAATTGTTAGGATAACATATTAACCGGAAATTTGTGCACCTGTACTGATGATGTTTTTAGTGGAACACGCAGAGGATAAAATGAATTCCATATACATTCAAGAAGTTGTGAGGCTAAATGTTGGAGTATTCCAAGAAAGAACAATCGGAAGCCTAAACTGTGAGTTCACTTAAGAATATGGTCAGTTGAATAATCTCTCAGATTACAAAAATATATTTTTGTTCAACCTAATTTGGCGCCGTAATCTGTTGGGCATGATTAACTTGGTTTGATGCAGATTATTAAACATTTGTGCGTAATCAAACTCAGCCCTATCTACCTACAATAATATTTCAATTCGTGCAATCAGTACAATGTATGGAAAGCGAGAATTTGAAATAAAAATGCACTTGCCTTGCTCCATTTCCTTCATTTCTTCTGTGTTGGCTAAATTTATAATTCCACTGTTTATCAAATGGTTTACCTGAAAAGCTACAAAGAACGAAATACCAAATTAAACCAGAATACTCAGAATTTGGTATCAGCGTCAAGTATATATGCCCATAAAAAGACCAAGGCTCATCATAAAACCACGGATTGGTGACCTGAAATAAGAAAATGAAAAGAGGGAATGCCGATCATCAGGCACAACGGGCAAGAAGTTGGCTTCTCAGCCTAGATGCATATACATTTAAACATTAAAAACTTGCACGATGCATATTATAGACATTGATCCCTCGGACTGAAACTCTGAAAGTGAAAGAAGAGGGCAAAAATTTATCAAGAATAGCTCTGCAAAGTGGGTAATAGACACAAAGCGACAGAGAATAATAACATAGAGTTAGTGACCTGTGTAGTCGAGTCCTAACTCCAAACTGACAATGTCATCTGTATCGTGATTCTCTCTAGGAACAGCCTACAACTCAGAGAAAGGATCAGTATGAATAGATCGATGTGGTAAAAAGGATCAGTATGAATAGATCAATGTGGTATGCTTCATTGTAACTCTGAGCAAGCCAAACAATTTTGTAGAAACTGAAAATGACGTGAATCTGACCTGGGAATCAAGAACTTCAGCAAAAAAAAGAAAGGGACTCAAGAGGGCACCAAAGGCCCGGCCTGGAAGATCGTTGTTCTCGTAAGTAACGACTGAGGTCCTCACTGAAGGATAATAATCTTACATGGGCATGGGGGAATTGGAAAAGATCCTAAACGGGAGGGAACTGAAAGCGGTCACCAGCGACATTGAGGGATGCAGATATGTCCCGGCCAGCGCACGCGGTACCAGCAAAGAGATAGATGTCGACACTGCAGACTTCAAAACCGCTTCCCATCAATCTCGTGGAATTTTCTAGGGCGAAACCTGGTGACTCTCGAGCGGGGGCGCGGATTCGAAGCTCTGGTGACGATGACGAACGAAGATCCTCCACTGATAAATGGATAGAGAAACAGTGTCTGCTGTTGTGCATTTGTTTTAATGGAGAAGATGAGGAGGGGAAGAAAATCCATTAGGCTCCTCTGCATAATGGTAATGGAACAGATGAATTGGATCTCCTGGTGGAAGTTGAAGAGCGAGAGATCGAGGGAGGAATTAATATTTGGAGGAATAAATGGGGGAGTTAAGAAGGCTGCCGTGCTACTGTGGAGAAGAACGATTTGAAGAAGACGATAGGAATACATGGCCTATCGCTGGGAATCAAGAACTTCAGCAAAAAAAAGAAAGGGACTCAAGAGGGCACCAAAGGCCCGGCCTGGAAGATCGTTGTTCTCGTAAGTAACGACTGAGGTCCTCACTGAAGGATAATAATCTTACATGGGCATGGGGGAATTGGAAAAGATCCTAAACGGGAGGGAACTGAAAGCGGTCACCAGCGACATTGAGGGATGCAGATATGTCCCGGCCAGCGCACGCGGTACCAGCAAAGAGATAGATGTCGACACTGCAGACTTCAAAACCGCTTCCCATCAATCTCGTGGAATTTTCTAGGGCGAAACCTGGTGACTCTCGAGCGGGGGCGCGGATTCGAAGCTCTGGTGACGATGACGAACGAAGATCCTCCACTGATAAATGGATAGAGAAACGGTGTCTGCTGTTGTGCATTTGTTTTAATGGAGAAGATGAGGAGGGGAAGAAAATCCATTAGGCTCCTCTGCATAATGGTAATGGAACAGATGAATTGGATCTCCTGGTGGAAGTTGAAGAGCGAGAGATCGAGGGAGGAATTAATATTTGGAGGAATAAATGGGGGAGTTAAGAAGGCTGCCATGCTACTGTGGAGAAGAACGATTTGAAGAAGACGATAGGAATACATGGCCTATCGCTGGGAATCAAGAACTTCAGCAAAAAAAAGAAAGGGACTCAAGAGGGCACCAAAGGCCCGGCCTGGAAGATCGTTGTTCTCGTAAGTAACGACTGAGGTCCTCACTGAAGGATAATAATCTTACATGGGCATGGGGGAATTGGAAAAGATCCTAAACGGGAGGGAACTGAAAGCGGTCACCAGCGACATTGAGGGATGCAGATATGTCCCGGCCAGCGCACGCGGTACCAGCAAAGAGATAGATGTCGACACTGCAGACTTCAAAACCGCTTCCCATCAATCTCGTGGAATTTTCTAGGGCGAAACCTGGTGACTCTCGAGCGGGGGCGCGGATTCGAAGCTCTGGTGACGATGACGAACGAAGATCCTCCACTGATAAATGGATAGAGAAATGGTGTCTGCTGTTGTGCATTTGTTTTAATGGAGAAGATGAGGAGGGGAAGAAAATCCATTAGGCTCCTCTGCATAATGGTAATGGAACAGATGAATTGGATCTCCTCGTGGAAGTTGAAGAGCGAGAGATCGAGGGAGGAATTAATATTTGGAGGAATAAATGGGGGAGTTAAGAAGGCTGCCGTGCTACTGTGGAGAAGAACGATTTGAAGAAGACGATAGGAATACATGGCCTATCGATGCGAGATGGTGTACGGCGTAACATGTGGGGGTGACGTGGACGCGGGAGAACGTAGGAAAATCCGATAGTGGGGGTCTCCAATATAGATATAGAAGATTAGGTGACAAGCTAAATTATAAAAATCATATTTATATTTAAATACTAAAGTAGATAGCCGGTACAGGGACTTTAGTCTTACTCTCATGTTGTATTTTTATCTTAACGGTCTTGTACGTGCTTTTGTGAGTGTCAAAATGGAGAGAAACTTTGTTTGTTTTGTTGGTATGATGTATGTTTATTAAAGGTAAGTTTTTAGCCATCGTATAGTATTCCAATTGTTTCAGTTACAT
The DNA here is from genome assembly GCA_007115705.1 of Dactylis glomerata. Lineage (NCBI taxonomy): Eukaryota > Viridiplantae > Streptophyta > Magnoliopsida > Poales > Poaceae > Dactylis > Dactylis glomerata. Next base: position 701,153 of record QXEO01000243.1, on the reverse strand, counting down.
TTTACAAAGACAATATTTCCAAATTTCAATTTCTTCTCCATTATATTGCATACATTTTTTTCTATTTTTCAAGTCGGTTGCACATCTCAAATTCTAGTGTTTTACCACAAATGATGGGTGTATGCAACTAGGGTAACTTTAACAATCCTATTGTTATGGTTGCACACAAAAATTAAATATTTTGTCATTTTTATTTTTATCATGCGACCCCCACATATTGATGGCCACATTTCCACATATAGTACACGTGGAACCCCTAAGAGTGTAAAATAAGTATTGTGTTTTAACTTTGTGGCTCCTTGTTTGCTTTTTTATTGACTGCATACTTTAATAATACTATTGCACAAATATCATATGTGCAGCTTCAAGGATAGGAAATCACAACTGAGGGACACCCTATATAAGATTGGTTTTTTACTAGTAGACCAAGAGTTAGCTTTGAGATCTAGGACCCTAGAATCTGTACTGTGATTCGTGCACTGAAGAGTGGCACACGGCATTGTAATTTCAAGTGGAACTTTCCAGATGCACATGAATTACGCGTGTTTTCAGATATGGAGCTATGGATGGGCTGACCTATGCCTTGGCCCAAAAAGAATTTGTTCATTTCTTCCTTTTCCTTGCTGGACCAACTAGAGAAGACTTGAAACCCAAAGAAAAAAATACCTCTACTAGCGCCTGGCCAGCCTAGGAATTTTCTTGTAGCTCCGCAATTGCATGATTTATAACTGAAATTTGGTGATGCCATATGGCTAAGAATTAAGTTAATTTTCAGTCAAAAGCATCCTTTAAGATGCCGCAAAAGATACGTCCCATTTTCTATTTGCAGATATTTTTGTCAATTTTTCCTTGTTAGATGCACATTTTGAAGATCACACTTACACACACACAAAAATTGTAACTCAATTAAGTGTCATGACCTGCACAAGCAACACAAACATTTTCCCTATTTTATTCTTTTAAAAAGTGATGTGACTTTTCTTATAGTTTAGTATTAATTTTCAATCTTACTAGCAAAGTGCCCGTGCGTTGCAACGGCTCTAGAAAAAAAAAATCTTGATGACCTTGGAAAATAACATGTCCTTTACTCACTTTTTGAGAGCGCTTTCACTTCATATTTAGCTATCTTGTTCTAGCACAAATTATGTAGATGAACAAAAAAACTTGCCGCCTACTTTCAAAATAAAAAATACAATTTTAAAGTTTCAAAAGGTTCTATAAATAAATCAAGATGTAGACATTGTTGGGTTTTATCAACGTGCAAAGTTTCAAACCCAAATATCGTTTTTGAAAATGCAACTTGAAAATGCCGTTTTTGAATTTTTTAAAAATCAAGCTACATATACCTCGAGCAACATTTATAGTTTCTGTGGCTACAACTACTACATTTTTCTCTTTTTTGAAACTCAGAGATATAAGTGGTGCCCATGCGCATCAAATCTACATGTCCTATACTGATTTTCTTTATCCTGATGTTCATTATAATTATAGCTGTGGTAATTTGGAGGCAAAATATTAGGGGGTGCTAGGAATCGGATCCTGATTTTGAGCTTCCCATCAGATCAGACTATCACCGTAGGATTCTTTTTGTCTAAACTATGCGATCATGGCCCAATAAAGCAGCGCATGCATGTGTTGCCAGTTTACATGATCTGCTTCCTAAAACTACTCCCCCAAATCACGCCTGATTAATTGCTAATGCTAATTAAATGGAAATTGTTAGGAAACTCTTTCAGAATTTTTAAGAACGTTGGTTTCTGTAACTAATTTTATGTATGCATTATGCTTTCTTATGCAAGTAAACTTGTCTTTATTATTTCGTATTGACTTAACTCTCTCTGATTTGTGTGATTGCATGTTTCCTTAATTGTATCCCCGTATTGATTTCTCTCTAATATGTAGGAGTATTTTCATCACTTACATAATGTATGTCGAGTGGGTGGCTTCACCACCAACTCGAATCTTATAGGTAAGATAAGATATCTAATTGAACATATATGTGCCGTTGAAGCGTCCTATGATCTCGAAGTTGGCTCATTGACAGTGGCCCAGCGCTTCACTGTCCCCAAAGCTCTCCAAGCATAAGTTGTTGATCGTCATGTGCATAACCTTTCATCCTAATGTCAACAAGAAAACAAAATTTAACTTCTTGAGTTAGTTAGCAGATGTCCTTATCGGACTCAGATCTCGACACTACCTAACTTGCTAACTAGAGATGACTAGATAGGGTAGAGAGTACCCTAACAGTGACTCACTGGCATCTATGTTCCTAACGATGGTATTGATATTCTGCACCATCAAGTTGTGGGTCCATCCATTAAGAGCCTAGGCTACATCATCATTGAGATCAGATATTAACTATTTGAAGCACCCTTTTGGTGAAGCATGGCGCATGCCTACAGAAGTGATCCAAATAGGAGAACCACGAGAACAACTACAGGAAGCAGTGGCGTCTGTCGGCAAGGAGAACTAAAAGGAGACCGGCAGCGCCACGAGATGAATCGGCACCTCCAGCTGCACTTTCGATGAGCACCAAAGTAGAGAGATAGGCCATGCATGCACTATGCTGATGTTGAGAAAATATTTTGATGTTGGTCATGGTGAAGCTCAAAACCAGTGTGCCAAGCCCACGCTGCTATTAGACGGGATAGTAGCACCAGACGGGGGCTTTGCTATAGTTGTATACTAGGTCGGGCATCTGCTACAGAACTTAAAGCCGACCACTGTAAATGCTGGCTGCCCAGTAGGAGTACTAGGTTTGGCGATCGAACTGCAGGGTCGGCATCGTGGGATCAATGACGAGATGTGGCATAGCATGTAAGTGTGCTGGCAGTACTAGGTTGGGGGATCGACCTGCAGAGTAGCATGTGTACCAGTGGGGAAGAAAAACGCTGCTAGTACCAAACTCATTTTTACAGCCGGCTCTCACAAACATCGCTCACACTCAGTTTCACCGCGCGACTGGAAGCCTAGGCGTAGCGACTATATATTTTTTCGATAATGGGCATTTTATTAAAGAGACTATATATACAGACCGAGCTAATAGTCAGAATTACTTAAACCTGACTTTGGAACAGTTTACGAAAGTGAAGCACCCGGTCTATTTTCTAGAAATAACAGTCAGAAACTGCCTAGGATGGCTTAGATTTTTTCGATAAAGAGCGCTTTATTACTTAATAGTTATTAAGCATACACACGGCCTTTGCATAGCAAAGATGCACACGGTCCCACAAGGTCTCAAAAGTAGAGAAAAGGAAAAAGGCAAAATTACATATTATAATGAGCAATTGTAATCTCGCCTAAACTGGAGCATCAATCCGTAAGCTATGCGGCCATCCATGTTGGGAGAAAGTATCCCTCGCCCTAGCTTCCAAACGTGCACAGACCTCCATAAAAAGGTCTTGGTCCTCCAAACGCTGTAGAGAAGACCACAAACGGAGAGTACCAATAGCTCTGTAGATAACCTTCAAAATGGAAGAATTTTTATTGTTAAACACAATATCATTTCTACATAGCCATAGCGACCAAATAAAGGCAATCGCTCCCACCCTAATATGCTTTTTAAACCTATTATCAATGCCATTTAGCCAGTTCCCAAATATATTGGTGATACTGCGTGGCGGAAACAAGGTTGAAGCTACTTGGATGAATGACCATATAGACCTGGCGAAACGACATTGGAAGAATAAATGTTTTATTGATTCATTCTGATGACAAAAAACACATTTCTTACTTCCATACCAATTCTATTTTGCAAGATTATCTTTAGTTAAAATAACTCCTTTACGTAGGTACCATCCGAATACCTTTATCCGTAACTGAATCTTCAACTTCCAAAGCTTATTACTATTAACTGAATCGATTGGCACATCGGGTAAAATGAGAGCATTGTACATAGAAGCTATTGAAAACTTGCCATTCTCATGCAAGTTCCAACGGAATTCGTCATGTCCAGGTTGCCGTTGGACATTTGCCAAATGCTGGAGTAAGGCATACCAAGAAACAAGCCTTTGGCCAGACAAATCTCTTCTAAAAGCCACATTCGGAGGAGATGCCTCCATAACTTTGGCTATAGTGTCACCTTTGTGACAAACAATGCTATACAATGCTGGATACTGTTCACGAAGAGTGGCATTACCAAGCCATTTATCTTCCCAGAACCTTATCTCCGACCCATCCTTAATAGAGAAAGAACCTAGGCCAAAGAAAAATTTCTTCATTGCCATAAGCCCAGCCCAAAAATGCGAATCACCCGGCTTCCATAGAACCTGAGATAATGCTTTTGGACCAATGTATTTCCTCTTAAGAATAGATTGCCACATACCTTCCTCAGTAAGCAGCTTAAACAGCCACTTTCCCAGTAGGGCAGTATTCTTGACCTCAAGGTTATGAATACCAAGCCCACCCTGGTCTTTCGGAGAGCACACGATACTCCATTTAGCCAATCGATATTTCTTTTTCTCACTGTCCCCTTGCCAAAAGAATGTAGACCGGTAATAATCCAGCTTCTGTAAGACTCCTTTAGGCAAGAGAAAGAATGAAATCATATGCAGTACCATATTAGATAGTACTGAATTAATGAGTATCAGTCTTCCTCCTAGAGACAGCAATTTACCTTTCCAACTACTAAGGCACTTTTATAGTCTTTCCTCGACTAGTTTCCATTCGGCAAGTGTAAGTCTTCGATAATGAATCGGAATCCCCAAATACCTCATAGGAAAATGTCCCTGCCCACAACCAAATAATCCGGTGTAGGTATTGACTTCGTCGAGAGCTTCACCAAAGCAAAACAATTCGCTTTTATGGAAATTTATTTTTAGACCAGATAGTTGCTCAAAAGCTGAAAGGATTAATTTTAGATTCTTAGCTTTCTCTATGTCATGTTCCATAAAAAGAATCGTATCATCGGCGTATTGAAGAATAGAAAGTCCTCCATCAACCAGATGGGGAATCACACCTTCAATAAGACCGTCGCTCTTTGCACGCTCAATCATTATGGCAAGCATATCCGCCACTATATTAAATAGCATTGGCGATAACGGATCCCCTTGCCTCAACTCCTTCAATGTCTGGAAGTATCTACCAACATCGTCATTGACTTTTATGGCAACACTACCTCCGGACACAAAGGAGTAGATCAAAGCACGCCACTCATCAGAAAAACCTTTCATTCTGAGGGTTTGCTGAAGAAAAGACCACTTGACCTTATCATAGGCTTTCTCAAAATCAAGTTTTAAAATAACCCCATTCAACTTTTTGGAGTGTAGTTCATGAACTGTTTCATGCAAGGAGACAACTCTATCAAGGATATTTCGTCCTTGCATGAAAGCAGTTTGAGACGGTCGAACTACATGATCCGCAACCGTGTTTAGTCTAGATGGAACAACTTATTAGGGGTGTTCATAACCCTAGACGGCTATAAATCGTTATGGCAGCAATAACCGACTGAAAAAGTCTGGATCCTCCGTCTTTTCACCACACCCTCCGGGGTTTAGCAGATTGGAAAACAGTTCTCGCTTACTGGGTTCAAGGGAAAATTCGTCCGGGATGTCAATGACGGCCCTTCGCCGATCAGTAACAGCAGCAGTCGGTTTAACAGAAAATGACGTCTAACATTACATATATATTTGAACTGCTCTGCGCACCAAGGGCCTTGCATGGCTGACAGTCCAAACTGAACTTTTGCTGGTTCAGTAATCAGTATGGAGTTGATATCAGGCTGTTACTACATTTTCCAGTCCGATATAAGGGGATTTCTAGTAGTGTATGGAGTTGAACAAGTAAGCTCGGATAATGCATGCAGTAATTCAGGGGGCTAAGACAATGGAGTAGTGTTAATGAACTCAGTAGTAGGAACGCGTATATATGCACTGGAATAAGATCCAGCCCAATTTGTTAGGATGGGGCAGGCCTAAGTTGTATTGGGCCTTCTTGCATTAATCTTTTTTATCTGATGCTGATATATGGGCTGGGCCAAATCTTCATGTAGAGCCCCACCCTTATGCCCTGCTGGCTCCGCCACTGGAATAAGAGAGTAATAGACAAGCTATGATATACCATGATGCCTGATGTATGATGTTTCTGCTACGTTGTAAGTCTTTACTATAAAAGGTAGGTAGATACACTCATACAGCAACAAACACAATATAAATACAGTACTCTCAGCTTTATAACTTGTCCATTGTGATATCAATACTTTTGTAGATTGTATTGGTGGTTAAACTTGTACAATATGATGAAAGTGCGTGTTTATAAGTGTGTTGAAACTAGTTTAAACTGTGCTCATGAAAATTGTTATGAGCATCGGATATGGAAAAGTGAGACAAGCTAGCGTAGCTCTTGTGGTCTTTACCGGTTGAAAGTCTTCCCATCATCCCATGTGTTGATCTCGAGCTGAATCAAAAAAGACGATGTAGAGTCCTAGGTGTAACCTAGTATTATAGATTATGCACATGTAATGGAAGATTTCACAAATTAATGCGCAAAAAGCAACAATGAGAGCGAGGACCTCCACCAGGCATCAACATGTACAGATCTGCTGGTTCACAGGATGACAGGCCACCCACCGAAAAGAAATCCCTTGCCCGGATTTGTCGTTGCAGATGATGATGCGACGCATGTGGACGCCGCTAGCCTGCTTAGAGGACATCATCATAGTGGTGCTTCTGTCGAGCTCCAAGGAAAACCTCAGGTTTGGCCTGCCAAACCAAACTTGGTGGCGTGTGGCGTCATCTACCTCCTTGGAGGCACTGTTTTAGAGTCGTATCCGCTGGGAAGATCTTGGAGGCGTAGCGGTGTTGGGCCATCAGGCTATACATGAAGGGTCACTTGCTCCGAGGAAAACCATAGATCTAGGTATCCTGGATTGAACGATGGTAGCGTCCAGTACCGCTCTCCCTCCTGGGAGCCTGGCATCGGTTTTGGAGCATGTGCTGGCTGGATGGGTCAATAGGTGGTGTGGCATGGCATCTTCCGTATCAACAATGGCGGGTCTCGGCGGAGTGGAATCTCGACGACTGACGCGTGCAGATGAACATACGTAGGGCGGATAAGTTGTCTGGCATTGTGACAAATTATATCCTTCCAAGTCGTACATAAGACTTTCATCGATTACGGCTTTCCATAGAGTTCTATAGGGATCTATGCATGCTAGAAGGAGAGTAAGCAACCTACCTTTCTTTCATTGCATTAGTTAAACGGTATCATGCGCCCTTCTTACCTGCTTTAATTGATGTGAATGGTCGTTTCTTCAACATCAGTTTAAGTCTAATTGGATATGTCATTGAACCATTCTATAGTAACTCCTTGATATGGCTTCAGTGTCATTCGGCGATGTGAATACCTATAAGGCCTTTGATTCAGTGGTTGACTATCGTGAGGTGAATTCGATGGTCACATGGCCTCCTGACTAGAAACTCCAATTGCATTTTCAGTAAATTAAAGCAATGATAAGCCTTTATGACCAAGGAGAGATAAGAATATTTTATATATGGTAGAAAGAGTGCTCCGCGAGCACAGGCTTGCTTGGAAGGATAGAGCACCGCAAGACAAGATGAGCCCAGGTGAGATCACATCCCTTTTGATAGAGGTTCTTAATTCCCTTGGATATCTCCTAAGGAAGGAAGAATGAGAATCATTTCAGTTCACTGGTTCAGATCTGTAGTTGTTGTCGTAAGCCTGTCGGGAAGGTTTTATTAAGCAAACTCTGTCGAGAGTCTTTGATTTGATATGCACCCTAGAGATGTGTTGGCATAAGATGACGACAGAGATTTCTAGTGTGCGAACAAGACACGCTCTATCATTTTGGCCGGTTAGACGAGGATGGTTGTGCCCGGGTAACGAGGCCTAGTTTTGTCCCCTATCATCGAGCTGGTATGTGGTGCGTTGTCATCTTGTGTGTTTATTTGTAAGGGTTTTTCCAGTTGTTATTGAATAAATCAAATAATGAAATCACTTTGATACAGAGGTAGGGTACTTCCTCTTTTCTAGAAAAAAAAGTCCAAACTTAGTGATTTTCATTACGATCCAGAAGTGAGTAAAGATTTCCACATCCTCCTTATCTACCATGGTTGATCCGGTAGTAACGCACAAGAGAATGTATGATTTATTCTTTTCCATAATACTTCCGCTGCTACAATAGAGATGATAATAAATGACCAGTTGAGACACAGAAACAAAACATGCTACCAGGATCCACGGTAAGAGCATCACATTGTGTACGCCGGTGACAACAACCTGGGCATGGGCTGAACCATTAATGGCACGGCCCGTTGCAGGGTGAGACCATATGCTTCCTCCATGTCGACTTCGCTCCTTATCATACTGTCGACCAAGGCCCAGTCAAACGTGTGCACCAGCGTAGTGGTCATAAGATTGACCATCCTCAGGCCCAGCCCAACTGAGTCCAGCGCATATCCTCCGGCCTGTTCAAAACGGTATGAGCTCGTAATCACTTCCTTTCATGTCCACACTCTCAGCAACCTACCAGCAAGGAAGCGTTCTGGCCTGAAGTCACGACGCCAAATCGTGGGCCATTGCCTAGACGTTTACAAGGAGGGTTATGCCCTTGGGGATGTAGTAGCCGTCGACCTCGCAGTCCTCGGCAGCCACCCGAGGAAGAGAGAGCAGTGTTGATCGGTGCAGATAACATGCTTGGAGGGCATCGTCATGGTGGCGCTTTTGTCGAGTTCTGAGGGAAACTTCAGCTGGAGGTGTCTAGAGGTGGTGCAGCGTGGCTTCTGCCACATTGACGGTTTCTATGGGTTTTTGAAGGGGTTGAGGAACAGGTTCCTCCATCATTTTTGTCTATCTTTTCATCAAGTTCTTGATGGCCGGTCATAGTTTAGTCAAGATTTTAAGATCCTCCATTCTTTCAGTACCTTCAGCAGTATAGAGATGTTTCAAGAACTCATTCGTCATCCCACTCATCTCCTCTGAAGGCTCTCGATGGCGGGTCTTGGCGGCGTGGCGCAGCAGAGTCTCGATGACTGACACGACTTAGAGCGGGAGAGTTGTACGTCCATGAAGTGCCTTTGCTTGATCTACATCCTTGAGATGGGTTGGCCGGTGAGCTAGTATGTGGTGCTTTGTCATCTTGTTTGGCAGCTTATGTTTTGCATGTTTATTTGTAAGGCGCTAGTTGTTATTGAATAAATAAAATTACAGAATCACTTCGATATAGAGGCCGGGTACTTCCCTTCATCGAGAGAAAAATTCCAAACTTACATACTTTTTATTACGAGCCAATAATTGAGTAAAGACTTCCACGTCCTCCTTTTCTACTAGCAGGGTTGATCCTGCAGTAACTCAACAAGAGAATGTATCATGTATGATTGGTACTATAAGACTAAATACATATTAAACCCACAAAGCAGCTTATTCTGTTTCACAATACTTTCACTGCAACATTGCAGACAATAACAAATGGCCAGATCACACACAGAAATAAAACGAACAACCACGATCCATGATAATAGCATCACATTGTGTACGCCGATGGCAACAACCTGGGCACGGGCCGAACCATTAGTGGCACGGCCCGCTGCAGGGTGAGACCATATGCCTCCTCCATATCGAGTTCCTTCGCTGTCATGCCGTTCACCAAGGACCAGTCGAAGGTGTGCACCAACGTAGCGGTCATGAGAGTGACCATCCTCAGACCCCAGCTGAGCCCTGCGCATATCCTCCGGCCGGCCCCGAACGGTATGAGCTCGTAGTCGCCCCCCTTCATGTCGACGCTCTCATGCAACCCGCCGGCGAGGAAGCGCTCCGGCCTGAACTCTAGTGCGTCAGCCCCCCACGAGGTCGGATCGCGGGAGATTGCCCAGACGTTTACCAGCAGGGTCGTGCCCTTGGGGATGTAGTAGCCGTCGACCTCGCAGTCCTCGGCGGCCACCCGGGGAAGAGAGAGCGGCGTCGACGGGTGCAGCCGGAACGTCTCCTTGACGACGGCAGCGAGGAAGGTGAGGTGCGGCAAGTCGGACTCCGTCACCAGGCGCTCCTTGCCCACGACGGCGTCGATCTCGCGCTGCGCCTGGGCGAGCACCTCGGGGCGTCGTAGTAGCTCCGCCAGCGCCCACTCCACCGTGCTAGACGTGGTGTCCGTCCCCGCTGTGAAGAGATTCTGAAACAGATAACAAGTGTCAAGTGTGTGTTCGGTTAGCATAGACAAAAGTACCTGCTGCTGATTCCAAATTTCCAAGTCAACCGAGGTTGATACTCGAACGACACTGGATTTTCTAAACACCAACTAGTAAGTAGCTACACCCTCTCTATCATCATCCCACATGTAGCAAGCAGGGCTTTTGGATCGACGCGGTTCCTGATGTGGTTTACAGAACTTGTATAATAAAATAACAGTCCTAATTTGAAAGGGGGGGTCCTGTCACAAGTTGTCTTCTTCTTCCCACATTTTAATACTTTCCACAATTTTTCTTTTCAATAGCAGAAAATGTGTAGAATTGTGAAAGAATGTTTACTCCACTTCGAAAATAAAAGTGAAGCCTTCTGCTTCGGTACACCTCTCCTTTAAACTTAAATATAATACATCAATTGTGAAGATTAAATTGTACCCTTTCATAATAAAGAACATGATAGTCTATTTAGTTAACTCTCTATATTGTACGACCAACTTGGATAACATATTGATTACCTCGCGCTGCATGATCCTATCGTACTCATAGACCCATGAGAAGGACGTGCAGCGCGACCTGCGAATTGCATGATCCTATCGTACTCATGATCCTATCGTACTCATATTGATTACCTCGCGCTGCATGATCCTATCGTACTCATAGACCCACACAAGGGTCATGTGCCTGCCCCACCTTGGATTCTACTTTGTGCGTTCATTAATATAAGATGTTTTAGTTTCAGTAGATTTATCTATTTTGAAATGTATCTAGTCTATTTTTAATCCACTTATTTTAATATGTATTTAGCTTACTTTAAAATGTCTAGAACATCTTATAATTATAAACAGAGTAAATTGAAAGAGTATTATGCACGCAAGAAAGAGATTGGCAACATAAAAAGTCAAACCTCACATATCCGCACTCTTAGAGCAAGAATAATAGTAGAGTCAACAGCCGGCTATAAGCAATTGTCACATCATCTATAGCCAACCTTATAGCCAATTTGTACAATAGTTAGCTATAAAATTGTGCAACTTTATGAATACATAGCCCACTTGACACACTCACAAAGTGCCTAGGAGCACGTGCAAGAGCTAGCTCTAAGCTCATGCATGAGAGCCCACATCTTTTCTCTCTCCTCTCCTCTCTCCTCCAACTCATCATAAATATATTATTTAAATCCAGCTTAGTAGGCACTATTGTACTTGCTCTTAATGACCTAACATGTAGCAGCCACCCCGTACGAATATCGAGGACAAGTTAATATCGGTGTAGATATACGTGTGTGACTGAGTGCATCTCAGTCTCATCTTTTCCGGATACTAAATGGAAAGTTGGAAATTTAAAATGACTTAAACGCATGACAAAACTACTTAGATGTAAACAAGACACGTTTTTTACTCTCTTTCGGATCAGTTTAACAGACTTCCACTTAGTTTAAAAATAATTTGAACCATTAATTTTGATCTACAAAATATGCATAATATTTTAACAAAACTATACAATCGGATTCATCTTGAAAAGAACTATCCGATATGGTATATATTTTATGACATATAATATATTTTGTGACATATATTATATATTTTGTTGACTAAAATTAATGCTCAAAGATTTTCTTAAGCTACCATTGTGCTTGTTAAACTGATCTGGAGGACGTAATCCCAAGTTGTGTCGCATATGTTTTCTATGTCTAAGTTAATGAACTAAATCGACTCGTTGTACATACATGTGCTTACAAATATCTCGTTTTGACTTGAAGATACAATAGCAGTTAACATGAGGACTTGTTTTTAGCAGGTTATGCTTCCTCTATTCAACAATGCTTGAATCTTGAGGGCTCGGTGGCTCACAATTTCTCTCCATAGTGCCACTTGGCCTTTGTTGGTAAAAATATATGAATATAAACAGCAGTTGACCTATCTCATTCAAATATTATTTATATAGAATTAATCTCATCTACCAGCAAACATAATTCTTGGAGAAAATTGTTGCGGGCTCACTTTCGAGGAAAGTCAATCTTTTCGGAAGATACCAAAATAGTTTAGTTTCCCTCAAATTATTTGAGCAATTATAGTAGTACATAGATTCAAATAAATTCCGTACTTCGTCTAAGTAAATTTACTTTTGGTTCTATTAAACCGATTTTTAATAAAAAAATACCGGTAACTTTCTTTAAAATGAAAACCGAAATCACAAGAACTCACTGAAATTAAATGATTTCACCTATATCAGCTTATTTCGGACAGAATTGGAAACTATACCATATTTAATACGGGCATATAATAGGTGGGTTTATTTTCCACAGTTATTATGTAGTTATGGACATGGCCGAAGATAAGATTTTGCACAGTGCCTCCAAATTCTCAGGATCAGATGACTTAGACCTAGGTAGACAGCCCACAAAGAACATGTGAATAGCTTGTACACACGTAGTGAACAATTGGGATTCTAAAAAAAACGTAGTAAACACTTGGGTACTTACCAGGAGAAGAGCTTTGATGTCGGTGTGGGTGAAGTTCATCCCCTCCTCCTCGCCGCCGTCCGGCTGCATCTTCCCCAGCATCACGCTGAGCAAGTCCTTGCCGTCAGCAGCAGCCTGGTGATGCTGATCCCTCTCCCTGATGAAGCCATCCATCATTGCGTCGTACCGTTTGTGGATGCGCTTCATCTTGGCGACCACGCCCTGCGGGTCGAGCCAGCGGAGCGCAGGCACGAAGTCGCCGATGTTGAAGACGCCGGCGAGCTGCATCAGCTCCACCACCATGTCCTTGAACTCTCTGGCGCCGTCGCCGGCGGCGCTCCCGAACACGCGCCTCCCGACGGCGGCCCGCGCCAGCGCGTTGGTGGCGCACACGTTGGCCTCCTGCCCCACCGCCACCTCACCCGCCCGCGAGGAGGCGAGTTGGGTGACCATGAGGCGGACCTCGGCCTCCCGGACGCCGCGGAGGCCGTCGAGGGCTCGGGCGGAGAAGAGGTGGAGCGCGCAGAGCTTCCGGAGGGCGCGCCAGCGGGCGCCGTAGGGCGCGAAGACGAGGTCCTGGTAGTTGTAGGCGACGTGCTCGGCGCCGGAGGTTGGCGGGCGGCTGCTGAAGTTGGCGTCGTGTGCGCGGAGGAACTGTGCCGCCATGCCGGCTGATGCGGCCACGACCACCTCGGCGCTGCCGAACCGTAGCCGGAACAAAGGACCGTGGACGCGCGCGAGGGCGGACATGGTCTGGTGCGGCTTGGCGCCCAGCTGCGGCAGGTTGCCCAGCACCGGCCACCCGCGAGGGCCCGGCGGCCTTTTTCGGCTGCCGGCGCTGCCACGGTACCACCAGCAGACGGAGGCGACGGCCACCGCAGCCAAGGAGCCGAGAAGCAGAAGAAGCACGTCCTGACCCATGGTAGGTACGTATGGGCTCGCTGCAACAATTAATTTGTCCCGCGCCCTTATCGTTGCGAGTGTGCAGTGCTCCTATGAAGTTTGTGCCCTCAACGTGTTTCACCTAAATATATAGCAGCAAGCTAACTAACACGGCAGAAAAGAAATTAAGAATATATCGGCCTCCATGGCACCTATACCAATGAAAAAGTCCGACCCATATTACTCATCACAAATAGATTTTTATCTAAATACTAAATTTAACTAGATACGACAATATTAACGACATGTAATGTAGGTCGGAGGGAGTAACTTAATATAGAGCCGGTTAGCGAAGAACCTCAGAACGGAGCACGATCGGCTAGCTTAATATAGGCTCCGGGGAGATCTTATATATTTATTATTTGAAGCTTCAAAATTTTAATTTACACTTTTCAAAGAAAATCGTAACAAATACCTGGAAGCAACCAATATTGTAATATATCATTGGGTAAATTTTTAGAATAAAGTATAATATATTTTAGGCTCAGTAAAAAATGAAAAAAAAAATCTCAGAAAAAACAAAAAAATGTTGTTTCATTGTACTTTTCATAAATATTCACCACCGACAAAATCTTAGTTTCTCATATTTTTTTACTGAACCAAAATATAATATATTTAGCGGCAACCTGCTCAAATAGCTATAGCGAAGCAATAGCCGGCTTTTTAGGCCATGTTAAACTGATGCTAAACCAAGCTAAATAGCGAATATAGCATTTAAAGGAGGCCGGCCCTAAATCTAATAGCACGCTGTTTTTTCATTTACAATGGAAGGCCGAACCTGAGATGCCAACTTGAGCGCTTTGCTCTTGTGTCTAGCATGCCCTATTGCCCTTTTCCCTCTGTCCCCTCCTCTCGCAGTGGCTGGTGCATCATTGGGTAAAGCCCAGACAACGCCTGAGGCGGCAAGGCATGTATGTTTTCTCTCGTGTGCTTGCTGGTTGCGAGTATGGTATGTAGCTCTTGGAGATAAGGTAGAAGATAGATTACAAATCCTATACAAATTTTATGCTATCACAAACTACCTAATGTATCACTAACACTCTCAGGCAATCATAGTCGTAGTGATGTGAACAACAGTTGCGTCACGAACAATTATACCGAAGAAAATCCGCACCTAGAACAAATGGGCTGACTAGCGTTCTAGGCACTTTGATTTGTAGTTTTGCCGTCAACAAATCGGTGCAATGTGGTAGAGAAGATAGCAAAATATGACGATGCTAGTTGCTAGGCACATTTTCTTGATAAAATTATGTAGCGTCCATAATAGTTTAACGAATTTCCTATTTTAAACAAGTCGTCCCGACGTCCTACCTTCGGTTTGTTGAAAGTTGCATTTGTAAAAGTATGTTGTGATTAGGTATCATGCACCGGACAGCACAGCAGTTGAACTGTCCCATTTTTTGCATTAGAATGGCAGGAGAGGCTAGTTTTGCTGCCCGCTAGTAGTTCACTGCGGTTGGACTGGAGTATAGGAGTCATTAGAGTCACGATCAAATCAATGCAGGATGAGAACAAAGGTGGGGCATCATTAGAAAATCTCTAGTAGATCCTTTAAAACAAGAAGAAAATCGTACAATAACTGCTATTTTACAGTTTTCACAAAAAATATCTAATTTAGATCCACACTAGTGGAAAACGGGCCTTTGGCCTGGACCCTTTAGTCCCGGCCTCCATCTGGGCCGGGACTAAAGGCCCGGCCACGTCGCCACAAAATCGCAATACCGCCCACGAGGCTTTGGTCCCGATCCGTAACGAGGCTTTAGTCCCGGTTTGTGTCTCAAACCGGGACTAAAGTCCTCTGCCTATATATATTGGCCACAGCCCCTCTCTCTCTCCCCTCTTCCTTGCATTTTTCTTGGATGGAAGAGTGTGGGTGTGTGCTAGCTCTCCATTTTTCTTGGATGCACTAGAGGTGTTTGTTGAAATGTGTGTTAGAGCGATGCCGCTTCAGTTCACCGAACACAACTACGATATGAGATGCCCAAGCCACGCTTAAACCTCTTCCTCTTTATTTCTACTTATTCTAAAAGGTTAGCAACTATATTTCCTCATTTAGACCGTGCGGTACTAATTTTTAGGATCGTGATTGTATTTGATATACTGTCGTATAACGCAGATGAGCCATCCATGGATGTACGGTGATCGACGCATAGCCGCTTACAGAGAAGGCGTGCATTCTTTTCGAGATGCAGCCGATGCGAACAAGCATGGTGGTGGCTATATGTTTTGTCCATGTGTTGAATGTCGGAATGAGAAGGATTACACTTCCTCAAGAGTCATTCAGAGCCACCTGCTTCGGTCCGGTTTTATGTCGGGCTATAATGTTTGGACCAAGCATGGAGAAAGAGGGGTTATGATGGAAGACGACGATGAAGAAGAAGAGAACGATGATGACAACTACCGATCTATGTTCCCTGAGTATGCTGATACCGCAATGGAAGACAATGAAAAAGAAGATCAGGGTGAAGAACGGGAACCAGATGAGCCCGCTGATGATCTTGGCCGGGTTATTTCTGATGCACGGCGAGGCTGCGATACAGAAAAGGAGAGGTTGCAGTTCGAGCAGATGTTACAGGACCACAACAAATTGTTGTACCCAACTTGTGAAGATGGCCAGAAGAAGCTGGGTAGCACACTGGAATTGCTGAAGTGGAAGGCAGAGACCGGTGTGACTGACTCGTCATTTGAAAAGTTGCTGGTACTGATGAAGAAGATGCTTCCAAGAAAGCACGAATTGCCCGCCAGCACGTACGAAGCAAAGAAGCTTGTCTGCCCTCTAGGATTAGACGTGCAGAAGATACATGCATGCCCTAATGACTGCATCCTCTACCGCGGTGAGAAGTATGAGAATATAGATAAATGCCCGGTATGCACTGCATTTCGGTATAAGATCAAAAAAGATGACCCTGGTGATATTGAGGGCGAGCCACCCAGGAAGAGGGTTCCTGCCAAGGTGATGTGGTATGCTCCTATAATACCACGGTTGAAACGTCTGTTCAGAAATAAAGATCATGCAAAGTTGTTGCGATGGCACATGGAAGATCGTATGAAAGACGATAAGTTGAGGCACCCCGCTGATGGTCGGCAGTGGAGAAAAATCGAGAGAGAGTTCCCGAGATTTGCAGGTGACGCAAGGAACTTATGGTTTGGTCTGAGTACAGATGGCATGAATCCTTTTGGGGAGCAGAGTTGCAGTCACAGCACCTGGCCCGTTACTCTATGTATCTACAACCTTCCTCCTTGGTTGTGCATGAAGCGGAAGTTCATTATGATGCCAGTGCTTATCCAAGGTCCAAAGCAACCCGGCAACGACATTGATGTGTACCTAAGGCCATTAGTTGATGAACTTTTACAGCTGTGGGCCGAACCAGGTGTACGTGTGTGGGACGAGCACAAACAAGAGGAATTTGACCTTCGAGCATTGCTTTTTGTAACCATCAATGATTGGCCTGCTCTTAGTAACATTTCAGGACAGTCAAACAAGGGATACAATGCATGCACGCACTATTTGGATCAGACAGAAAGTATATATCTGGACAAATGTAGGAAGAATGTGTACCCGTACAATTGTCGTTTTCTTCCGCCCAAGCATCCCTTAAAGAAAAAAGGCAAGCATTTCAATGGCAAGGCAGAACCCCGGGGGAAGCCTGTCATCCGTACTGGTGCTGAAGTATTTGATTTGGTCAAAGATTTAAAAGTAATCTTTGGAAAGGGTCCTGGCAGCCAACCTGTTCCTAACGGCCCTGATAAGCGCGTACCCATGTGGAAGAAGAAATCTATATTTTGGGAGCTACCCTATTGGGAAGTACATGAGGTCCGCTCCGCAATCGACGTGATGCACCTGACGAAGAATCTCTGCGTGAATATTCTAGGCTTCCTGGGCTTGTATGGGAAGTCAAAAGATACACCAGAATCACGGGAGGACCAGGAACGTCATAAAGGAAGAGATGGCATGCATCCAGGGCAGTTTCAAGGGAGTGCCAGCTATGCTCTTACCAAGGAAGAGAAGGAAATCTTCTTTGAAGTCCTTTTCAGTATCAAGGTCCCGACTGGCTTCTCGTCGAATATAAAGGGAATCGTAAATATGAAAGACAAAAAATTCCAAAACCTAAAGTCTCATGACTGCCACATGCTTATGACGCAATTGCTTCCGGTTGCATTGAGGGGAATTCTACCAGAAAATGTTCGCCTGGCAATTGTGAAGGTATGTGCATTCCTCAATGCAATTTCTCAGAAGGTAATCGATCGAGAAAGTCTATCAGGGTTACAGATTGATGTGGTCCAATGTCTGGTCAGCTTTGAGTTGTTGTTCCCGCCATCCTTTTTCAATATAATGACACACCTCCTAGTTCCCCTAGTCGAAGAGATTAGAATTCTCGGTCCTGTGTTTCTACACAATATGTTCCCCTTCGAGAGGTTCATGGGAGTCTTAAAGAAATATGTTCGTAACCGTGCTAGGCCAGAAGGAAGCATCTCCAAGGGCTATGGAACAGAGGAGGTCATTGAGTTTTGTGTGGACTTTCTTCCTGACCTTAAGCCGATTGGTGTTCCTGAATCTTGGTATGAGGGTAGGCTGACAGGAAAAGGCACACTAGGAAGGAAAGCAAAAGTATGTATGGACGGGCATTCTTTCTCTCAAGCACACTACACAGTTCTACACAATTCCATCGTGGTGGCTCCGTATATCATGAGACACAAGAATATTCTACGCTCCGGAAACCCGGGGAAGACTGACTCTTGGATTAAAGGGGAACACGAGAAGACTTTTGGTAGTTGGTTGCAGACACATCTCATGAATGACGACACCGTTGGAGATCAGCTGTACTGTTTGGCCAGGCCACCATCTTCGACTATATGTACTTTCCAAGGGTACGAGATAAATGGGAATACATTTTACACGGTTGCCCAAGATAAAAAAGAGCACCAACCAAAACAGTGGTGTCCGCTTTGATGCAACAGACGAGAATGGGCACTGTTTGGAAACATATTACGGGTACATAAAGGAGATATGGGAACTTGACTATGGACCTACTTTTAAGATCCCTTTGTTTTGGTGCAAATGGGTGAAGCTAACAGGAGGCGGGGTAGTTGTAGACCAAAAGTACGGCATGACAACAGTGGATCTCAACAATCTTGCGTACATGGATGAACCATTCGTCCTAGCCAACGATGTCGCTCAGGTTTTCTATGTGAAGGACATGTCTACAAAAATGAGAAAAAGAAATCAGCAAAAGAAGACATCGTCCGATGAGCCAAAGCGCCACATAGTTCTTTCAGGGAAAAGAAACATCGTGGGAGTAGATGACAAGACAGACATGTCAGTAGATTATAATAAGTTTCATGAAATTCCGCCCTTTAAAGTGAAAACTGACCCAAGCATCCTACTGAATGATGAAGATTCTCCATGGCTACGACCCAGAAGAAAACAGAAATAATAGATAGGATTGTTGGTGCAATAATGTAATAATGTATTAAACCTTTTATGTAATGCATGATGAAGATTCTCCATGGCTACGACAGACACGGTTACATGGATGGCTGGATGTGAATAATGGTATGGATCGGTCATCACCGCTCTTTAGAAAAAAAGCCGGCTCACTGGTTCTTTTCCCGTCCTGCTCTTTATACACACCATGCTGCGTCTTCCTAAAGCGCCTCCCCTCAAAGCCAAAATGAAAGCAATGGCAACCGTCTCCCGCCTCAATTTTGAAAATATAAAATAGTTTTGAATTAGTTATTCAATTTTAAACACTTTTCATATTCATAGTTTTGTCAAATTCTAAAATATACAAAAAGAATATTAATTAATATAGTTTTAATTGAAAATGGCAAACTAGTTAATAGTTTGGATAGTTAAAATAATTAATTTTGAAAATATAAAATAGTTTTGAATTAGTTATTCAATTTTAAACACTTTTCATATTCATAGTTTTGTAAAATTCTAAAATATACAAAAAGAATATTAATTAATATAGTTTTAATTGAAAATGGCAAACTAGTTAATAGTTTGGATAGTTAAAATAATTAATTTTGAAAATATAAAATAGTTTTGAATTAGTTATTCAATTTCAAACACTTTTCATATTTATAGTTTTGTCAAATTCTAAAATACACAAAAAGAATATTAATTAATATAGTTTTAATTGAAAATGGCAAACTAGTTAATAGTTTGGATAGTTAAAATAATTAATTTTGAAAATAGAAAATAGTTTTGAATTAGTTATTCAATTTCAAACACTTTTCATATTTATAGTTTTGTCAAATTCTAAAATACACAAAAAGAATATTAATTAATATAGTTTTAATTGAAAATGGCAAACTAGTTAATAGTTTGGATAGTTAAAATAATTAATTTTGAAAATAGAAAATAGTTTTGAATTAGTTATTCAATTTCAAACACTTTTCATATTCATAGTTTTATCAGATTCTAAAATATACATTAGTTATTCAATTCAAAATTCAAAATTGATATTTGAAATGAAAACCTGAAAAACTTTATGCTTTGGCGCGCATTTATTGCGCCTTTAGTCCCGGCTGGAGCCACCAGCCGGGACTAAAGGGGGGGCTGGGGCGCCAACCGCCCACCACCCTTTAGTCTCGGTTGGGGGCTCAAACCGGGACTAAAGACCCCCTTTAGTCCCGGTTTGAGCCCCCAGCCGGGACTAAAGGGGGGGTATAAAAGCGCCGCCTCCTCCTCCTTCTTCCTCTTCCTTCGGACTTAGCAATTTTCTCGGATCGACGCGCGCAGGAATCAACTGCCGGCGAACGTTGCAGTTGGCCAGAAAATTGCCCCGCGCAGCCGTCCCCGACGCCTCGCCGAGCACCGCCGCCGCCGAGCACCGCCGCCCCCGCGCTGACACCGCCGCCCCGACGCCTCGCCGAGCGTCGCGCGCCGCCCGCCGAGCACCGCCCGAGTGCCCCGCGCCGCCACCCGCCCACACCTGGCCGCGCCGAGCACCGCCGCCCCGTCGCCTCGCCGAGCTCCACCGCCCCCGGCCAACTCCACCCCCGCAAGGTAATTTTTTTTAATTTTAGGTTAGAATTTTTTTTAGTATTTTAGGTTAGAAAAATAGTTTAGAAAATATGTTAGCATATGTTAGAAAAATAGGTTACAAAAAATAGGTTAGAAAAATAGGTTAGAAAAATAGGTTACAAAAAATAGGTTACAAAAAATAGGTTACGAAAAATAGGTTAGAAAAATAGGTTACAAAAAATAGGTTAGAAAAATAGGTTACAAAAAATAGGTTAGAAAAATAGGTTTGAAAAATAGGTTAGAAAAATATGTTAGCAAAATGTGTTAGAAAATGTGTTAGAAAAATAGGTTAGAAAATATGTTAGCATATGTGTTAGAAAAATAGTTAGAATAGTAAAAAAAAAAGTTAGAATTTTAGGTTAGAATTTAGTTAGTATTTTAGGTTAAAATTTTAGGTTAGAATTTAGTTAGTATTTTAGGTTAGAATTTTAGGTTAGAATTTAGTTAGTATTTTAGGTTTGAATTTTAGGTTAGAATTTAGTTATAATTTTAGGTTAGAATTTATGTAGTATTTTTGGTTAGATTTTTTTTTAGTATTTTAGGTTAGAATTTTTATTTAGTTAGCAAATTTTAGTTAGAATCATCAAATATTTAGTGTATTTTTTCATAGTGTTAGAAATAGAAATAGAAATAGTTAGAATTTAGTTAGAATGTGATAGAATTTAGTTATAATTTAGTTAGGTTAATCAATTGTCGGTATTGTTCCATATAGCGTTAGCAAAATATTTGTTAAGTAGTTAGGGTTAGTAGTTAGAAAATTGTTAGGGTTAGTAGTTAGAAAATTGTTAGGGTTAGTAGTTAATTTGTTTTGTTATTAGTTAGGGTTAGTAGTTAGAAAATAAGTAAGATTATTTTGTTAGTTATTATTCCATATAGCGTCCATAATTAAAATATAAATGTCGGTATTTTGCAGAAACTATGGATCCACATAGCAGGAACCTCAAAGAGGAAGAACTTCTCGAAGATATAATCAAAGACGCCCCCGACGTTGAACCAGCTGAATCTCCGTCGTCGTATCTGAACCCCTCCGGAGATGGAATGGAGGTCGACCGACACGAAGATGAAGCCGACGGGGCAGGAGATAGCTCCAATGACGGAGAAGGGGATAGCTCCACTGATGGAGAAGCCGGTGGAGAAGCCGGTGGGGAAATAACAAAGTCCGGCGAGGTATTCATATGAAGTTCGGCAATCACTTGTAATATGTGAAAAATATTGGAGATAGCTCTATATTGTATACATATATATTAATTTGACGAATGTTTCTCCCTCTTAGGCCTCCACATCGAGCAAAGCTACGAAACGAGGCCCGACTAAAAAGTTGGATGCACGGACGCATTACACCTTTGAGGTGATATTGCCTACGGGAGAACCCAAGCTTCCTAAGAATGCTGTTGACACATTCAAGAAGCAATGCGGAGTTCTCGTTAGGGATCACGTCCCGATCAGCGTTCGGGAGTGGAACAAGCGCAAAGGGGCAGCCGATAGTGACTATGTCGCCGAAAGGTACAAAGATAATCTTTGGAATGATATCATGTCACATTTCAACCTGCCAGAATGTGAGAATGAAGACGCCGCAAATAAACTGAGGGCCAAAGTCAAGCAGTGGACTCTAAAGAAGATGGCTGAACTGTTCCGTAGCTAGAAGAAGAAGCTATGGAAAAACTATCTGAAGACAAAGAAAGTGCCAGTATTCAAGGGGTATCTAGCCAAGCAGGCGAATCACTGGAAGGTATTTCAGGAGTACAAGCAGTCAGAAGATGCCAAGGCATTATCACAAAAGAACAAGAAAAATGCTGACAAGAAGAAATATCACCACACGCTGGGGCCAGGGGGCTATGAGACTGCCATCCCAAAGTGGGATAAGAAAGAGCAAGATATGCTAGCTAAAGGCATCATACCTGAACCCATCCGTGATGAGTGGGAATTGAGAGCAAGGAATTGGTTCCTTGCGCATGGTGGTTCGTACGACGAAGAAACAGGGGACCTTATCTGCAGTGACGGTCTTAGGATACCCAGGGAGAATTGGAAAAAGATAGTGAAAGAAATTAAAGAGGGAAAAAGACAGTTCACTACAGATAGAGAGAAAGATTTGCTCACACTGGTCCTCGGCAATGACGAACATGGAGGACGAACGCGAGGCTTCGGTCCTTCTTACCCGTGGTGGCTTGGGTTTGCCAGAGACCAAGACACTTACAGAAGCCGAGCGAGAGCAAAGAAGCGACAGCAGGATGAGGAGAATGACAAGTTCAACCAGTTGCTTGCCAGGCTTAACGAGCAACATAAGCAGATTGACGAGCTTAGAGGAGTAGCGCGCCAGGAAGATCCTGCACTCGATATTACCGGCGCCCCATCTAAGCGGAAAAGCAGCGTGGCTGAATCTGAGGCCCCGCCCGACGATGCACGAAGAATGATAGAGGGCGGTCCCGGCTACCCCGTGGATGGAATCAAGGAGTCAACATCATGTGAACTCCATCAGAGATTCAAGAACATATCCATGAAGGTGGCCGTCGGACAAGCTTTACCTTCTGGCCCTGATGTACGCTGGCATGGCCGTGAGATTCCAGTTGGCTTTGCTAAAGTCAGGGTGGATGAAATCGTGGCGGGGTTTCATGATATGGAGCTCGACATAGCTGGACCCGAAGATGAGAGGACACTCGGAGAAGTACTGGGTGGAGTCATTCTATGGGACAAGAACTACATCAAGCTTCCAGGCTCGGCCCCAAGGACAACACCGCCTCCGAGTCATCGCAGGTCACCTACACCTCCATCACCTCCAAGCCCTCCACATGACGACGGCCACCACAACACGATTCCATCTCGATCACCGCCGCCGGACTTGGGTCAGCCGTTGATACGTCTCAAACGTATCTATAATTTTTGATGCTCCATGCTTGTTTTTACACCATTTGCCTATTGTTTTGTTACACTTAGTGGCACTTTTATGCATTTTCTGGAACTAACCTATTAACGAAGTGCCACAGTGCCAGTTTCCTCTTTTCTGCTGTTTTTGTGTTTCAGAAGTGATACACAGGAAATATTTTCGGAATTGGACGAAACAAGTTCATGAAGTCTTATTTTACCCAGAAGCTTCCAGAGATCCGAAGAGGAGTAGGAGGGGGGCCACCAGGGGCCCACACACAGGGGTGGCGCGGCCAGCCCCTGGCCCGCGCCACCACCGTGTGAGGCCACCTGGCCCCACCTCTGACGACGTCCCTTCGCCTATAAAGACCCCCCGACGGAAAAAACCTAAGTACCCGATCAGATTTCCAGAACACATCGCGATCCGCCGCCGCCGTCGACCCGAAGATCGGGAGGGTCCAGAAGCTCTTCTCGGCACCCTGCCGGAGAGGGGAATCGCCACCGGAGGTCTTCTTCATCGCCATGCTTGCCTCCAGAGCGATGAGTGAGTAGTCTACCTTGGACTATGGGTCCATAGCAGTAGCTAGATGGTTGTCTCCTCCACCATGTGCTTCATGTTTAGATCTCATGAGCTGCCCTACATGATTGAGATCACCGTTATGTAATTCTACATGTTTGGTTTGTTGGGATCCGATGAATATTGGTGTTTATGATTAAGTTGCTGTACTGAATTATATCTTTTGTTATCTCTATGTTGTTTATGATCTTGCATGCTCTCCGTTGTTAGTAGCTATCTTGGCCGAGTAGTTGCTAGTGACTCCAAGAGGGGGTATTTATGCTCGATAGTGGGTTCATGCCTCTATTTCACCTGGGGGAGTGACAGAAACCTCTAAGGTGGTAGATGTGCTGTTGCTACTAGGGAGAAAGCAACATTCATATACTCAAGGGCATATGCTTTGTTTACATTACACACTTTCCTTAATGCAATTATCTGTTGTTCGCAACTTAATACTTCTAGGGTGTTCGGATTGATATCCCCGGGAGTGGATTATTAGTCATAGATGCAGTTGGATGGCGGTCTATGTATTTTGTTGTAATGCCCAGAGTAAATCTCATAGTGATCTTCTTGACATATCACGTTATCTTTATTCTATCAATTGACCAACTGTAATTTGTTTACCCAGCATGTGCTATTTTATCTATGGAGAGACACCACTAGTGAACTGTGGACCCCGGTCCTATTTACATCATATTGCTATCACCTGTTTACTTTACTCGCATACTTTACTGTTTTCCACTCGATACGCTCATAACCTTTGTTTCAAGCAAACCGGTGAGATTGACAACCTCATCGCAAGTTGGGAACAAAGTATTTGTTTGTGTGTGTGCAGGTTCCGCATCACCTTCAGTCGTTATTTTCTCTCCTCTTCTGATCGATAAACCTTGGTATCTTAACTGAGGGAAAACTCGCTGCTATACTCATCATACCTTCCTCTTGGGGTTCCCAACGGGCTGGTTATCCACCACGCACAAGGACTGTCTGCAGCAACATTCATTTGGAGTAGCAGCCTATTTTCTGGCGCCGTTGCCGGGGAGGAAGAGAAGACTTCTGCGAGGGGAGTTTTTCGCACACACATCCATTACTTTGTTTTATTGTTTTGCTTTACTTTATTTATTTTACCTGCATTGCTTTTATCAAAAACCCAAAAAAATTAGAATCCTTGGTAGTTGTTTTTACTTGTTTACTTTCGTTTTGCTGAAATGGCCAATCCTGAAAACACCAAGTTGTGTGACTTTACTAGCACAAACAATGTGATTTTATCTGCACTCCTATTGCACCACCTGCTACTGCTGCAAACTTTTATGAGATTAAGCCTGCTTTATTGAACCTTGTTATGAAAGAGCAATTTTCTGGTGCTAGTACTGAAGATGCTGCAGCTCATCTCAACAATTTTGTTGAGCTATGTGAGATGCAGAAATATAAGGATGTTGATACTGATATTATTAAGCTCAAGTTGTTTCCTTTTTCTTTGAGAGGAAAAGCTAAAGATTGGTTGCTGTCTTTGACTAAGAATAGTATTGATTCATGGGCTAAGTGGAAGGACGCTTTTATTGGTAGATACTATCCTCCTGCTAAGATTATAGCTTTGCGTAGCAATATTATGAAGTTTACTCAGTTTGATAATGAACATGTTGCTCAGGCTTGGGAAAGAATGAAATCTATGATAAAGAATTGCCCCACTCATGGACTGACTACTTGGATGATTATCCAAACTTTTTATGCAGGACTGAATTTTTTTCGAGGAACCTACTTGATTCAGCTGCTGGAGGCACTTTTATGTCCCTTACCTTGGGCGCCGCATCAAAGCTACTCGACAACATGATGGTAAATTATTCTGAATGGCACACCGAGAGAGCTCCACAAGGTAAGAAGGTAAATTCTGTTGAGGAAACCTCTTCCTTAAGTGATAAGATTGATACCATTATGGCTATGCTTGCTAATGATAGGACTCATGTTGATCATAATAATGTTCCTTTAGCCTCTCTGGTTGCTCAAGAAGAGCAAGTTGATGTAAATTTCATTAGAAACAATAATTTTAACAACAATGCTTATAGGAACAATTTTGCTAGTAACAATTATAGGCCGTATCCTTCTACCAATGGTAATGGTTATGGTAACTCTTATGGTAATTCCTACAACAACACTAGGGCCGCGCCCTCCGAGCTTGAGGTAATGCTCAAGGACTTCATCGGTAAGCAAACTGCTTTTAACAAGTCTGTTGAGGAAAAGTTAGACAAAATTGATATTCTTGCTTCTAAAGTTGATAGCCTTGCTCATGATGTTGAAATTCTGAAATTAAAAGTGCTTCCTAATGATGTGAAAGAGAACAATGTTTTTGCTACCGCTAATGCAATCCAAGTTGGAATTGATGAAAATATTAGATTGTTAGCGGAATTGCATGCCAGGTGGGAAAGAGAAGATGAGATGGCTAGAGAGATGAAGGTATGTACCATTACTACCTCTAATGATGTTGCTCCTACTGGTAGCAACCCTCTTACTTTGATTGGTGTAGAGAAAACTCCCACTCCATGTGTTAAAAAGCCTAAAACTGCCAAAACTTTTTCTCAAAAGAGTGCTGAAATTTTTCGGAGTGTGGGAGATGATAGCTCTATGTCTTTTAATGATTTTGATGTTGATGGCTGCAATATATCTGAAGTTATTTTGTTCTTGCAAAAGCTTGCTTTGACTCCCAATGCTAGTTCTTTAAATATTGCTTTTACTAAGCATATTACCAATGCTCTGATAAAGATTAGGGATGAAAAGTTGAAGCAGAAGGCCTCTGTTCCCAAGAAGTTAGAAGATGGTTGGGAACCCATCATTGATATGCATGTTAATGGTTATGATTGCCATGCTTTATGTGATCTAGGTGCTAGTATTTCTATCATGCCTAGAAAGATTTATGACATGCTTGATTTACCACCGCTTGAAAAATGTTATTTTGATGTTCCTATTGCTGATGTTGCTAAGAAGAAACCTTTGGGAAGGATTAATGATGTTCTTATTGTGGTTAACAGTAACCTTGTTCCCGTTGATTTTCTTGTTATGGACATTGAATGCCATGCTTCATGTCCTATTATTTTGGGAAGACCCTTTCTTCGAACTATAGGTGCTATCATTGATATGAGGGAAGGCACTATTAAGTATCAATTCCCACTTAAGAAAGGTATGGAACAGTTCCCTAGGAAAAGAAAGAAATTACTTTTTGACTCTATTCTTAGAGCAAATTATGAGCTTGATGCTTCATCTCTTGATATTACTTGATTCGCAATTTTCTGCGCCTAGCTCAAAGGCGTTAAAGAAAAGCACTCTTGGGAGATAACCCAATGTTTTCTTTTCAGTACTTTTTCTTTTATTTGAGTCTTGGAAGTCATTACTAGTGTAATTACCGCTCCTTATCTTGTTTATTTCGTTTTTGTGCCAAGAGAAGCCTCTAATTTGAGTGAGGTAAAGATTTGGGGATGTTGCTGTCCTGAAACTGTTTTCGGTGCTGCACCGTAAACAATCGTGAAAATTCTCTGTTTATCTTTTGGACCTGCGATTTCTTGTGCATATGCCCCAGGTTATATCCAAACTTTTCTTAGTTGAACACTTTTTGATTTGAGCAACAGAAAATCCCTCAAAAATTCGACCTTTGTCAGCTGTTCAGTTTTGACAGATTTCTGCCAATATTTGTGTTTGCCACTTTATCGCTTTCTTTTGAGTTCTTTTGATCACGGAACTTTTGGGGAGGTTGATACAGTAGTATTTGCTATATATGTGGTGGTTTTGAGTTGAAACCTGAAGCAAATAGAGGATTGATTATATGTTATACTTGCACTAATGTTGCTAATAGATTTGTGTTTAGTTTTGTATGAAGGAAGTTTTCAAGTGTAGGGATTGGAGAATGATGAGATGAGTTGAAGAATGGACAAAAGCTCAAGCTTGGGGATGCCCATGCATCACCCCAAGAAATATCCAAGAAGTACAAGCCTCAAAGCTTGGGGATGCCCCCGAGGCACCCCTTCTTCATCGGCAAAAATCAGGTCACCTTTCAAAACACTATATTTTTATTGCTTCATGCACTATGTGTTTTTTTGGAGCATCAGTTGTTTTAGTTTTCTTAGTTGGTTTAGTTTGTTTGTTTGCTGCAATAAATGGTTGGACCCCAACAAATTTCTTTTGGAGGAGATGTACTCGTTTTCATTTGCAAAGAACGCTCAGTTTTTCACTCTTATCGTTCATCGATGCGTTCTTCTTTTTCTGCTACTGCTTTTGGTTTTCGTTTTCGCCTTGATTTGCGTTCAGACCTTGTCATATCTTTTCATCAAGGTGTATTTTTGCCTCTGATCTTTACTGGTTAGGTGTCTTTAAAAATTTCAAATGGTGTTGGAAAAGAGAAAAAGCTTTGTGCAAAATAGTGGTACAAGAAGGAGCTTGTGTAGACTGCGGCTTAGGCTTTTTCATGTCATGCTTGATGTCTTTTTGATAGTATGCTTAGTGGTTTTGCTGTAGCATGACTTGTCTCAAATAACTGAGATTGCTTAATGAGCCTTTGAAAAAAATCATGCGTTGTTTTTATTGTATGGAAGCATTATTTTAGTTTTCCCCTTGATGCTTTATTTGGGTTGACTTGACGCATGCTCACACATGTTAGACTCTTACAAAGTCGCCAATAGCCTTCATGATAATTTAGTTTTTGACTTTTGATGCCATCGTATGCTTCTTTTAATGTCGCTTTGTCGCTTTGCATGATTATGGCTATTATTGCTCTCTTAGTTGGTCGCTCCCAGTCTTTTGCTAGCCCTCGCCTTGTACTGAGTATGAGCTCTACTCATGCATCCAACTCCTAAAAGCCAAAGTTTTCCATAGTGTCCACCATACATACCTACTAGCAATTTTCTATTCCAATTAATTTGACTTTCTTTTATTTTCTCTTCAAATTAAACTCTTACCAGTGTTATGCGAAATTCGGTTAGTAAAGCTCTCACGAACCGGAAGGCACACTTTACTTTTTCCTGTTCTTAAAAATTTGACATTGTGGTCTCTTATGTTGAGTTGTTATGCTTGCAAGTTGTAAGTTGGAGACTAGCCCAGCCATGCAGTCATGGGCAAGCTTTCAACATTGCACTTCTTATTTGAGTTGATATCGTGATCTTTTGTTTCTGGATGCCCGCGGTGCGAAATGAATTGGGAATCTTGTAGGGATCATGGAGTTTGTATATGTGTTAGGGAAACGCCGGGCCGCCAATCTAAGCCATGCATGATTCATGGTGGAAATTTGCAGCATACCCATGGTGAACATTCGACGACGCATCTCATAATAAAAAGCTAAACAAAAGGCAAATAAAAGAGATGTCGAGGTGTTCATTGTCTGCTTGTCCTGTCATTTTGGTGTGGGCTTGTTCCATGTCATCGGGCACGGAGGTACCCCATTGGCGGTTCTCAATGATATGCATATACTTACAATGACAAGAGCCTTGCTTGGGACTCTAAGTAAAGTAGCATGAGGTTTGGGTACTCGTATTCACGGGGCACGAGGTTTTCAACTTATGATTTGTCAAGCATATGCATCATAATTGTTCTCGCATTAACTTTAACCATTCAAGATGCTTATGATGGGGGCAATGAGAGCTCAAAGCCGGTAAGTACCATAATTTTTGAAGGTTATAAAACTTGCAATCACTGCTTCCCTCTGCGAAGGGTCTTTCTTTTACTTTTATGTTGAGTCACCACCTTCTTTCTTTATGCACCATTAAGAGAGCATAGTTGTCATTCTTAGTGTGATATGCATTGTCCCAAAGTTCATTGATTGATTCATATTGTTGGTTTCACTTGTTCTTAAATTATTTGTATCTAGTCGCCCTCTTAAACTTGAAGGTGTCCTATGCATTTATGTTTTGCTCTCTTTGAAGGACAAGCTGAAAACCATTTGTATGTTTTTCCTTATGATTTGAACACACGTTTGAGTTTCATTGTTTCATTATCATGATCTTTTGTTTGTGTTCATTTGCATGTTTACAACATGGTTGCCAAGTTCTTATTGTCATGATTATATCTTCATGCCCATGTTTTAAGTTTTATTGATCCCAGCTCACCAATGCTTACATATATGATCAAGATTGTGTAGGTGCATGTCACCTCAAAAATTATTCTTTTGTTATCACTTACCTACTCGAGGACGAACAGGAGTTAAGCTTGGGGATGCTTGATACGTCTCAAACGTATCTATAATTTTTGATGCTCCATGCTTGTTTTTACACCATTTGCCTATTGTTTCGTTACACTTAGTGGCACTTTTATGCATTTTCCGGAACTAACCTATTAACGAAGTGCCACAGTGCCAGTTTCCTGTTTTCTGCTGTTTTTGTGTTTCAGAAGTGATACACAGGAAATATTTTCGGAATTGGACGAAACAAGTTCCTGAAGTCTTATTTTACCCGGAAGCTTCCAGAGATCTGAAGATGAGTAGGAGGGGGGCCACCAGGGGCCCACGCACAGGGGTGGCGCGGCCAGCCCCTGGCCCGCGCCACCACCGTGTGAGGCCACCTGGCCCCACCTCGGACGACGTCCCTTCGCCTATAAAGCCCCCCCCGACGGAAAAAACCTAAGTACCCGATCAGATTTCCAGAACACATCGTGATCCACCGCCGCCGTCGACCCGAAGATCGGGAGGGTCCAGAAGCTCTTCCCGGCACCCTGCCGGAGAGGGGAATCGCCACCAGAGGTCTTCTTCATCGCCATGCTTACCTCCGGAGCGATGAGTGAGTAGTCTACCTTGGACTATGGGTCCATAGCAGTAGCTAGATGGTTGTCTCCTCCACCATGTGCTTCATGTTTAGATCTCATGAGCTGCCCTACATGATTGAGATCACCGTTATGTAATTCTACATGTTTGGTTTGTTGGGATCCGATGAATATTGGTGTTTATGATTAAGTTGCTGTACTGAATTATATCTTTTGTTATCTCTATGTTGTTTATGATCTTGCATGCTCTCCGTTGTTAGTAGCTATCTTGGCCGAGTAGTTGCTAGTGACTCCAAGAGGGGGTATTTATGCTCGATAGTGGGTTCATGCCTCTATTTCACCTGGGGGAGTGACAGAAACCTCTAAGGTGGTAGATGTGTTGTTGCTACTAGGGAGAAAACAACATTCATATGCTCAAGGGCATATGCTTTGTTTACATTACACACTTTGCTTAATGCAATTATCTGTTGTTCGCAACTTAATACTTCAGGGGTGTTCGGATTGATATCCCGGGGAGTGGATTATTAGTCATAGATGCAGTTGGATGGCGGTCTATGTATTTTGTTGTAATGCCCAGAGTAAATCTCATAGTGATCTTCTTGACATATCACGTTATCTTTATTCTATCAATTGCCCAACTGTAATTTGTTTACCCAGCATGTGCTATTTTATCTATGGAGAGACACCACTAGTGAACTGTGGACCCCGGTCCTATTTAAATCATATTGCTATCACCTGTTTACTTTACTCGTACTGTTTACTTTACTCGCATACTTTACTGTTTTCCACTCGATACGCTCATAACCTTTGTTTTAAGCAAACCGGTGAGATTGACAACCTCATCGCAAGTTGGGAACAAAGTATTTGTTTGTGTGTGTGCAGGTTCTGCATCACCTTCAGTCGTCATTGTCTCTCCTCTCCTGATCGATAAACCTTGGTATCTTAACTGAGGGAAAACTCGCTGCTATACTCATCATACCTTCCTCTTGGGGTTCCCAACGGGCTGGTTATCCACCACGCACAAGGACTGTCTGAAGCAACATTCATTTGGAGTAGCAGCCGTCTCCGCTGCCGCCCGCTAAGGATACTAAGCGGAAGCGTGCCAGCAAGAACGCTCCGTCGATGAGTTCTAAGCGACGGAGCTCCCCAAAGCGCAAACTGTCGCCCCTCCCAAAGGTACCTCATGCTAATCTTCCTATCAGACCTTATGATCGTACCGACGAGGAAAACGTCAGGATAGCAAAGGAACATTATGATGCGCAGATGAAAAAGAAGGAACCCGAGCCCCGCCCGGAATACACCGAGAAGCAAATAGCATATGCAAAATACTTCACGACCCTTCCATCACAGTATGACTTACACCATAAGCCTGACGACTATACACGCACATTGCAGAAGGAAGGGAAAAAGAGCAGATCACGTGCAAGTGCAAGTGGGAGCAAATCAAGTTCAACTACAAGCAAAAAAAGATCAGACGTTCCTCAGCTTGGACAACAGGCCAAACAGTCGATCCCACCCCTCAGGGTGTTACCCGAGAATGTTCCCTCTCTGGTGCTGGGGCAAGATTTGGAATTAGCAAAGAAGTGGGCGGATGAATGGGGTATCCCGGTTGAAGACGTTCTGGCTTCCCAAGACGACAGGTTATCCAAGGCTGTGGTAGCCCCTAAGCCACAGTTTGTCATGGGAGCGCCTTTGGTCAGCAAAGATAAGTTTGATGATCTCCCAACAAATATGCGTTACTTGCATACATGGTACTTAAGTGAATCAAAGAATGGGAGAACGGTGATCGTGGCGCGTGTCCCACGGGAGTACTACGGCCGTCCCGAAGACGTCCATATCGACTTTGATGAACTCTTCCAGATGTACAATGCCGACGCCCTCGACAAATCGCTTATGAGTTGCTATTGTCTGTAAGTTTTTCAATTCGTTGTCTACATATAACTTGTTCAGTTATTTCAATTCATTGTTGCTATCGGTTGATGGCGCCAGAAAATGAGCTGTTGGCGTATGGTTGATGTGGGAGCAGACGGTCCTTGTGCGTGGTGAATAACCAGCCCGTTGGGAACCCCAAGAGGAAGGTATGATGAGTATAGCAGCTAGTTTTCCCTCAGTTAAGAAACCAAGGTTTAATGTCGGTCAGGAGAGGAGAGACAATGACGACTGAAGGTGATGCGGAACCTGCACACACACAAACAAATACTTTGTTCCCAACTTGCGATGAGGTTGTCAATCTCACCGGTTTGCTTGAAACAAAGGTTATGAGCGTATCGAGTGGAAAACAACATAGTATGCGAGTAAAGTAAACAGTACGAGTAAAGTAAACAGGTGATAGCAATATGATGTAAATAGGACCGGGGTCCACAGTTCACTAGTGGTGTCTCTCCATAGATAAAATAACACATGCTGGGTAAACAAATTACAGTTGGGCAATTGATAGAATAGAGATAAACGTGATATGTCAAGAAGATCACTATGAGATTTACTCTGGGCATTACAACAAAATACATAGACCGCCATCCAACTGCATCTATGACTAATAATCCACTCACTGGGATATCAATCCGAACACCCTAGAAGTATTAAGTTGCGAACAACAGATAATTGCATTAAGCAAAGTGTGTAATGTAAACAAAGCATATGCCCTTGAGCATATGAATGTTGTTTTCTCCCTAGTAGCAACAGCACATCTACCACCTTAGAGGTTTCTGTCACTCCCCCAGGTGAAATAGAGGCATGAACCCACTATCGAGCATAAATACCCCCTCTTGGAGTCACTAGCAACTACTCGGCCAAGATAGCTACTAACAACGGAGAGCATGCAAGATCATAAACAACATAGAGATAACAAAAGATATAATTCAGTACAGCAACTTAATCATAAACACCAATATTCATCGGATCCCAACAAACCAAACATGTAGAATTACATAACGGTGATCTCAATCATGTAGGGCAGCTCATGAGATCTAAACATGAAGCACATGGTGGAGAAGACAACCATCTAGCTACTGCTATGGACCCATAGTCCAAGGTAGACTACTCACTCATCGCTCCGGAGGCAAGCATGGCGATGAAGAAGACCTCCGGTGGCGATTCCCCTCTCCGGCAAGGTGCCGGGAAGAGCTTCTGGACCCTCCCGATCTTTGGGTCGACGGCGGCGGCGGATCGCGATGTGTTCTAGAAAATTGATCGGGCCCTTAGGTTTTTCTCGTCGGGGGGTCTTTTTAGGTGAAGGGGCGATGTCAGAGGAGGGCCCAGGTGCCCTCACGCGGGCCCGGCGCAGCCAGGGGGCTGGCCGCGCTGCCCATGCATGTGGGGCCCTGGTGGCCCCCCTCCTACTTCTCTTCGGATCTCTGGAAGCTTCTGGGTAAAATAAGACTTCAGGATGTGGTTTCGTCCAATTCCGAGAATATTTCCTGTGTATCACTCTGAAACACAAAAACAGCAGAAAACAGGGAACTGGAACTGTGGCAACTCGTTAATAGGTTAGTTCCGGAAAATGCATAAAAGTGCCACTAAGTGTAACGAAACAATAGGCAAATGGTGTAAAAACAAGCATGGAGCATCAAAAATTATAGATACGTTTGAGACGTATCAAGCATCCCCAAGCTTAATGTTGGAATTATGCCCTAGAGGCAATAATAAAGATGTTATTATTATAATTCTTGTTCATGATAATGTTTATATTCCATGCTAGAATTGTATTAAGCGGAAACTTTAATACTTGTGTGGTTTATGAACAACACCGTGTCCCTAGTACGCCTCTATGGACTAGCTCATTGATTAATGATGGTTAAGGTTTCCTAACCATAGACATGAGTTGTAAATTAATAATGAGATCATATCATTAGGAGAATGGTGTGATGGACAGACCCAAATAAAGCAGAGCAATTAGATCGTATCATTGTGTTCAACTTTGCGAAGCTTTTTCTTATGTCAAGTATTGTATTCCTTAGACCATGAGATAATACAACTCCCTAGTATCGAAAGAAAGCTTTGAGGTCATCAAACGTCATCCTATGTGAGGGTGATCATAAAGGTGTCTCTCAGGTGATCGGAAAGTACTTGTTGGGTTGTATGTATCGAGATGGAATTTGTCCCTCCCGAGTCGGAGAGATATACTTCGGGCCCACTCGGTAATCGATATCAACACCGCTTGCAAGAATATGGTTAAGGAGTTAATCATGAAGTGATATCGGATTACGGAACGAGTAAAGTACTTGCTGTGAACGAGATTGAACTAGGTATGGTGATACCGACGATCAAATCTCGGGCGAGTAAAATATCGTGTGACGAAGGGAATACATATACGGGATTAATTGAATCCTGACATCGTGGTTCATCCGATATGATCATCGATGAATATGTGGGAGTCAACATGGGTTTCCAGATCCCGCTGTTGATTATTG
Source organism: Dactylis glomerata (assembly GCA_007115705.1). Classification (NCBI taxonomy): domain Eukaryota; kingdom Viridiplantae; phylum Streptophyta; class Magnoliopsida; order Poales; family Poaceae; genus Dactylis; species Dactylis glomerata. Next base: position 666,028 of record QXEO01000243.1, on the reverse strand, counting down.
ATAGAAGATCATGTCTGCATATTCTCGAACCCGTAGGGTCACACACTTAACGTGCATCGATGCTAGGATAGAATGGATAATTGGTTTATGAGTTTTAGTTTGGAGTCTCGGATGAGATCCAGGACATCACGAGAGGTTCCGGAATGGTCCGGAGAATAAGATTCATATAAAGGAAAGCAGTTTTTGGATTCCAGAATCGTTTCGGAGTTTATCGGTATTGTACCGGAAGGTTCTAGAAGGTTCCGGAGTGGGACCAACATGGGCCCACTTGTCGGACGCCTGCGTGGGCTTAAGGGGAAGTGCCCTGGCCACTTTGGACCAGGCGCACAAGGCCCTAAAGGCCCAGCCGGCCAGCCCTAGGGGAAACCCTAGGGGAACCTTCCAGAAGGGGGAGGAAGACTTGCCCCCTACTCTTCCCCCCTAGCCGCCGCCCTAGAGGCTTGGAGGAGGGGCCAAGGCAGCCGGCCTGCCCCCAATATAAAGGAGGGCAGGGGTGCAGCCCCCACTTACTCCAACCCTAGCCGCCGGCCAATTGCTGCCCATCCACTTCTCTCTCTCGCGACTGTGCGTAGGCGAAGCCCTGCCGCAGAAACTCTCCACCATAAGCACCACGCCGTTGTGCTGCAGATCCAATCTATCTCTCCACCATACTTGCTGGACCAAGGAAGGAGGAGACGTCGCTGCATCGTACGTGTGCATCTCTCGGAGGCGCCGCCACTTGCGGCGTAGGATCGGATCGGATCGCGAGGAGGAGACGGCGAGTACGACTACATCAACCACGTTCTGTTGAACGTTTCCGCTGTGCGATATCTTCAAGGGTATGAAGATCTCATCTACCTCTCTCGTTGATTACATCTCCTAGATTAGATCTTGGCTTTCTTGTTCGCTCCGTAGGAAATTTTTTGATTTACTATGCTGCGAAACCCTTCGGTGGTATCAGAGCTAGATCTATGTGTAGATGTGTTTCACGAGTAGAACGCAACATGCTTGTTGCGGGCGTTGATGTTTTCTGTTGCAAACCTCTTTGTTTTGTACTTCTTATGGCGCGGCATAGTGAGATCGAAGCGGTCCAGGCCAACTTTACGCGACCTCGTTCGCGAGACCGGCTCCGCACTTGACGTGTGGCTTGTTCCACACATGCGGCTGGTGGATGCCAGTTTCTCTCACTATAGTAGTCATGAGATTTACAACGGATGTTAGCAACCATACTATCACCGTTGTGGCTTTTCGTAGGTAAGAATCGTTCTTAGCTTGTTACTCCCATAAGCCACGTAAAACATGCAACAACAAAGTAGAGGCGTCTAACTTGTTTTTGCAGGGAGTGTTTTGTGATATGGTATGGCCCAAGACATGATGTGTATGAATTGAGATGTATGCGATGATCATGTTTTGTAATCTTTCACGACTTGCATGTCGATGAGTTCACAACCGGCAGGAGCCATATGGTTGTCTTTATAATTGTGTATGACCTGCGTGTCAACTTCTTATACACCATGTAATAGCTTTACTTTATCGCTAAGTAGTTAGCAATAGTTGTAGTTGCTATTCGTGGTGGAGGCAATCATGGTGGAGTGATGGAGATCATGCCGGCGCGCACAAGATGGAGATCATGGCGCGGAGATTGGCTATACCATGTCACATAAAATTATATGCATGTGATGTTTATCTTTTTATGTATCTTATTATGCTTAGATCGCGACGGTAGCATTATAAGATGATTCCTCACTTAAAATATCAAGATAAAATTGTGTTCTCCCCTCGTATGCGCCGTTGCGAAAGTTCGTCGTTTTCAAGCATCTCGTGATGATCGGGTGCTATAAACTCTACGTTCACATACAACGGGTGCAAGCCAGTTTTGCACACACGGAAATACTTGGGTTTGACTTGACGAGCCTAGCATGTTCAGACATGGCCTCGGAACACACGAACCGAAAGGTTAAACATGAGTCATATGAATGATATGATCGACACTTAGTTGTCCACCATTGAAACCACATCTCTTCTCGTGAAGATCGGATTAGGTGTGGTGAATTTGGATCGTGTTCACTAAACAACTTGAGGGATGTTGAATTTAGTGGGAGTTCATCTAGTAATTTGATTAAGTTGAACTAGTTATCATGAACATAGTCTAAATTGTACTTGCAATGTTGTAGATCAAATGGCTAAGTCCAACTTCAACTTCAACGTTTTTGCTGAGAAAGAAAAGCTTAAGAACAATGGGTCTAACTTCACCAACTGGTTCCGCAATCTGAGAATCATTCTCGCTGGCGGACAAAAAGCCTATGTACTTGACAAAGCGCTAGGTGACACCCCTGCTGCAACAGCGAAAACTGAAGAACTTGCTGACTTCAATGCTCGCAGAGATGATTGTGATGCGATTATGAGTACCATGCTGTTTTCTATGGAACCGGAACTTCAAAATCGTTTTGAGAAGTACCGCGGGCCTTATGAGATACTTGAGGAACTGAAAACTATGTTTCAGACTCAAGCCCGTTCTGAGAGATATGAGATCTCTGAGAAATTCTTTAACTGCAAAATGGAGGAAGGGAGTTCCGTTAGTGAGCACGCCATTAAGATGTCGGGCTACACTCAACGCCTTGAGCAACTGGACTGCAAGATTCCAGAGGAGCTCAAGATTGATAGAGTTCTGCAATCACTCCCTCCTAGCTACAAAGGCTTTGTAGTTACTCACAATCAAATTGGTTCCACTGATACGATCATTGAGCTCTTCGCTAAGCTGAAAGCTGCGGAGGTGGATATCAAAAAGGATAATCATGTGTTGATGGTCAACAAGACCACTAGCTTTAAGAAAGCTAAGGGTGCAAAGGGATCCTTCAAGAAAGGCAGCGGCAAGCGTGTTGCCCCTGCTGAGAAGAAGCTCAAGTCTGGACCTAAGCCGGATACTGAGTGCTTCTATTGCAAGGTCAAGGGTCACTGGAAGCGCAACTGTCCGAAGTACTTAGCGGACAAGAAGGCTGGCACCATCAAAGGTATATTTGATATACATGTTATTGATGTCTACCTTACTAGCGCTCGTTGTAGTGCCTGGGTATATGATACTGGTTCAGTTGCTAATATTTGTAACTCGAAACAGGAGCTACGGAATAGACGGCGGCTAGCAAGGGATGAGGTGACGATGCGCATTGGCAATGGATCAAAAGTTGATGTGATGGCCGTCGGCACGCTCTCCTTAGTTTTACCTTCGGGATTAGTTTTAAACCTTAATAAGTGTTATTATGTGCCTGCGTTGAGCATGAACATTATATCTGGATCGTGTTTATTGCAAGACGATTATTCATTTAAATCTGAGAATAATGGTTGTTCTATTTATATGAATAACATCTTTTATGGTCATGCACCTGTTGTGAATGGTTTATTTCTTCTGAATCTCGAAAGCAATGAAACACACATCCATAACATTGAGGCTAAAAGATGCAAAGTAGATAGTGATAATCCAACTTATTTGTGGCACTGCCGTCTAGGTTATATTGGTGTAAAACGCATGAAGAAACTCCATTCTGATGGACTTTTGGAGTCTCTTGATTTTGAATCATTTGACACGTGCGAACCGTGCCTCATGGGCAAGATGATCAAAACCCCGTTCTCCGGAATAATGGAGCGAGCAACGGACTTGTTGGAAATCATACATACCGATGTGTGCGGACCAATGAGTATTTCGATGCGCGGTGGATATCGCTATTTTCTCACTTTTACTAATGACTTAAGTAGATATGGGTATATCTATTTAATGAAACATAAATCTGAAACATTTGAAAAGTTCAAAGAATTTCAGAACGAAGTGGAAAACCATCGTAACAGGAAAATTAAATTTCTGCGATCCGATCGTGGAGGTGAGTATTTGAGTTATGATTTTCTCACGCATCTTAAAGCAAGCGGAATCGTTTCGCAACTCACGCCACCCGGAACACCACAGCGCAATGGTGTGTCTGAACGCCGGAATCGAACTCTATTAGATATGGTGCGATCAATGATGTCTCTTACAGATTTGCCGTTATCATTTTGGGGTTATGCATTAGAAACCGCTGCATTCACTTTAAATAGGGCACCATCTAAATCCGTTGAGACGACACCGTATGAACTATGGTTTGGTGCTAAACCTAAGTTGTCGTTTCTTAAAGTTTGGGGATGCAAAGCTTACGTCAAGAAGTTGATGCCGAACAAGCTCGAACCCAAAGCAGAGAAATGCGTCTTCATAGGATACCCTAAGGAAACAATTGGGTATACCTTCTACCACAGATCCGAAGGCAAAGTGTTTGTTGCAAAGAACGGATCCTTTCTTAAGAAGGAGTTTCTCTCGAAAGAAGTGAGTGGGAGGAAGGTAGAGCTAGACGAGGTTATTGAACCTTCTCTTGAGTTGGAGAGTAGCGCAGCACCTGAAGTTGTTCCGGTGCCGTCTGCACCAACAAGAGAGGAAGTTAATGATAAAGATCATGAAACTTCGAACGATGCTACTACTAAACTTCGCAGGTCGACAAGGTCATGTGCCACTCCTAAATGGTACGGCAACCCTGTCTTAACTGTCTTGTTGTTAGACAACAGTGAACCTGCAAACTATGAGGAAGCGATGATGAGCCTAGACTCTGAGAAATGGCTAGAGGCCATGAAATCCGAATTGGGATCCATGAGCGAAAACCAAGTGTGGACTTTGGTGGACCCTCCTAGCGACCGTAAGGCCGTTGAGTGCAAATGGATTTTCAAGAAGAAAACGGACGCGGATGGTAATGTTACTGTCTATAAAGCTCGGCTTGTCGCAAAAGGTTTTCGGCAAGTTCAAGGTGTTGACTACGATGAGACTTTCTCTCCCGTAGCGATGTTTAAGTCCATTCGGATTTTATTAGCAATTGCTGTGTTTCATGATTATGAAATATGGCAGATGGATGTCAAGACTGCGTTCCTCAATGGCAACATTGATGAAGAGTTGTATATGATGCAGCCCGAAGGTTTTGTCGATCCTAAGGATGCTAATAAAGTGTGCAAACTTCAGCGTTCCATTTATGGACTGAAGCAAGCATCTCGGAGTTGGAACCTTCGTTTTGATCAAGTGATCAAGAGTTTTGGATTTGTTCCAAATTGCTACGAAGCTTGTATTTACCAGAAAGTGAGTGGGAGCTCGGTGACATTTTTAGTACTATATGTGGATAACATATTGATTATTGGAAATGACATCGGTATGCTTAACGATGTGAAGAGTTATTTGAATAAAAGTTTTTCAATGAAAGACCTAGGAGAAGCTACTTATATATTAGGCATCAAAATCTATAGAGATAGAGAAAGACGCCTAATAGCTTTAAGCCAAAGTACATACCTGGACAAAGTTCTGAAGAGGTTCAGAATGGATAAAGCAAAGAAAGGTTCATTGCCCATGTTGTCAGGTAAGATATTGAGCAAGGCTCAGTGTCCAGCTACGGTAAAAGATAGAGAAACTATGAGCAAAGTGCCATATGCCTCGGCCATAGGTTCTATCATGTATGCCATGCTGTGTACTAGACCGGATGTGTCCAATGCTCTTAGTTTGACGAGCAGATATCAAAGTGATCCAGGAGTGGAACACTGGACAGCCGTAAAGAACATCCTAAAGTATTTAAATAGGACTAAAGAAATGTTCTTGGTCTATGGAGGTGATGAGGAGCTCGTCGTAAAAGGTTACGTCGACGCTAGCTTCGACACCGACCCAGATGATTCTAAATCTCAGACAGGATACGTTTATATTTTTGAATGGTGGAGCTGTGAGCTGGAGAAGCTGCAAGCAAAGCGTGATCGCGGGATCTACAACAGAAGCGGAATACATGGCTGCTTCAGAAGCATCAAGTGAAGGAGTTTGGATCAGAAACTTCATCACTGAGCTTGGTGTGGTTCCAAATGCCTTGGACCCACTGGAGATATTGTGCGACAACACTGGCGCCATAGCACTGGCTAAGGAACCAAGATATCATCCAAAAACCAAGCACATGAACCGCCGTTTCCATATAATTCGAGATTATATAGCAGATGGAGATCTGAAGATTAGCAAAGTACATATGGATCTGAATGTCGCAGATCCGTTGACTAAACCTCTTCCACGAGCAAAACATGATCAGCACCTTAATGCCATGGGTGTTAGATTGTTACCAGATGTAAACTAGATTATTGACTCTAGTGCAAGTGGGAGACTGTTGGAATTATGCCCTAGAGGCAATAATAAAGATGTTATTATTATAATTCTTGTTCATGATAATGTTTATATTCCATGCTAGAATTGTATTAAGCGGAAACTTTAATACTTGTGTGGTTTATGAACAACACCGTGTCCCTAGTATGCCTCTATGGACTAGCTCATTGATTAATGATGGTTAAGGTTTCCTAACCATAGACATGAGTTGTCAATTAATAATGAGATCATATCATTAGGAGAATGGTGTGATGGACAGACCCAAATAAAGCAGAGCAATTAGATCGTATCATTGTGTTCATCTTTGCGAAGCTTTTTCTTATGTCAAGTATTGTATTCCTTAGACCATGAGATAATACAACTCCCTAGTATCGGAAGAAAGCTTTGAGGTCATCAAACGTCATCCTATGTGAGGGTGATCATAAAGGTGTCTCTCAGGTGATCGGAAAGTACTTGTTGGGTTGTATGTATCGATATGGAATTTGTCCCTCCCGAGTCGGAGATATATACTTCGGGCCCACTCGGTAATCGATATCAACACCGCTTGCAAGCATATGGTTAAGGAGTTAATCATGAAGTGATATTGGATTACGGAACGAGTAAAGTACTTGCTGTGAACGAGATTGAACTAGGTATGGTGATACCGACGATCAAATCTTGGGCGAGTAAAATATCGTGTGACGAAGGGAATACATATACGGGATTAATTGAATCTTGACATTGTGGTTCATCCAATATGATCATCGATGAATATGTGGGAGTCAATATGGGTTTCCAGATCCCGTTGTTGATTATTGATAGAAGATCATGTCTGCATATTCTCGAACCCGTAGGGTCACACACTTAACGTGCATCGATGCTAGGATAGAATGGATAATTGGTTTATGAGTTTTAGTTCGGAGTCTCGGATGAGATCCAGGACATCACGAGAGGTTCCGGAATGGTCCGGAGAATAAGATTCATATAAAGGAAAGCAGTTTTTGGATTCCGGAATCGTTTCGGAGTTTATCGGTATTGTACCGAAAGGTTCTAGAAGGTTCCGGAGTGGGACCAACGTGGGCCCACTTGTCGGAGGCCTGCGTGGGCTTAAGGGGAAGTGCCCTGGCCACTTTGGGCCAGGCGCACAAGGCCCTAAAGGCCCAGCCGGCCAGCCCTAGGGGAAACCCTAGGGGAACCTTCCAGAAGGGGGGGGGAAGACTTGCCCCCTACTCTTCCCCCCTAGCCGCCGCCCTAGAGGCTTGGAGGAGGGGCCAAGGCAGCCGGCCTGCCCCCCATATAAAGGGGGGCAGGGGCGCAGCCCCCACTTACTCCAACCCTAGTCGCCGGCCAATTGCTGCCCCTCCACTTCTCTCTCTCGCGACTGTGCGTAGGCGAAGCCCTACCGCAGAAACTTTCCACCATAAGCACCACGCCGTCGTGCTGCAGATCCAATCTATCTCTCCACCATACTTGCTGGACCAAGGAAGGAGGAGATGTCGCTGCACCTTACGTGTGCATCTCTCGGAGGCGCCGCCACTTGCGGCGTAGGATCGGATCGGATCGGATCGCGAGGAGGAGACGGCGAGTACGACTACGTCAACCACGTTCTGTTGAATGTTTCCGCTGTGCGATATCTTCAAGGGTATGAAGATCTCATCTACCTCTCTCGTTGATTACATCTCCTAGATTAGATCTTGGCTTTCTTGTTCGCTCCGTAGGAAAAATTTTGATTTACTATGCTGCGAAACCCTTCACTTAACTCCTGCTCGTCCTCGAGTAGGTAAGTGATAACAAAAGAATAATTTTTGAGGTGACATGCACCTACACAATCTTGATCATATATGTAAGCATTGGTGAGCTGGGATCATAAGAACTTAAAACATGGGCATGAAGATATAATCATGACAATAAGAACTTAGCAACCATGTTGTAAACATGCAAATGAACACAAACAAAAGATCATGAAAATGAAACAATGAAAGTCAAACATGTGTTCAAATCATAAGGAAAAACATACAAATGGTTTTCAGCTTGTCCTTCAAAGAGAGCAAAACATAAATGCATAGGACACCTTCAAGTTTAAGAGGGCGACTAGATACAAATAATTTAAGAACAAGTGAAACCAACAATATGAATCAATCAATGAACTTTGGGACAATGCATATCACACTAAGAATGACAACTATGCTCTCTTAATGGTGCATAAAGATAGAAGGTGGTGACTCAACATAAAAGTAGAAGAAAGGCCCTTCGCAGAGGGAAGCAGTGATTGCAAGTTTTATAACCTTCAAAAATTATGGTACTTACCGGCTTTGAGCTCTCATTGCCCCCATCATAAGCATCTTGAATGGTTAAAGTTAATGCGAGAACAATTATGATGCATATGCTTGACAAATCATAAGTTGAAAACCTCGTGCCCCGTGAATACGAGTACCCAAACCGCATGCTACTTTACTTAGAGTCCCAAGCAAGGCTCTTGTCATTGTAAGCATATGCATATCATTGAAAACCGCCAATGGGGTACCTCCGTGCCCGATGATATGGAACAAGCCTACACCAAAATGACAGGACAAGCAGACAATGAACACCTCGACATCTCTTTTATTTGCCTTTTGTTTAGCTTTTTATTATGAGATGCGTCGTCGAATGTTCACCATGGGTATGCTGCAAATTTCCACCATGAATTATGCATGGCTTAGATTGGCGGCCCAGCGTTTCCCTAACATATATACAAACTCCATGATCCCTACAAGATTCCCAATTCATTTCACACCGCGGGCATCCATAAACAAAAGATCACGATATCAACTCAAATAAGAAGTGCAATGTTGAAAGCTTGCCCCATGACAGTATGGCTGGGCTAGAATCCAACTTACAACTTGCAAGCATAACAACTCAACATAAGAGTCCACAATGTCAAATTTTTAAGAATAGGAAAAAGTAAAGTGTGCCTTCCGGTTCGTGAGATCTTTACTAACCGAATTTCGCATAACACTGGTAAGAGTTTAATTTGAAGAGAAAATAAAAGCAAGTCAAATTTACTTGGAATAGCAAATTGCTAGTAGGTATGTATGGTGGACACTTTGGAAAACTTTGGCTTTTAGGAGTTGGATGCACGAGTAGAGCTCATACTCAGTACAAGGCGAGGGCTAGCAAAAGACTGGGAGCGACCAACTAAGAGAGCAATAATGGCCATAATCATGCAAAGCGACAAAGCAACATTAAAAGAAGCATAAGATGGCATCAAAAGTCAAAAACTAAATGATCATGAAGGCTATTGGCAACTTTGTAAGAGTCTAACATGTGTTAGCATGCGCCAAGTCAACCCAAATAAAGCATCAAGGAGAAAACCAAAATAATGCTTCCATACAATAAAAAACAACGCATGATATTTTCAAAGGCTCATTAAGCAATCTCAGTTATTTGAGACAAGTCATGCTACAGCAAAACCACTAAGCATACTATCAAAAAGACATCAAGCATGACATGAAAAAGCCTAAGCCGCAGTCTACACAAGCTCCTTCTTGTACCACTATTTTGCACAAAGCTTTTTCTCTTTTCCAACACCATTTGAAATTTTTATAAACACCTCTTTTGATGAAAACCAATAAAGATCAGAGGCAAAAATACGCCTTGATGAAAAGATATGACAAGGTCTGAACGCAAATCAAGGTGAAAACGAAAACCAAAAGCAGTAGCAGAAAAAGAAGAACACTTGATAACCGATAAGAGTGAAAACTGAGTGTTCTTGGCAAATGAAAACGAGCAACTTCTCCAAAAGAAATTTGTTGGGGTCCAACCATTTATTGCAGCAAACAAACAAACTAAACAACTAAGAAAACTAAAACAACTGACGCTCCAAGAAAAACACATAGTGCATGAAGCAATAAAAATATAGTGTTTTGAAAGGTGACCTGATTTTTGCCGATGAAGAAGGGGTGCCTCGGGGGCATCCCCAAGCTTTGACGCTTGTACTTCCTGGATATTTCTTGGGGTGATGCATGGGCATCCCCAAGCTTGAGCTTTTGTCCATTCTTCAACTCATCTCATCATTCTCCAATCCCTACACTTGAAAACTTCCTTCATACAAAACTAAACACAAATCTATTAGCAACATTAGTGCAAGCATAACATATAATCAATCCTCTATTTGCTTCAGGTTTCAACTCAAAACCACCACATATATAGTAAATACTACTGTATAAACCTCCCCAAAAGTTCCGTGATCAAAAGAACTCAAAAGAAAGCGATAAAGTGGCAAACACAAATATTGGCAGAAATCTGTCAAAACTGAACAGCTGACAAAGGTCGAATTTTTGAGGGATTTTATTTTGCTCAAATCAAAAAGTGTTCAACTAACAAAAGTTTGGATATAATCTGGGGCATATGCACAATAAATCGCAGGTCCAAAAGATAAACAGAGAATTTTCACGAATTTTTAGGGTGCAGCACCGAAAACAGTTTCAGGACAGCAACATCCCCAAATCTTTACCTCACTCAAATTAGAGGCTTCTCTTGGCACAAAAACGAAATAAACAAGATAAGGAGTGGTCATTACAGTAGTAATGACTTCCAAGACTCAAATAAAATAAAAAGTACTGAAAAGAAAACATTGGGTTATCTCCCAAGAGTGCTTTTCTTTAACGCCTTTGAGCTAGGCGCAGAAAAGTGCGAATCAAGTAATATCAAGCGATGAAGCATCAAGATCAACATCAGAGATCTTTTCAATAATGAAGGAAAATATGTTCAACTGAGTTTTTGAAAATCCTTTATGATCACGCTTTGGCACACTACTTTCATCGAAAGGATTTTCAGGGCAAATCCAACTGGAATTCTTTTCCCAAGCATCATGAATTCCTATAAGTTTATAAGGTATTGGTACTTTAAAATCATCGGGTGTTCCAACAACCGCTACAGGTGAGCCAAGCTTATTAAACTTCTTTAAAAATTTCCTAGCCTCACTTGCAACATCTTTAAATTATATGCGCAAAGTTTCTAAGATAAAAGCTTTCTTTTCGGGATCCTCAATTTCATGAAGCTTAAGGAACATGTATTGCAGATTAGGATTAAGACTAGCAAACCTAGCTTCTAACATGTGAACTAAATGAGCAGAAGCAACTTCATAACTAGGAGCTAGCTCAACCAAAGACTTTTCCTCAACTTCCTTATGCATACTAATGTGATTAAAGAACTCCTCAATGTTACTTTTGCCAATAATCGAACCACTACTTACTGAGAGGTCCTCCAGAACGTACTTAGGGATCAACATGATAAACTAAATTAAAGAAATAACAACTACCAAAGATTCTAATTTTTTTGGGTTTTTGATATAAAAGCAATGCAGGTAAAATAAAATAAAGTAAAGCAAAATAATAAAACAAAGTAAAGAATGTGTGTGCGAAAAACTCCCCTCGCAGAAGTCTTCTCTTCCTCCTCGGCAACGGCGCCAGAAAATGAGCTGCTACCGGTTGATGGCGCCAAAAAATGAGCTGTTGGCGTATGGTTGATGTGGGAGCAGACGGTCCTTGTGCGTGGTGAATAACCAGCCCGTTGGGAACTCCAAGAGGAAGATATGATGAGTATAGCAGCTAGTTTTCCCTCAGTTAAGAAACCAAGGTTTAATGTCGGTCAGGAGAGGAGAGACAATGACCACTGAAGGTGATGCGGAACCTGCACACACACAAACAAATACTTTGTTCCCAACTTGCGATGAGGTTATCAATCTCACCGATTTGCTTGAAACAAAGGTTATGAACGTATCGACTGGAAAACAATATAGTATGCGAGTAAAGTAAACAGTACGAGTAAAGTAAACAGGTGATAGCAATATGATGTAAATAGGACCGGGGTCCACAGTTCACTAGTGGTGTCTCTCCATAGATAAAATAACACATGCTGGGTAAACAAATTACAGTTGGGCAATTGATAGAATAGAGATAAACGTGATATGTCAAGAAGATCACTATGAGATTTACTCTGGGCATTACAACAAAATACATAGACCGCCATCCAACTGCATCTATGACTAATAATCCACTCCCTGGGATATCAATCCGAACACCCTAAAAGTATTAAGTTGCGAACAACAGATAATTGCATTAAGCAATGTGTGTAATGTAAACAAAGCATATGCCCTTGAGCATATGAATGTTGTTTTCTCCCTAGTAGCAACAGCACATCTACCACCTTAGAGGTTTCTGTCACTCCCCCAGGTGAAATAGAGGCATGAACCCACTATCGAGCATAAATACCCCCTCTTGGAGTCACTAGCAACTACTCGGCCAAGATAGCTACTAACAACGGAGAGCATGCAAGATCATAAACAACATAGAGATAACAAAAGATATAATTCAGTACAGCAACTTAATCATAAACACCAATATTCATTGGATCCCAACAAACCAAACATGTAGAATTACATAACGGTGATCTCAATCATGTAGGGCAGCTCATGAGATCTAAACATGAAGCACATGGTGGAGAAGACAACCATCTAGCTACTGCTATGAACCCATAGTCCAAGGTAGACTACTCACTCATCGCTCTGGAGGCAAGCATGGCGATGAAGAAGACCTCCGGTGGCGATTCCCCTCTCCGGCAGGGTGCCGGGAAGAGCTTCTGGACCCTCCCGATCTTCGGGTCGACGGCGGCGGCGGATCGCGATGTGTTCTGGAAAATTGATCGGGCCCTTAGGTTTTTCTCGTCGGGGGGTCTTTATAGGCGAAGGGGCGATGTCAGAGGAGGGGCCAGGTTCCCTCACGCGGGCCCGGTGTGGCCAGGGGGCTGGCCGCGCCGCCCATGCGTGTGGGGCCCTGGTGGCCCCCCTCCTACTTCTCTTCGGATCTCTGGAAGCTTCCGGGTAAAATAAGACTTCAGGATGTGGTTTCGTCCAATTCCGAGAATATTTCCTGTGTATCACTCTGAAACACAAAAACAGCAGAAAACAGGGAACTGGCACTGTGGCAACTCGTTAATAGGTTAGTTCCGGAAAATGCATAAAAGTGTCACTAAGTGTAACGAAACAATAGGCAAATGGTGTAAAAACAAGTATGGAGCATCAAAAATTATAGATACATTTGAGACATATCAATTGTCTACATATAACTTGTTCCGTTCTGACTTGTACTCTATTATGCAGAATGAAGATTCTGGAATGTAAAAGTAGGAACATCCTAAATATTGGGTTTATTGACCCAGATAAAATACATATAGCGACGCTAACTGATAAACCCAAGGAGACGGAGGAAAACTTTCTAAGGTTTCTAACAGATCAAAATTTCTGTGACCACATACTGTTTCCATACAACTTCAGGTGAGGGTCTTACTCTGTTGTGTCCATTCACTTATAAGTGTAATTGATAAGTTACTGACACATATATATATACATGTGCAACTACCACTGGATTCTCTTGGACATTCAAATTGATAAGGGAAGAGTTGATGCCTTCGACCCATTATCGAGACCCTTGGAACAGTTCCAAAGCCTGCAGGACATGCTCCAAGGGTAATTTCAATCATTCTTGCGCTCTATCGGTCTCTTTCACTGATTTTCTGATATATCAATTAATGAAAAACTTAGCAAATCATTTTCCTTGTCGGGCAGGGTTTGGAAGCGGTTCAAGTGCGTGACTGACGGTATCCAGCATGAGAAGCTGGCCTTTAGAGCGGCTCAGGTAAGTAGTAGTATGATATACTTCTATTTTCAATACATTTGTGATGCTAGATTATTATTTTGATTATATATATTCTATTCTCGTAAAGTGCGACCAGCAGCTACGGGGGACGCATCTATGTGGATACTACGTTTGCGAGACCATTCGCACGTTTACCTCTGAGCACAAGGATTACAGATACGACGTAAGCAATAAACATTCACACCTCTATTTTTACCCGTCATTCTTTGTTATCATGATTGATATTCATATTCATCTCCTCTTCTTATATAGTACACGGCCATGCGGGAGAAGTACCTACCAGAGCAACGCGCGATTGCTGTTGCAAAGGAGCTAGCGACCTTTCTGGGGACAGAAGCTATAGACGACAAATGAAGATTTAGTGTAGCTAGGGGCCATTACTGATGTTGGTCCATGTAATCGAATAGACGGGCTCTAGTCCCGATAATCCTTATCTCCATATAATTGTATATATATGCTCGCTTGTAAGATAAGTTAATCTTATATATATGCATAAACTAATTCCCGAACACCAAACAAGGCACCAAACGAGGCATCACGTTAATCCCCCGAACACCTAAAACCCTAAAACCCCTAAACCCTAAAACCCTAAAGCAAAAAACAAAATCTGTAGATGCCCTTTAGTCCCGGTCTGTGTTACAAACCGGGACTAAAGGTCCTGGCCCTGGATGCGCTCGGAGCCGCCCACGTGGACACCCTCCAGTCCCGGCTGGTAACTGGGCCGGGACTAAAGGTTTAGCCTTTAGTCCCGCGGCTGGGGTCCCGGTTTGCAAACCGGGACTAAAGGCCCTTACGGGCCGGGACTGGAGGCCCTGTCCCCACTAGTGCCAGTAAACTGGACCGACCCAGGAACTTTTAAACGTGGGTCTTGAAAAGAGCCTCATGTCCCTCATATCTAAACTTTCAGAGGCAATTTTCTAGTATCTCATAAACATATTGGCCCTTGGCGGGAGGAAAAATTTAGGACGTGGCTGACCGGTCCCAACTCCGCCAAACTCCACTGTGCCGCCCCTATTTTCACAAAACCCCAGAAGCTTTCGCGGTGCCTCTTCCTGCCTCACTCAAGCCCCCAACATTGCACGCCTTCTCGATCCTCTCATGTTCGCTCGACCGAGCTACCGCTGCTTCACTGTGCAAAGCTGTAGAAGCACGTCGACCAAGCCCCCTTCTGCCAATGCCGACATCCTCGTCACCCTACTCTACCGCACCTGGAGACGCCAAGGCCAACCATGACTAGGAGATCCTTGCTCCATACCTTGCCCTAACCAGCTCGTAGCTCCTCTGCGTCTGTTGCACGCGCCGCCTACATTGGCCACCGCAGGCGAAGCGACACAGCACTGGAGGCAGGCGGCATGGTGGCCCATGGTGGTGAGGGTCCTGACAGGTTGGGGATGCATAGGGATACGAGGATGGGAAGTAAAAGATAGGGGAAAAAATTAAAATGGTAGAGCCCACATGTAAAAAGTGGTTTAGGGTACCGGTTTATCGTACCTATTTTGGGGAGCGCCCTTAAAAAGGTTTAAAGTTGAGCTTATACCGCTTTTATGGTACTGATGTTTACGGGGTCTGCTAGAGATCGCTCTCATGTGGCATGGACCAATACATGCTACTGCACTCCACTTACCTGCTCTAACGGCAACATGAGAAATTAACAGAACCAGATGGTTAATTGACATGAGCTGTAAAAAAATTATAATCTTTACCTAATAATAAAGTACGCAAGGGTTCCATGGTTTGGTTCTTCCGTCCGGACGTTTTGTAAAAAAGCCCATCATAATCCTGGCCCAACTAGCATATGTCCATCGCGACTCCATCCCGATCCCTAGGATAAAAGCCGCACGTCCTGAAGCCTCCTCCCGATCGCCCTGACCTACTCTGCTCGATTCCTCAACTCCCGCGTCGAGCTCGGTCGGCCTTGGTCGGCTCATCACATCGCGACAGGATCGATTGTGTTTGCGCGCCGGCGGCGAACTCGCTGGCTGGGACCGTGGACGTGGAGGCTGTGCCAGCTCCTGGCCTACTCGCCCTCGCCTGTACTACAGTACTACGGGGCCACGGCTGCTTCGTTCGTCTCCCCACGAGTCAACTCTCTAGACAGCGATGGGGTGAGGTTGTACAGCGCCGGGCCTGGTCTTTCCGAAAGTCTACGAGCCACCCGCCTAGAAGGAGGAGGAGGGATACGAGCAGAAGGTGCTGCACTATGAGTCTACGGCCACCATCTCCATCGACCCGCAAGGATATGTTAATTATGTGCTATGGTGCTCGTGGCTGTCGCGACTCCGACGACCTGAAGACTAACATCGCGGCGGACATCCAGGAAAACAGCTGAGCATGCTGGTGGAAGAGTGATAAAAGGGGGGTTGCCCTATACCTAGTGCCGCTCTTCTTCGTCGTTCGCCTCGCCATCTCTTTGTCATGGCGTCCTAAACTGATAGTTCCCTCGGCGCTGCAATCGATCTTGAAAAAAGCCAGCAGCTTCTAAGGTCGGCCACACTCAGGGCAGCCGCCGAAACGGTCGTCCAGGATATACTGCAAATTTATTTGCATCTGTTGGCCAACAAGCTGTGCTATTACATGCTGAATAATTCTTCCTATCGGAAAAAGATGTCAAATCACACACCTAAATGCTGTTGCAGGTTTACCGGATATAAATAGTCAAGCTTTATTCCATGAGATAATCTTAACTATATGCCTCGGAGGTAAACCTGCTATGATCAACCCACAACAGTTTTTTTAAATTTCTCTATTTGTAGTCTTTCTTCAGCTTATTGTAGAAAGTTATTTCTTGATGTTTGTATTCTCTGGTCAACATGTCAAATAGAATAATAGAAGAGCCAACGAGAGCTTTGCAAGTTTTCAGGACACTGATCTTTGTCTTTAATTGTGATTTTTTAAAGTTGGAATATACAATATTCATATCTTCCCATTTGCAACCTATGGATTTATATAAAATGATTTAATATAATTAGAGAATCGTTCTATAGATTGTAAATTTTTACAGTGCCATACTTTCTCGCGAGTGACCGCAGTGTCACCTCGACAAACCAAGAGTAACTACGATAGGTATAAGCTTGCAGATCCATGCAGCCTGTGAACTCCCGATGATGGAATCGCGATCATCTTCATATTGTCGTGCCGATATCAGCTAAGTTTTTCTCTCCCAGTATAACGCACGGGCATTTTTTCCTAGTTACCATTGAAAATCGGAGGAACAAAGGCAATTTGCTGGCGAACTAGAACTCTAACCGAATATTGCCCTTTGTGCATCTATTCTCGCAAGCCCACCGCGTCGTTGCCTCTTACACCTCCACTATGCACGCTATGGTCGGCCCTCTGCCTCCACATGTGCTTCCACTGACCTCGTGCACGCATTCGCAGCTGCTGCTGCGGGAGATCATGAACGGACACCACAATATTAATGCATAATAAGGTGAATTCGATGACACCTTGGATGGCTTGCTACTCATTCCACTACTCTATGTGTAATTACGTACAAACCCCAAGTCCCAAGGAGCAATCCCCACGGGCCAAGATGGAAGAGGGAAACGAGGAAACCAAGAAGAAGAACTTACATGCCAGGCTACAGCGGAGTCTCCACCCCTTCAGGACCGGATTCTCCGCACCCCTGTAACTTGGACCCTCGACGTCGCGTGCACAACCCACACAATACTTGGTCTGAGGAAGAGCGGAGGCTTTGCGAGGCTCAGACCGGAGTCTCCAGCTAGAGAAGGCAAGACTAGAGTCTCCGCCCACATGAGACCGGAGTTTCCAGCCTAAGTAACGTGCTTGTATGAGTGGTGGATCTCTATCAGTTTATATGTGTTACATGTTTTTTTGTTTTTTTTATGAATAGGACTCTGGCATTAAAAGAAACAACGAACAGTACAAAGCAGTCTAAGAAAAACGAAAATTATAATGAGATTCTTGAGAAGCCCTTCATCTTTAATTTCCAGACCATGTCAGCAGCAACAACTTTGACTTTGGGGTGTTGGACCTTAGGGGCACATGCACGAAGACAACAAAATAGTCCATCCCAAAACTGATTCTCACTTTCTTGATTCGAATAAAGGTTCATCAGATAGTGTGAGTGGACGGAGCAGTAGCTAAAATAAATATTTGCTACGTTTCTCTTCTTGATTCAAATTCTTGCTTCTCAAACTGTAGAGCGCTAGGGCTAGGATTATTAATTGTGGTGTCAATTGAAACTACTAGAACATTTACTCACAAACAGTAGTAGGTGAGATCACAATCCCTGAAATTGATTTCATATTTGTGCTGGCAATTCTTGGAAGGATGGACTCACGGTTCAAGTTCTCTAATTTATGTTTGATGAATACATAATTTAATGTATGGAAAGCTATACTCTATGGAAAAAAGAACCCGATACAGGACGAGAATGTTGAGTCATTTAAATGCAATATTCCCAACCTTATGCTTGAATACACAATTTAATCGTATATGCCAAGTGAATTTGCTTCTTTTGTAGGCACTCAAAAAATCCACCCACGGCACGCCGATGAGAGAAAAGATACATCTAAAAAACGTGAGTAAACACTCTCTCCCAAATGAGAGAGTCCACCAACATCGTCTTACACACCATCCCCATCTTCAGGCTACTGTGTCTATCGCTAACCCAACTACCTACCTAGTTCAGATTTCCCACCACCTATATACAGATATCCTGAAGCTAAGAGAGCTTCGCAATGCCGATTCAGACAGAAAGGCTGAGAGGATGAAAGCCGAGAAGGCTTAGTTCAGAATACCAGCGGATATATACTGCTACTGCTTCTGAGCTGGCTCTGCAGTCCAGTAAGTCTTGACAGCCACAAGGATCTTCTCAGGGTTGAATGGCCCAGATTCATGATCCATGATCTGGCTCTTCCATCTCATGCCTTGCGTGATTGCCTGTATCTTCACCAACATCTCCACGGTATCCCGGAAGATCACCGTTCCTTCAGGCCTCAGAATCCGGTCCATCTCCAGGAGAATGTATGTTATGTCACACCTGCAAGCATTGCACAAAATTACAATTGGTCCATGGCTTAGACGATAATCTTATAATCATCAATCTCTCTACTTGCTTAATCCCATCTTTCATATGATGACCCAATTGCAGAAAGGCAAATGCAGCAGAAAAAACTAAATGCAGGTGCATTTGAACAGCACAGAAAAACCATCCAAAGTCTTCAGTATATTTTCCTTACCTGTCCAGATAAAAGCTGAATACTTTATCAGCATGGATGAGGTCATACGTCCTCGGGTACGTCGAGAAAGCCTCACACCAGTCTTGGTACGTTCCAACGAACCCCCGCTCGTAGATAACACCGAGGGAGTCCCGAGCAGAGCCTGCAGGCACTACATTCATCACCCAGAGTGGATACTTCATCAGCGCCGCTGCGAAACCACCCATCCCTGCGTCCATGTCCATCACATTCCTGTATCGCCCCTTGGCCAGTGGTGGAATCAGTTTCTTGTAGTATTCCACTCTCTCTGCCCACAACTTGTTGTCCTCCTGAAACTTCTCAAGGGTGAGGCCTGATACTGAACCTCGGGTTATTCTTGGAGGAACTGTGAATGCTCTTTCTGGCCATTTCTCAAGAGCTCCACCAGCAACTTCCTCTTCACTTTTCACATCCGGGAGAGGGGATATGCATGCCTCCATCTTCTTGTACCTATAGAGTCAGAGTCACACAGTCAGTTTGTTCTGTGATGAAGAAAATAACAAAAGAAGGCACTGTGGCGATCTTGAGGTATCTATCTATGACTATACTAGTGTGCTGCTTGGTTTCTAAAATGGCGGAGTTAACCAACCATAAGCCATAGAAAGGATTGTGCAATGTTTCCTAAACTAGCAGTAAAGACATACTGATACTTTAGTTCACACCATTTAGAACAGTTCTAGGCAAACTTGCTCAATTACTTTCTGTTTCAAAGGATAGGATTTTCAAACAATTATTCAAAGGATCAGGTTCCTGAAAACATAAATCTTCCCAAAGCCGACCAGGCTCTCTAGTTCTTAGACGGTAGAATAGCAGATATCTTACCAAGCAGAGTCCACGTCACTGTTGTTGCAAATTTGCGGAGTTTCTTCCACCTTCCGACTATGAGTACATTCCATGTGGTTGATAGGTTTCTGCCAGATAGCAAGATCATCTTTCTCTACTACCTTCTTCCAGCAAAGGCGCTTTGCTAAGTCCTCAATCTCATCTTGCTCTTGCTTCAGGTCTTCTTCTGTTCTTTGCCACCCTTTTGAGTGCCTCTTCCAGTGGATTGGAGGTCCAGAGAGGATCCAGTAGCCTCCTGGTCTAAGAACTCTGTCTACTTCAACCAGATACATACCATCTGTCAAAAACAACAAAGCTCTATTATACATTCACTGAACATGTGCTAAACGTAAATGTAACTACAAATCTGTAACAAGGACATGAAAAATATACCGAGCTTGTTCCATGGGATCAAACATCTAGAGCAGTGCGCCATGTCAAATGCTCTAGCAGGGTATGGGATTCTATCAGTTGCCATCACTCCAATCATGGCCGGCACCCCACGCTCTAATGCGAACTGTACCTGTGCCTCGTGTGAATCCCTTGGTGCAAATGACATGGTGATGATGCCCCTCTTAAGAAGAAAAGCACCCCAACTTGCCACCTGAAAAACAGCCAAAATACTTTCAACCTTGGATCCCAAAACCATTAGAGATAAGATTCAACATTACAGAAATTACTCAAGCAAACTCACACCACATCCAGTATCAAGTGCAGTCCGGATGTTGCCGTCAGTTAATGGTATGAGGGCACTGATGTCATCGATATAGGCATCAGCACCATGTGGGAACATCGTGCCACCACCAGGGAATCTAAACCTGTCCCCTTCAACCTGAATCCAGTTCTGGACAGCCTTCTCGATACTCAGCTCCCGGTGAGGAATGTTATCGTACCAAGCGTAGTCCCGGCTCTGTGGCCACTTGAAGGGGTTCTTGTAGTTTGGTGGCGCAGGGATCAGGCAACGGAACAGGTCTTTCTTCTTGGGGCAGTGCCTCTCCCTGTACTGCATCACCGCCTTCGGAAACTTCCTCGCCCTCCTCGGGTCATGGCAAGGAGTATACTCGCTGTACTTGAGCTGGCATGCTGAGATCTTCTCAGGCACGAGCAACGACTCGTTGAAGCCGACAACCTGGTGGTGGGCTTGGAAATCAAGAGAGGCGCCTGAAGGCCGCGCTGAGGTCGTGCTCGAGGCGCGCGGAGCTGCGCCATCGTCGTCACACTGGGTTCTGGTGTATACTGCGGGGGAGGGATTTATATTTGATGAGGAAGTGCCCTGCCAAGCACCGAGAATGTATGCTGTGGCGCACAGGCCGATCACGCCAACGGTCAACGTTACGCGCATTCTGTGGAGCTCCGGATGGCGGATCCCACCCTGTTCTTTCCCCATCGGACCTACAAGAAGCTGCGGCTGTCAGCACGATATGGAAAAGGAGCAGTAGTAGCATACGGCAAAGTGAATTGAACTAATTGAGCAAGTGATTGCAGATGAGAACAAAATAAGGCAATCAAGAACTCTAAAACTTTACTATGGAGAAGACAAGGCAATGTGGAATAAAATGGCAGGTAGGAGTAGCTGTGAAGGAAGCTCTCTCTCCTCTTCCCTGTTCATAAAATGGGATGCAGAAAGTAGTCAGAACATTGCTTCAGTGCTTCTATGAGTATCATCATTGTTTTTTTTTCACTCCGTCTTGAAAGAAGAGAAATGGCAGAACAAATGCAATGATCTATACCAATATAAAAAGACCCAGAAGGGAGCAGAACCAGCAAATCGCAGCCATCAGAAGTTCAGAACATCATCTTAGGGTCCAAATGGCCCTTCTCATTAGTGCTAAAACACATGGAACGGGCAACTCCCAACCGCTAATCAAACACCTGCTTTTTCCCCAAGCGCCCCCGCGTCCGACCGCCCCAACTCCGCCATCACCGCCGACCGTCACGAGCTTTGTTGTTGCCGCTGACCATCCAGTGCTGCCTTCGCTGACAGTCACCAGCTACGCCGTCGCTGCCGACCGTCCCGAGCGCTGCGGAGATGCCGAATGACCCCAGTGGAGCTGGAGCCGCCGCCCCTCACCAGCGTAGCCATCGCCGCAGTGCCCGTCCCGAGGACGACATCGCCATCCCTGCTGTCCGGCGCCAAGACCACTGCACGGTCTTCATATGTATTTCAAATCTACACTTAGTGTGCACGTGACTATGGTAGGTTATGTAGAGGTGGATAAGATCTGTGTATGCGGAAGAACCAGTCCATATTTCAAGGTCTTGCTGCTTTCTTGTTTGTTGATATTCAGTTGTCTTATTTTTTTGTAGAATTTGTGAGGGAATTTTCCTGTGGTGCTGATTGCAGTTGCTGCTTCTGCCGGTTCAAGAAGATGAGCTGTTTTGTTTACATTTGCTACAGCCCATGGAAAGGTTGGCTATGCACAGCTCGGTTTTTTACTAATCTCAGGGCTCCTTTGATTCATAGGATTTTTAAAGGATATGTGTAGGATTGAGATCCTATAGAAATTTTCCTATGGAAGACGTCTGATTCATAGGATTCTATCCTATAGGAAATAATACTACAGAAATCTTGTAGTGCAAATTTCATACGTAGGAAAATAACATGAGGTTGGACCTCATGGAAAAATTCCTTCACCAATTCCTTTACCCATAGGATTCCTGTGGGCATGACATTCCAATCCTACACATTTCCTATTACTAAGTTTTTCGTATCCTATGAATCAAATGAGCCCTAGAGAAGAGGAAAATTTTACTGGATCACCTAAGTGGAGCTACAGATGCAGAATCCACCACATTTGCAGGTCATTCATTAGCCTTTTTTCCTTTTCAGTTGATTCAGCACTTCAATAAAGCTTTATTTGTTCAAAAAAAAAAACTTTGTGTTACTAAGTTATCAGATTAGGTTTCAACTATTAGCAGAGAATGGGAGATATAAAAGACCATTAGTGTTCCTACTTCTGCTTCCCTATAACTATGGGTGTAAATAAGTTAGATGGATGACATATTAGTTTCCTTTGTATTTGATTAAATATTGGAATGAGACAACACTTGCAGGACAAAATAAGAGCATACAGGTTGAAAGCTTTTTCTTCTGAAAAATACGCTTTATTAATTGTGTAATGCCCAACAATTTCAGGTTGAGTTATAGCCTAAATAACCAGTTCCACTCTTCACAACAAATGGGAAATGCAAGAATTTTACCGGGCATAGCTGCTAACCAACCCACTCTTAGTACAGAAATGGGTTCTTTGCAAGAAAGAATTGCTTCTACTAAAAAGGGATCTATAACTTCGATTCAAGCAGTTTATGTACCCACGGACGATTTGACCGACCCTGCTCCTGCCACAACATTTGCACATTTGGATGCTACTACATACTTTCCAGAGGATTAGCTTCCAAGGGTATTTATCCAGCAGTAGATCCTTATTTTTTTGGCTTTTTTACCCCATATTGTAGGGTGACTCTCGAAAGATAGGAAAGATCTCCCTCCAAGCCGTACATACGACTTTCATCGAATACGGCTTTCCACAGAATTCTATAGGGATCTCCATGGAGGAACCTCATTTATCTTTCTCCTATATTCCTCCTAGATCAGAGGACAAGCAAATGCATGGTACACTATCAATTGTTCAACTAGATTTCTACTTCTACATTAGAGTATGATGAGTTAGCTTCAAATATCTTGCACATTTTTTGCATGGATCAGAAAAAGACTGCTTGCAAATGCACTAAAATATCAGGAACTGGAAGGCAGCTTAAGACTTCTCATAGCATCATCAACAGGCGCTTCTCAGCCTTACATACTTAGTTCAAGATTTCAATAATGCAAAAACTAGACCAACTGCTCCCATGTTCTTGTACGAATCTACTTATGCGTTTGTGCCTGCAGGTTAAGAAGCTGAGAAACCCCAGAAAAACATTTTTGAGAGATACTTGTTGTTTTGAGGTATATTAATTATTACTTACCAATAGCAGAAAACCCCCAAAATATATTTCATACTATACGTGATACTTTACGAGTCTTGCGTTGTAGAATTTGTTACAAAAGGTAAGCATGAAAATGAAAGTGGAGTCCAGTTTCTCCAGAATGGTGAAGTCAGTACCTTCAGATTAAAAGTACATTGGCTGGTTTGTTTTTGACGTAAGTTATTTTCTGAGACCTATGTATGAAATTTTCCTTGCAATGACTTTGGAAAAAAAAATTGATGGTGAACAGGTGATAAACTTGTACGATAATGGTTCCACATAGATATATTGTAAATACGAGCAATGCATGTGCAATATTCCTAGTCCAGACCCCCCCCCCCCCCTGTCCTAAGACACACAAACTGGTCTCTCATATGCATAGGGCAGAGAATGAGATAGATTTCAAGCATAGGCTACAAATGAATAAAGAGGAAAGTGCACATCTATGTGCCTTTCCAGTTCCAGCCAAATGAACCATGCAAAGAAGAACCTGCATAGGAAGATAGAAAGGGGCAGCAGCTAGCAGAGTCTTGTTGGGATTGAACCAAGCTTCATATTCCGATTTTATCTACACAATTGATCGTCCCGCGGGAACCAAGGAGGAAGCTAATAAAGAATCTGTCTTTTTCAGCGAGGGGGGAGGGGATGGATTTGAAAGCAAGATCCGACGACAAAATCGGCTATCTGCAGTCGCAGCACCTCAAGAAAGGTGAGATTGGATTCGGTCGTGAAATCCCTATCGCTCGGCTCAGGGGCACGGAGGAGAGTGTGAGTTGGTCTGCGGTTACCTCTGCTCCTTCCTGTAGCGAGCTGTAGACGGCGGCGGCGGCGGCGGCGGCGGCGGCGGCGCACTTTCCCCTGGGCACTGGCACTGTCTGCAGTATAGATGAAGTCAAGAGGAATCAATCGGGCGGCGATGAACAGCAGTTCGATTCCGTTCTAGCCGATAACCCATGCTTTTAGTTTAGTAACTTAGATGTAATCTCCTGGGCTACTTCCTTTCTGTGGCCGCGCTCGAGGCCGGCCCAAATCCTTACACCCGGCCCAGTCTCCCTAGGCCTGCTAACCTCACCTTTTTCTTATGTAAAAAAACTTTACATTAAAAAATTCTACTCCCTCCAACCCATATTACTTATCGCCAATTTAGTACAAAGTTGTGCTTAATCAGCATATGGGTCGAAGGAAGTAGAAAAGGCTTGCGCAAACGGAGCTTGACTCATATGGTTGGGTTCCATGTGGTGGAATCAGCCCACCCAAGTTTAAATCCTAGACTTGGCATGGGCGTTTGCATTTACCTGGATTTATTTTAAGATTACTCGGCGCTATATTTTCAGTGGTAGGTGACGTGCCTGTTAAGAATCTAGGCAATTTTTCGATTATATTAATCCAAAAAATAAAACATGAGCATGACGTGGACATACTGATATTTGATCATATAACTATGCAATACTAGGCAGATTGTAGAAACATCTACAGATATCACTAGTACTATGCACATGGAAATAAGCAGGACAGGGATAAGCATATAGTACCCTCCAGTAGGCCAGTTGGCCGAAGCAGCAGCGGCGGAAGCAGCAGCAGCAGCCTCATCGGCCGCCCTCTTGTCGGCAGCAGCCTGATCAGCTTCAGAAGACATGGTGATAACGAAGACTGCGCGGAAGAAGTGGAAGCAGAAGGTCGAAGTTGAGCAGTCGCGTAGAAGACGCTCCCCAAAAACCTAATCGCCCCTCTCCCGTACAGGATCTCGAGAGGGCGGGGTTTCGGAGGCCTGCTCTTCCGCCAACCGTGTACGCAGTGGACGGGATCGGATCACCGGAGACAGCAACAGTGGAGAGAACGACTGGGCAGAGGCGCAGAGAGTTGTGATCTGTTTTTCAGAGACGAGCGATCCCTCCAATATATAGGCACGGACATAGGGGTGGATGCAAAATAAACGCCCGTAATGAAAGCCATAAATGCCCGCAATGAAGGACTGGAAACGCCCGTACTTAAGAGCACTTAATACAGACATTTCAGCTCGTATTCATTCTCATTAACGGCCCGTAATTAGCGTTTCAGTTGCAACCGTTTGTGTCTGTTTCTGCGCGATAAAAAGAAACTCGGCTCGGCGAGATTCCCGCAACCCGTGGCGCGCGCGTCGTGACGAGTGATACGTCTCCAACGTATCCATAATTTTTTATGCTCCATGCTTGTTTTTATACCATTTGTCTAATGTTTCGTTAAACTTCGTGGCACTTTTATGCATTTTCCGGAACTAACCTATTAATAAGTCGCCACAGTGTCAGTTCCCTATTTTCTGCTGTTTTTGTGTTTCAGAAAAGTTACACAGGAAATATTCTCGGAATTGGACGAAACCAAAGCCAGTCATCCAGATATTTCACGGAGCTTCCAGAGAACAGAAGAGGAGACGGAGTGGGGCCACGAGGGGCCCTCACACCAGGGCGGCGCGGCCCAGCCCCTGGCCGCGCCCCCTATGTGTGAGGCCGCCTCGGTCCACTCCTGACGATGCCCCTTCGCCTATAAAGACCCCCCGACGGGAAAAACCTAAGTGCCCGATCAATTTTCCAGAAACACATCGCGATCCGCCGCCGTCGTCGACCCGAGATCGGAAGGGTCCAGAAGCTCTTCCCGGCACCCTGCCGGAGAGGGGAATCGCCACCGGAGGTCTTCTTCATCGCCATGCTTGCCTCCGGAGCGATGGGTGAGTAGTCTACCTTTGACTATGGGTCCATAGCAGTAGCTAGATGGTTGTCTTCTCCACCATGTGCTTCATGTTTAGATCTCATGAGCTGCCCTACATGATTGAGATCACCGTTATGTAATTCTACATGTTTGGTTTGTTGGGATCCGATGAATATTGGTGTTATGATTGAGTTGCTATACTGAAATATATCTTATGTTATCTCTATGTTGTTTATGATCTTGCATGCTCTCCGTTGTTAGTAGCTATCTTGGCCGAGTAGTTGCTAGTGACTCCAAGAGGGGGTATTTATGCTCGATAGTTGGGTTCATGCCTCTATTTAATCTGGGGGAGTGACAGAAACCTCTAAGGTTGTAGATGTGCTGTTGCCACTAGGGAGAAAACAACATTCATATGCTCGAGGGCATATGCTTTGTTTACATTACACACTTTGCTTAATACAATTATCTGTTGTTCGCAACTTAATACTCATGGGGTGTTCGGACGATATCCCCAGGAGTGGATTATTAATCATAGATGCAGTTGGATGGCGGTCTATGTATTTTGTTGTAATGCCCAGAGTAAATCGCATAGTGATCTTCTTGACATATCACGTTATCTTTATTCTATCAATTGCCCAACTATAATTTGTTTACCCAACATGTGCTATTTATCTTATGGAGAGACACCACTAGTGAACTGTGGACCCCAGTCCTATTTCTATCATATTGCTATCACCTGTTTACTTTACTCGCACTGTTTACTTTACTCGCATACTTCTACTATTTTCCACTCGATACGCTCATACCCTTTGTTTCAAGCAAATCGGTGAGATTGACAATCTCATCGTAAGTTGGGAACAAAGTACTTGGTTGTGTTGTGTGCAGGTTCCACATTGCTGCTCGCAAAGCAGAGCTTGGACGAGGCGCCATATAAATTGTCCGGAGCTGTCGTGAAGCTTGCAAGCATCACCTTCAGTCATATTGGCTTTTTCTTCTTCGAACGATAAACCTTGGTTTCTAACTGAGGGAAAAACTTGCTGCTGTGCTCATCATATCTTACGCTTGGGGTTCCCAACTGCCTGGCCATAATCATCATCAACTACACGCCAGCCATCAAGTCTTTTCTGGCGCCGTTGCCGGGGAGGAAAAAGAAGACTTCTGCGAGGGGAGTTTTCGCATGCACATTCTTTACTTTGTTTTAAGTTTTGCTTTACTTTATTTTTACTTGCATCATTTTATAAAAAATACAAAAAAATTAGTTCCTTTTATAGTTGTTATTTTTGTTGGTCTGTTATTGTCTTGCTTTATAATGCTTTCTATCAATGGTCGGTTTCTTTGAAACTAAATCTTTTTGGCAAGGTGGGTTCACGGAAGAGCAGCAAAATTATTATGAGGAACACCGCTTGTCACATAAAGGGAAACACTTATGGGAACAAATCAATAGATTGTATATCATTGCTAGAAATGTGTGCTCTACTTATAATGTTACTTATTGCTTTGATAGATCTTGTTGCTGTAGGAGGTATAAACACCTCCCTTTTCAATGTGAGTATAATGATGATGTTACCATATCTTCTTATATTAATGGAAATTATGACTTTTATGATGTGGAACAAATTGAAGAATTTATTGCTTGGAAGGGTGCATTCGAACTTGCTTATTTGCTTGAAAATACTGATGATGCACCTTATAAATATGAGGTTTATGATATACTTAAATTTTGCTTCGATAATTACAAGGAAGAAAATGGCTATATTCTTAAATATCTTAATAGATGCTCTCCAACGAATGCCTTGAAGGAGCCTATGGAAGAAGAAATTGTTGAAACTGGAAGCTCATTAGATGAAAAAGAGGAGGAGAGTGATGATCAAGAGGAGGAAGAATGGAGCTACCCATGTCTACCTCCCAATAAGAGTAACTCTTTAACTAATACCTTATTTGATCACCCTCCATGCTTAACTAAGGAGGGTGAGTGTGATATTTATATTGTTGAGTTTGTTCATGATGCTACTGAAAATTATTATGAGAGAGGAAAATATGGTTGTTGGAATTCTCATGTTACTAAAATACCTCTCTTTATATTGAAAGTTCCGAAGTTGCTCTTGTTTTATCTACCCATACTTGTGACTATGTGCTTCTTTGATTTATTTTCTTACAAGATTCCTATGCATAGGAAATGGGTTAGACTTAAATGTGTTTTATATTTGCTCCTTGGTGCTCTTTTTGGCTTCCATTCATATTTCGTATGTGAGCATCTTCTCAAATTACTGAGCCTAGCTCAAAGGCGTTAAAGAAAAGCACTCTTGGGAGATAACCCAATATTTTCTTTTCAGTACTTTTTCTTTTATTTGAGTCTTGGAAGTCATTACTACTGTAA
Source organism: Dactylis glomerata (assembly GCA_007115705.1). Lineage (NCBI taxonomy): Eukaryota > Viridiplantae > Streptophyta > Magnoliopsida > Poales > Poaceae > Dactylis > Dactylis glomerata. The sequence continues at coordinate 637,117 of QXEO01000243.1, read as the reverse complement.
TGACCTCTCCTTATCCTTTTTATTTCATTGTTGTGCCAAGAGAAGCCTCTAATTTGAGTGAGGTAAAGATTTGGGGATGTTGTTGTCCTAAAACTGTTTTCGGTGCTGCACCGTAAAAATTCGTAAAAATTCTCTGTATATCTTTTGGACCTGAGATTTCTTATGCATATGCCCCAGGTTATATCCAAACTTTCATTAGTTGAACACTTTTTGATTTGAGCAACAGAAAACCCCTCAAAAATTCGACCTTTGTTAGATGTTCTGCTTTGACAGATTTCTGACAATATTTGTGTTTGCCGCTTTATCGCTTTCTTTTCGAGTTCTTTTGATCACGGAACTTTTGGGGAAGTTGCTACAGTCATATATATTTTATATGTGGTGGTTTTAGGTTGAAACCTGAAGCAAAAGAGGTTGATTATATGTTATGCCTACACTAATGTTGCTAATAGATTTGTGTTTAGTTTTGTATGAAGGAAGTTTTCAAGTGTAGGGATTGGAGAATGATGAGATGAGTTGAAGAATGGACAAAAGCTCAAGCTTGGGGATGCCCATGCATCACCCCAAGAAATATCTAAGAAGTACAAGCGTCAAAGCTTGGGGATGCCCCCGAGGCACCCCTTCTTCATCGGCAAAAATCAGGTCACCTTTCAAGACACTATATTTTTATTGCTTCATGCATTATGCGTTTTTCTTGGAGCGTCAGTTGTTTTAGTTTTCATTATTAGTTTAGTTTTGTTTGCTGCAATAAATGGTTGGACCCCAACAAATTTCTTTTGGAGAAGTTGCCTTGCTTTTCATTTGCCAAGAACGCTCTAGTTTTCACTCTTATCAAAAACCGAGTGTTCTTCTTTTTCTGCTACTGCTTTTGGTTTTCGTTTTTGCCTTGATTTGCATTCAGATCCTCTTATATTTATTTATCAAGGTGTATTTTTGCCTCTGGACAATGTTGGTTTTCCTCAAAAGAGTTGGAATTAAAAAAAGTTTGAATGGTGTTGGAAGAGAGAAAAAGCTTTATGCAAAAAGTGGTACAAGAAGGAGCTTGTGTAGACTGCGGCTTAGGCTTTTTCATGTCATGCTTGATGTCTTTTTGATAGTATGCTTAGTGGTTTTACTGTAGCATGACTTGTCTCAAATAACTGAGATTGCTTAATGAGCCTTTGAAAAAAAATCATGCGTTGTTTTTATTGTTTGGAAGCATTATTTTGGTTTTCTCCTTGATGCTTTATTTGGGTTGACTTGGCGCATGCTCACACATGTTAGACTCATACAAAGTCGCCAATAGTCTCTATGATCATTTAGTTTTTGAGTTTTGATGCCATCTTATGCTTCTTTTAATATCGCTTTGTCGCTTTGCATGATTATGGCCATTATTGCTCTCTTAGTTGGTCGCTCCCAGTCTTTTGCTAGCCCTCGCCTTGTACTGAGTATGAGCTCTACTCATGCATCCAACTCCTAAAAACCAAGTTTGCCAAAGTGTCCACCATACATACCTACTAGCAATTTTCTATTCCAAGTAAATTTGACTTGCTTTTATTTACTCTTCAAATTAAACTCTTACCAGTGTTATGCGAAAATTGGTCAGTAAAGCTCTCATGAACCGGAAGGCACACTTTACTTTTTCTTGTTCTTCAAAATTTGACATTGTGGTCTCTTATATTGAGTTGTTATGCTTGCAAGTTGTAAGTTGGAGACTAGCCCAGCCATGCCGTCATGGGCAAGCTTTCAACATTGCACTTCTTATTTGAGTTGATATCGTGATCTTTTGTTTATGGATGCCCGCGTTGTGAAATGAATTGGGAATCTTGCGGGGATCATGGAGTTTGTATATGTGTTAGGGAAACGCCTGGGCCGCCAATCTAAGCCATGCATAATTCATGGTGGAAATTTGCAGCATACCCATAGTGGACATTCGACGACGCATCTCAAAATAAAAAGCTAAACAAATGGTAAATAAAAGAGATGTCGAGGTGTTCATTGTCTGCTTGTCCTGTCATTTTGATATGGGCTTGTTCCATGTCATCGGGCACGGAGGTACCCCGTTGGCGGTTCTCAATGATACGTATATACTTACAATGACAAGAGCCTTGCTTGGGACTCTAAGTAGAGTAGCATGAGGTTTGGGTACTCGTATTCACGGGACACGAGGTTTTCGACTTATGATTTGTCAAGCATATGCATCATAATTGTTCTTGCATTAACTTTAACCATTCAAGATACTTATGATGGGGGAAATGAGAGCTCAAAGCCGGTAAGTACCATAATTTTTGAAGGTTATAAAACTTGCAATCACTGCTTCCCTCCGCGAAGGGCCTTTCTTTTACTTTTATGTTGAGTCACCACCTTCTATCTTTATGCACCATTAAGAGAGCATAGTTGTCATTCTTAGTATAATGTGCATTGTCCCAAAGTTTTCATTGATTGATTCATATTGTTGGTTTCACTTGTTCTTAAATTATTTGTATCTAGTCGCCCTCTTAAACTTGAAGGTGTCCTATGCATTTATGTTTTGCTCTCTGATACGTCCAATTTGCATCACTATTTTATATCATAATTTACTGTTATTCATTGATATATTTCATATTTAGATAAGATACTTATGTTATTTCCTTTGCTTTCACATGTTTGATGATCATCGGAGGAGTTGCTGCCGGAGTCAGGATTCTGCTGGAAAAAGGACCATCAAGAGACCATATTTAGAAGATCAGGAAAATTCCAGAAAAATACCCAGAAATTATATTTTCCCAGAAGACTCAGGAAGCCAGAAGGGGGAGTCGAGAGGAGCCAGGGGCCCCACACGCCAGGGTGGCGCGGCCAGCCCCCTGGCCGCGCCAGCCCTGCGTGAGGCCACCCTGGCCCACGTCTGGTCTCGCCCCTCCGCGTACATCATCGTCCCCGAAAACCTAAGTCAGGGGGGGCTCAGAGTTAGACACCGCCGCCTCTGCGGGGCGGAGAACACCAGAGAGAGAAAAGCTCTCTGGCAGGGAGAAATCTGCCGGGGAAATTCCTTCCCGGAGAGGGGAGATCGTCGCCATCGTCATCACCATCGCACCGGACTTCATCGGGATCATCGTCATCATCATCTCCATTACCAGCACCTTCATCTCCACCATCACCACGCCATCCCGCTGTAACATCTTGAGTTGGATCTTGTTATATTCATAGGGGAAACTTTCCCGGTGTTGATTACTCTTGTAGTTGATGCTATTGGGTGGAACCGTTGAATTAAGGTTTATATTCAGATTGTTATTTACCATTATTTCACCTCTGATCATGATCCATATGATGTCTTGTGAGTAGTTCGTTTAGTTCTTGAGGACATGGGAGAAGTCAAGATGTTAGTAGTGAATTATTGTTGAGAAATATTTAATGGTTTGATATTGTTGTGGTGCTATTTCACTAGTGGTGTCATGTGAACGTCGACTACATGATACTTCACCATTTATGGGCCTAGTGAGATGCATTGTGTATTTGGCTACCGATTGTGGGGTTGCTGGAGTGACAGAAACCTAAACCTCCGTTGGGAAACCATTGCACCAGGGAGCGTAGGATCTTAGAGTTTAAGGCTGTGGTTAGATTTATCTTAATTACTTTCTTGTATTTGCGGATGCTTGCAAGGGGTATAATCACAAGTGTGTATTTATCCTAGTAAGGGTAGTGCGCTAGCACAGGTTCACCCCCATAACACCTATCAAATCAATGAATACTATTGGCTCTATGAAGCGAAAGCTCTTGACAGAAACTCCCGTGTGTCCTCGAGAACGTTTGGTTATTATAAGTACACAACCGGCTTGTCCTTTGCTGAAGAAAGGATTGGGCCACTTGCTGCAATTGTTACTACTGTCTTTTATTTACTCGCACTTTATTTAGTCGTATTACCAAATACCCCTGAAAACCTGTTTGCTAGTATTTACAGTGATTCCTTGATCAAAACCGCTCATCAACACCTTCTGCTCCTCGTTGGGTTCGACACTCTTATTTATCGAAAGTACTACGATACGCCCCCTATACTTGTGGGTCATCAAGACTATTTTCTGGCGCCGTTGCCGGGGAGTGTAGCGCTATTGAAGAGTGGAATTGGTAAAGGTAACCGTCGCTGTGAGTATTGTTTTTATTTTGTCTTTTATTTTTGTTTTACTCTGCTATGGAGAACTCTCCATTTGGTTTCCTATTCGGAAACACATCTACTACTACTACTGCTGCTGCACATGCGGAGGAACCACCACCACCACCGCCTGCTGAAATGGATCCTTTTAAAATACCTATGAAAATTGTTGGGTGAATTATGGATAACTGCTATTCAGGAGATGGAACTGTCCATCCGGGTGATCACTTATTATTTATACATGAATTATGCGAGTTGTTCAGATGTGCAGGTATTTCACCAAGCCAGGTTAAGAAGAAACTATTCTCATTATCATTGAAAGGCAAAGCTGAAGAGTGGTATCGGCTACTCCAAGATGGTCCATCTATGGCATGGGAGGATATTGTACCTCTCTTTTATTCCAAGTTTTATCCTCCAAGTGAAATTCATAAAGACCGTAACCGGATATATAATTTTTGGCCTCATGATGGAGAGAGTATTGCCCAAGCGTGGGGGAGATTGAAGTTACTAATGCTCAAATGCCCAATTCATGAGCTCCCTAATAATATTGTTATTGATAATTTTTATGCGCGGCTTACTCTTCCTGATAAGGATTATTTGGATGCTTCTTGCTTTGGATCATTTACTCATATGAAAGAAGATGCTAAGTGGAAACTTCTTGACCGTATACAAGAAAATGCTGAAGGATGGGAAAACGACAAAGGTAGGAAGTCAGGTATAAACTATGATTATGAATGCATTAAATCTTTTATGGAGACCGATGACTTTCATAGTGTTAGCGCTGCTTATGGTCTTGATTCTCAAATACTTGCTAATTGTCTTAAGGCCTTTGCCTCTTATATTGATGTTCCAAAGAAAGATTGGAACAAATATCATGCACCTTATAAAGATTCTATTAGTCATATTCCTGCTGCAGCTACTGAAGTTTGTACTGTTGATAGCATTGTGCCTGAGCCTTATTTTGAGAAGACACCTTTCCCTGCTAAGGTAAAAAAGTATTCTACTTTGGTAAGTGTGTCTAATAAAAGTACTAAGAAAGCTGCAGAACCTGATGAGCAAATTACTATTAAGTCTCCTGTAGCTATATTGAAGGATCTTGTTACTAAAGATGTAGGGGATGAATATATTCTTTTTTGTGAAGATGCTTCTAACATTCTCTCACATCCTAAAAAGCATAGGAAAGCAAGCGTTCCTGTTATTTCTGTCAGGATTGGAGATCATTGCTATTATGGTTTATGTGATATTGGTGCTAGTGCAAGTGCTATTCCCTTAGAGCTTTACAAAGAAATTATGCACGAGATAGGCGCTTGTGAACTTGAAGATATTGATGTGGTTGTTCAGCTTGCTAACAGAGATACTGTTTGGCCTCTTGGTATTGTTCGAGATGTGGAAGTTCTTTGCGGTAAGACTAAATACCCTACTGATTTTCTAGTACTTGGTAAGGAGGCTAGTAAAACTTGTCCTATTATTTTTGGTAGACCGTTTTTGAACACTTGTGGCGCCGTGATAGATTGTAAGAAGGAGAAAAAATTTACTAAGTTTAATGGAGAGTCTTATGAGTTTAATTTTTCCAAGTTTGCTAAGACTTCTTATGAAAATGACACGCCTAATGAAAATTTTTGAGTTCAACGGCTTGCTTCTATTGCTCTTGCTCCTAATAATGCCTTGCAGCAATTCATGGAAGATCACGAAAGTGATGTTTTCAGCAAGGAAAGAGAAGAGATTGACGACATTCTTCTTCGTCAACCACCGTTACTCAAACATAATCTACCTGTGGAGGATCTTGGTACCACTTTACCGCCTAAAGAAGATCCTGTGTTTGAATTAAAGCCTTTGCCTGATAATCTCAAATATGCTTATATAGATGATAAGAAAATATATCCTGTTATTATTAGTTCTAAACTTTCAGGGAAGGAAGAAGAAAAATTATTGGAGATATTGAGGAAACACCGAGGAGCTATGGGATATACTCTGGATGATTTAAAAGGGATTTCTCCCACTTTATGTCAGCATGCCATTAATATGGAGAAAGACGCGAAGGCAGTCGTGGAGCATCAACGCCGCCTAATTCCCAAGATGAAGGATGTGGTAAGAAACGAGGTATTAAAACTCCTTGATGCTGGTATCATTTATCCTATTGCTGATAGTAGATGGGTTAGTCATGTTCATTGTGTTCCTAAGAAAGGAGGTATGACTGTTGTGCCTAATGAGAATAACGAGCTTATTCCTCAAAGGGTAGTAGTTGGTTATAGAATGTGCATTGATTATAGGAAGGTAAACAAAGTTACTAAGAAAGATCATTACCCTTTACCGTTTATAGATCAAATGCTAGAAAGGTTGTCTAAGAAGACTCATTTTTGTTTCCTTGATGGTTATTCTGGTTTTTCTCAAATTGCTGTTAAGAAGGATGATCAAGAGAAAACCACTTTTACTTGTCCTTATGGAACTTATGCTTATAGACGTATGCCGTTTGGTTTATGCAATGCTCCTGCTACTTTTCAAAGATCCATGTCTGCTATTTTTCATGGCTTTTGTGAATAAATTGTGGAGGTCTTCATGGACGATTTCTCCGTCTATGGAACTTCTTTTGATAATTGTTTGCACAACCTTGATAAAGTTTTGCAGAGGTGTGAAGAAACTAACCTTGTTCTTAATTGGGAGAAATGCCACTTTATGGTAAATGAAGGAATTGTCCTTGGACATAAAATTTCTGAAAGAGGTATTGAAGTTGACAGAGCAAAAGTGGAGGCGATTGAGAAAATGCCTTGTCCAAGAGATGTTAAAGGTATTCGTAGTGTTCTTGGTCACGCTGGTTTCTATAGGAGGTTTATTAAAGATTTCTCTAAGATTTCAAAGCCTCTTACCAATCTTCTTCAAAAGGATGTACCATTTGTCTTTGATGATGATTGTAAGGAAGCTTTTGAAACTCTTAAGAAGGCTTTAACTACTGCTCCTATTGTTCAACCACCTGATTGGAATTTACCTTTTGAAATTATGTGTGATGCTAGTGATTTTGCTGTTGGTGCTGTTCTTGGATAGCGCATTGATAATAAGTTGAATGTTATTCATTATGCTAGTAAGACTCTTGATGCTGCCCAAAAGAATTATGCTACTACTGAGAAAGAGTTTCTTGCTGTTGTTTTTGCATGTGATAAGTTTAGATCTTACATTGTTGATTCTAAAGTTACTATTCATACTGATCATGCTGCTATTAGATATCTTATGACTAAGAAGGATGCTAAGCCTAGGCTTATTAGATGGGTGTTGCTTTTACAAGAGTTTGATTTGCATATCGTAGATAGGAAAGGTGCTGAAAATCCTGTGGCTGACAACTTGTCTAGATTGGAAAACATTTCTTTTGATCCTATTCCTGTTAATGATAGTTTTCCAAATGAACAGTTGGCTGCAATTAATGTAACTTCGCGAGACCTTCCTTGGTATGCTGATTATGCTAACTTTATTGTTTCCAAGTATTTGCCTCCGACCTTTACAGCTCAGCAAAGAAGAAAATTCTTTTATGATTTGAGGCATTACTTTTGGGATGACCAACATTTATATAAAGAAGGAGTTGATGGTATTATGAGAAGATGCGTACCGGAATATGAGCAACAAGAGATATTAAGAAAATGCCATAGTAGTGCCTATGGAGGGCATCATGCTGGAGATAGAACCGCGCAGAAGGTTCTATAATCAGGTTTTTATTGGCCAACCCTCTTTAAAGATGCCAGAAGGTATGTTTTATCTTGCGATGAATGTCAAAGAGTTGGTAATATTTCTAGACGCAATGAGATGCCTATGAATTACACTCTTGTTATTGAACCGTTTGATTATTGGGGATTTGACTTTATGGGTCCTTTTCCTCCTTCAAAAGGCTATACCCATATACTTGTTGCTGTTGATTATGTTACTAAATGGGTAGAAGCCATACCTACAAAGAGTGCCGATGGTGAGACTTCGTTAAAAATGCTTAAGGATGTTATTTTTCCTAGGTTCGGAGTGCCTAGATATCTTATGACTGACGAAGGTTCTCATTTCATTCACGGTGGTTTTAGAAAAACTCTTGCTAAATATGATGTCAATCATAGAATTGCTTCTGCTTATTATCCCCAAACTAGTGGGCAGGTGGAGCTTTCAAATAGGGAGATCAAGTCTATCTTGCAGAAGACTGTCAATAGATCTAGGAAAAACTGGGCTAGTAAGTTAAACGACGCTTTATGGGCTTATAGAACTGCTTATAAGAATCCCATGGGTATGTCTCCTTATAAGATGGTATACGGAAAAGCGTGTCACTTGCTTTAGAATTAGAACACAAAGCTTTTTAGGCAGTGAGAGAGCTTAATCGAGATTTTAAACTAGCCGGTAAGAAAAGGTTGTTAGATTTGAGTTCTCTAGATGAGTGGAGAAATGAAGCGTATGAGAATGCCAGACTTTTTAAAGAGAAAGTCAAGCAATGGCATGATAAGAGAATTCTTAAGAGAGAGTTTCATGTTGGTGAGAAAGTTCTTTTGTATAGGTCTCGTCTCAGATTTTTTGCAGGAAAATTACTCTCTAAATGGGAAGGACCTTATGTTATTGTGGAAGTGTACCGCTCAGGTGCTATTAAGATTGCTTCATTCAAAGATGATTCTACACAAGTGGTGAATGGGCAAAGACTCAAGCATTATATTTCTGGAGATTCTTATAATGAAGATGTTGATGTTATTGAAACAGTTTCTCCAGAAGAATTCATCCAAGACAAATTGCAGGTACCTATAGAGTTCGCTTTCAAATAGGTAACAGTTCTAGTCAGAAAAGTTTCGCGAAAAGTTCTTCCTTTAATATTTTTGCTATTTTTACTAAATATGAAAAATCACGAGACGAAAACGGGGAGGAAAAAGAGTCCGTGTGTGTCTCACACACAGGTGGTGCGGGCCCACCCCTGGCCGCGCCACCCATGTGTGAGAACACCCCGGAACTCGTTTCCGTCCCGGTTTCCTCCTGTGATTTCGTTTCAATGTATAATTTTCGCCTATTTAACCCCCCGGAGTCCCCGAGGTCTGTATACCGTTTTCTCGTCGTGTTTTGTTTCGAGCTGTTTCTGTCAGGAGTTGATCTTAAGCTTGGGGGAATTATGGCCTCTTCAAGTGACAACAAGGGCAAAAGGCCCTATGTAGATGATCACCAGCGCCAGAAGTGGAAGGAAGAGCAAGGTTCAGGGAGAGCAAGGCCCAAGAACCCTGCTTTTGAAGGACCGACAAAAGCTAGACGAATCTTTTCTCATGATTTGCAGGGACCAACATATCATGTTTTGGATCTTGACTCCATGCCCGTGATAGAACACGGCATGCTAGTCACTTTTGAGCTTTGCACTCAATATCAAGCCTTGAAGAGGGAGGTAGAGATGCTTCAAGAAGAGAATCTCAGGCTTCGCAGGATGCAGGAATATTTCATTAATCCAAGGCTGCTTCCAATACCACCAAAGGAGTAATTCCTCATCGGTATAGGCATCCCCTTGGCTTGTTCCAAGCTTGGGGGAGTGTCACGGTATCACATCATTACCTTTTGCTCATTTACTTTTCAAGTAGTGTCATATCATGAATAAAGAAGTTGTCATATAGAATAGTTTGCAGCTTGGAAGTATCCTCCTTAGTTGGTTATCTATGTATCCCTTGGTGTGAGTTGCGGTAATAAAATATTAATGAGAAGTTTTATCGTTTACTTTTCACACACTTTATGTTAGTCTGCAGTCTCTCTTGTATGACTAGTCTTGTTGATTGGTATTGGTATCACATTGGGAGCACGAGTAGATTTAGTTGGTTTTGGCAAACCTAGCTTGGTCAGTAGCAACTTTACCTTGAGGTTTGAGTAGAAAAGAATAAAGAAGTGCTTGCAGTTACATCACTTTAGTTTTCCCTTATGTTTGGCTTATAAGCATTGTTATTCTTAAAGTTAAAATTGTTGTACCTTCAAGGGAGTTTGCATGATTGTTCTTATTATATGTATGTTTGTTTGTTTCATGCAACTCTTATGCTTGCTACCCTGCTTTGCTTGCCAAAAACCTGTACTGAGAGGAAATACTTCTCGTGCATCCAATTCCCAAAAGCCAAGTCACTTCCAAAGAGTCCACTATAAATTCCTATGCATGGTATTTCAAGCCATTCCAAGTAAATTTTCATGTGCTACCTTTCAAAAACCTTCAAACACTTCTCATTTTGTGCCACTGTTTTTAGCTCATGAGGACGTAGTGGATGGGTTTGTTATCTTCCATACTAAATTAAGTACCCCTCGACTAGGCAGCTTCATCTGCTCGTCATTAATTTTGCAAGGGAGCTGGTCAGACCATTATAATCTCAAAAAGGAAAGAAAGAAAAAAAAGGCACTCCTCCAATGGAATGTGAAAGTTGGTCGGCACCTGATGGAATCGGTTAGCCATGGTTTGAGAAAGGAAAAAGGTGGGGAGGAGTGCAAAGCTATAAAAGAGCACCAAAGTGCCAATTAATCAAATATCTCGGAACCGCTCTCACTTGTTTAGTATGGAAGATATCAAGAACTCCGTTGCTAGTCGTTGACAAAAGCAACCACCTCTCAAAATAACTTTTCACCTCTGTTTTACAAATAAAAAGCTCTAGCACATGTTGAATCCCTGCTTCCCTCTGCGAAGGGCCATTCTTTTACTTTTATGTTGAGTCAACCTATTTCCCTCTATCTAAAGCAAGCATTTGAGTTGTTATGTTTCACTCATCCATATGTTGATCCGTTTAATCATGTTTATTATCTTCCTTGTTTTGTATAATGCTTTTGTCTGAAGGAATATATCTTTGAAGCTTTCTATGAATGCAAAAGTTTAATTTGTTGAGCATATAGTCTTTGCTATATTGGCTCTGTTTTAAAAGGCTCCGTTTAAAAGAGAGAATAGTTTGTTCTCCATCCTTTGACCAAGAACTAAGGTTTGCCATTGCCAATTATAGTTTACCTTGTGCATCTTTACATGTGATTCCCTTTTACCTATTGCAAGTCTATATCTTATAAAGGGAAGTTGCTGTCTATTATAATTTGTGCTTTGGTGAATGTAATGCTTCTTGTCCGTATTTTGATTATCGACACTTCACTCCATAAACCTGTGGTCATGTTTACCGAGTTTAGTTTTCGCTTGGGGACAAGCGAGGTCTAAGCTTGAGGGGGTTGATACGTCCAATTTGCATCACTATTTTGTATCATAATTTACTGTTATTCATTGATATATTTCATATTTAGATAAGATACTTATGTTATTTCCTTTGCTTTCACATGTTTGATGATCATCGGAGGAGTTGCTGCCGGAGTCAGGATTCTGCTGGAAAAAGGACCATAAAGAGACCATATTTAGAAGATCAGGAAAATTCCAGAAAAATACCCAGAAATTATATTTTCCCAGAAGACTCAGGAAGCCAGAAGGGGGAGTCGAGAGGAGCCAGGGGGCCCCACACGCTAGGGTGGCGCGGCCAGCCCCCTGGCCGCGCCAGCCCTGCGTGAGGCCACCCTGGCCCACGTCTGGTCTCGCCCCTCCGCGTACATCATCGTCCCCGAAAACCTAAGTCAGGGGGGCTCAGAGTTAGACACCGCCGCCTCTGCGGGGCGGAGAACACCAGAGAGAGAAAAGCTCTCCGGCAGGGAGAAATCTGCCGGGGAAATTCCTTCCCGGAGAGGGGAGATCGTCGCCATCGTCATCACCATCGCACCGGACTTCATCGGGATCATTGTCATCATCATCTCCATCACCAGCACCTTCATCTCCACCATCACCACGCCATCCCGCTGTAACATCTTGAGTTGGATCTTGTTATATTCATAGGGGAAACTTTCCCGGTGTTGATTACTCTTGTAGTTGATGCTATTGGGTGGAACCGTTGAATTAAGGTTTATGTTCAGATTGTTATTTACCATTATTTCACCTCTGATCATGATCCATATGATGTCTTGTGAGTAGTTTGTTTAGTTCTTGAGGACATGGGAGAAGTCAAGATGTTAGTAGTGAATTATTGTTGAGAAATATTTAATGGTTTGATATTGTTGTGGTGCTATTTCACTAGTGGTGTCATGTGAACGTCGACTACATGATACTTCACCATTTATGGGCCTAGTGAGATGCATTGTGTATTTGGCTACCGATTGTGGGGTTGCTGGAGTGACAGAAACCTAAACCTCCGTTGGGAAACCATTGCACCAGGGAGCGTAGGATCTTAGAGTTTAAGGCTGTGGTTAGATTTATCTTAATTACTTTCTTGTATTTGCGGATGCTTGCAAGGGGTATAATCACAAGTGTGTATTTATCCTAGTAAGGGTAGTGCGCTAGCACAGGTTCACCCCCATAACACCTATCAAATCAATGAATACTATTGGCTCTATGAAGCGAAAGCTCTTGACAGAAACTCCTGTGTGTCCTCGAGAACGTTTGGTTATTATAAGTACACAACCGGCTTGTCCTTTGCTGAAGAAAGGATTGGGCCACTTGCTGCAATTGTTACTACTGTCTTTTATTTACTCGCACTTTATTTAGTCGTATTACCAAATACCCCTGAAAACCTGTTTGCTAGTATTTACAGTGATTCCTTGATCAAAACCGCTCATCAACACCTTCTGCTCCTCGTTGGGTTCGACACTCTTATTTATCGAAAGTACTACGATACGCCCTGATACGTCTCAAACGTATCAATAATTTTTGATGCTCCATGCTTGTTTTTACACCATTTGCCTATTGTTTCGTTACACTTAGTGGTACTTTTATACATTTTCCGGAACTAACCTATTAACGAAGTGCCACAGTGCCAGTTTCCTGTTTTTTGCTGTTTTTGTGTTTCAGAAGTGATACACAGGAAATATTCTCGGAATTGGACGAAACAAGTTCCTGAAGTCATATTTTACGGGGAAGCTCCCAAACATCCGAAGACCTGACGGAGGGGGGCCACGTGGCCCCCACACACAGGGGCGGCGCGGCCACCCCCCTGGCCGCGCCGAGCCCACGTGAGGGGACGTGGTCCCTCCTCTGACATCGTCCTTTCGCCTATATATACCCCCTGACGAGAAAAACCTAAGGGCCCGATCAGTTTTCCAGAATACATCGCGATCCGCCGCCATCGTCGACCCGAAGATCGGGAGGGTCCAGAAGCTCTTCTCGGCACCCTGCCGGAGAGGGGAATCGCCACCGGAGGTCTTCTTCATCGCCATGCTTGCCTCCGGAGCGATGAGTGAGTAGTCTACCTTGGACTATGGGTCCATAGCAGTAGCTAGATGGTTGTCTTCTCCACCATGTGCTTCATGTTTAGATCTCATGAGCTGCCATACATGATTGAGATCACCGTTTTGTAATTCTATGATGTTGGTTTGTTGGGATCCGATGAATATTGGTGTTTATGATTAAGTTGCTGTACTGAATTATATCTTTTGTTATCTCTATGTTGTTTATGATCTTGCATGCTCTCCGTTGTTAGTAGCTATCTTGGCCGAGTAGTTGCTAGTGACTCCAAGAGGGGGTATTTATGCTCGATAGTGGGTTCATGTCTCTATTTCACCTGGGGGAGTGACAGAAACCTCTAAGGTGGTAGATGTGCTGTTGCTACTAGGGAGAAAACAACATTCATATGCTCAAGGGCATATGCTTTGTTTACATTACACACTTTGCTTAATGCAATTATCTGTTGTTCGCAACTTAATACTTTTGGGGTGTTCGGATTGATATTCCCGAGGGTGGATTATTAGTCATAGATGCAGCTGGATGGCGGTCTATGTATTTTGTTGTAATGCCCAGAGTAAATCTCATAGTGATCTTCTTGACATATCACGTTATCTTTATTCTATCAATTGCCCAACTGTAATTTGTTTACCCAGCATGTTATTTATCTATGGAGAGACACCACTAGTGAACTGTGGACCCCGGTCCTATTTTAATCATATTGCAATCACCTGTTTACTTTTCCCGCACTATTTACTTTACTCGCATATTACTACTGTTTTCCACTCGATACACTCATAACCTTTGTTTCAAGCAAACCGGTGAGATTGACAACCTCATCGCAAGTTGGGGACAAAGTATTTGTTTGTGTGTGTGCAGGTTCCACAAACACCTTCAGTCGTCATCGTCTCTCTTCTCCTGATCGATAAACCTTGGTTTCTTAACTGAGGGAAAACTAGCCGCTGCACTCATCATACCTTCCTCTTGGGGTTCCCAACGGGCTGGTCATTCACCACGCACAAGGACTGTCTGTTGCCACATTCACCTGAAGCATCACGCCCCCTATACTTGTGGGTCATCACTCTCTATGAAGGACAAGCTGAAAACCATTTGTATGTTTTTCCATATGATGAGCCCGATCAATTTTCCAGAAACACATCACGATCCGCCGCCGTCGTCGACCCGAGATCGGGAGGGTCCAGAAGCTCTTCCCGGCACCCTGCCGGAGAGGGGAATCGCCACCGGAGGTCTTCTTCATCTCCATGCTTGCCTCCGGAGCGATGAGTGAGTAGTCTACCTTGGACTATGGGTCCATAGCAGTAGCTAGATGGTTTTCTTCTCCACCATGTGCTTCATGTTTAGATCTCATGAGCTGCCCTACATGATTGAGATCACCGTTATGTAATTCTACATGTTTGGTTTGTTAGGATCCGATGAATATTGGTGTTATGATTGAGTTGCTATACTGAAATATATCTTATGTTATCTCTATGTTGTTTATGATTTTGCATGCTCTCCGTTGTTAGTAGCTATCTTGGCCGAGTAGTTGCTAGTGACTCCAAGAGGGGGTATTTATGCTCGATAGTTGGGTTCATGCCTCTATTTAATCTAGGGGAGTGACAGAAACCTCTAAGGTTGTAGATGTGCTGTTGCCACTAGGAAGAAAACAACATTCATATGCTCGAGGGCATATGCTTTATTTACATTACACACTTTGCTTAATGCAATTATCTGTTGTTCGCAACTTAATACTCATGGGGTGTTCGGATGATATCCCCGGGAGTGGATTATTAGTCATAGATGCAGGTTGATGGCGGTCTATGTATTTTGTTGTAATGCCCAGAGTAAATCGCATAGTTATCTTCTTGACATATCACGTTATCTTTATTCTATCAATTGCCCAACTATAATTTGTTTACCCAGCATGTGCTATTTATCTTATGGAGAGACACCACTAGTGAATTGTGGACCCCGGTCCTATTTCCATCATATTGCTATCACCTGTTTACTTTACTCGCACTGTTTACTTTACTCGCATACTTCTACTGTTTTCCACTCGATACGCTCATACCCTTTGTTTCAAGCAAACCGGTGAGATTGACAACCTCATCGTAAGTTGGGAACAAAGTACTTGGTTGTGTTGTGTGCAGGTTCCACGTTGCTGCTCGCAAAGCAAAGCTTGGACGAGGCGCCATATAAATTGTCCAGAGCTGTCGCGAAGCTTGCAAGCATCACCTTCAGTCGTATTGGCTTTTTCTTCTTCGAACGATAAACCTTGGTTTCTAACTAAGGGAAAAACTTACTGTTGTGCTCATCATACCTTACGCTTGGGGTTCCCAACTGCCTGGCCATAATCATCATCAACTACACGCCAGCCATCAACGAGGCGAGGCGAGATGTGGCGTGGCGTGGTGTGGCGAGGCAGGCGTGCGTGCGTCGGAGGAGGAGCGCGCGTGTGGAGCTCCTCTTCCTTCTCACACTTCCACATACTAGTGATGGAAGAGCTCACCTTATATGTTGGTGCTCATCTCTCCCAACTAGCAATGTGGGACTAAACTCCCACCACTTCCCTTGCCAAGCATGAATGGGCCCTTAGGGATTTTCTGAAATTGTTAAATGGGCCTAGAGCCCACCCCATATTTCAACAATCCCCCACGAGATCCCAAAGGCCCATGATATTGTCCTCTGTTCCCAACACTGTTTTGATATACCAGTATTTTCAGTGGAGACCTGTTAGGGTTGAACATCCACCTAGAACAAATAGCTACACTCCTTTACAACGAACAATGGACTATGCCTTGAATTGTCAGTTTGGCGTAAAGTAGTTTCACCAAATGTCTTACCAGTACTAGGCTGCCGAAGGATGACCCCTCGGGTGGAGCATATTAGTCACACTCCTGGCCTATTCATGAGCTTACTAGAGATCACCCCAATCTCATAGACTGTGACCAGCAGTCGAGCTCATATAGGTGTGTTCCTCCAAAGATCGCTCTGTAGGATAGCATCTTTCTTATACAAGCTTTGGAACACATTAAGACAAAAGTCATCCTGCCATACAGTTTCCGAGAGTATTGCATCTCCAACGGAGTGGGTTAGTACACTACTCTTCTCTGTTCACCACTAGCTTGTTTTCCTAGGTCCTACTTCACGGGATCTCTGATCATATAGGTTGGGTTACTACCATGGCAACTCATGTGGGTCTCATACCCATCTCCCTCGATGCATTTTCTATCACAACACGTGATAGCCCTTTAGTAAAGGGATCTGCCAGATTCTTAGCCGACTGGATATAATCCAACGCTATCACTTCGGAGTTTCTTAAATGTCTGACAGCTTTTAATCTCATTCTTATGAATTTGTTGGACTGCTTGTTGTTCTTTGAACTCTTTACCTTGACAATTACAGTTTGATTGTCACAGTTCATAAGAATATCCGGTACTGTCTTTTCAACCACTGGCAAGTCCATCAAAAGATCTCGAAGCCATCCTGCTTCGACACTAGATGTGTCTAATGCTGTTAATTCTGCTTCCATTGTCGATCTCGTTAGGATCGTTTGCATGCAAGACTTCCAAGAAACAGCACCACCTCCAAGGGTAAACACATAACCCGTTGTGGCTTTCATCTCATCAGCATCAGAGATCCAATTCGCGTCACAATACCCTTCAAGTACCTTTCAAGTAGCGCATAATCCTCTCCACAGCATGCCAATGCTCATCACCCAGATTAGAAACAAACCGGCTCAGTTTGCACACAGCAAACATGATGTCAGGTCTTGTAGCGCTAGCTAGGTACATGAGTGAACCAATGATTTGAGAATATCTCAGCTGATCCTTAGCTGTGCCTTCATTCTTTCGAATCCGCACACTAGGATCATATGGGGTTGGAGAAATTTTGCAGTCTGAATATCCAAAACGACTCAGAATTTTCTCAACATAATGGGATTGCAGAAGCGTAATCCCATCCTCGTTATCTCTCAGTAGCTTGATGTTCAAGATAACATCAGCCACACCAAGATCCTTCATCTCAAAATTCTGAGATAGAAATGACTTAATCTCCTTGATGACTTTGAGGTTAGTTCCAAGTATCAGTATGTCATCAACATACAAGCACAGTATAACTGCTTCGCCCCCACCATAGCGATAGTATAAACATTTGTCAGCTTCGTTGACAACAAAGCCAGCAGATGTTAAAGTTGTATTGAACTTCTCATGCCACTGCTTAGGCACCTGTTTCAGGCCATATAAAGATTTCAGTAACTTACACACCTTTCCTTCCTGACCATCTATCACAAAGCCATCGGGCTGTTGCATATAGATTTCCTCGTCTAGCTCTCCGTTCAGAAAAGCCGTCTTAACATCCATTTGATGGACAAAAAGACCATGCGAGGCCGCCAACGAGAGTAACACTCGAATGGTGGTCAGTCTGGCCACAGGCGAATAAGTATCAAAGAAATCTTTCTCTTCTTTCTAGGAATAGCCCTTGGCCACCAGTCTAGCCTTGTACTTTTCAATAGTACCATCGGGCCTAAGCTTCTTTTTAAACACCCACTTACATCCCAATGGTTTATAGCCATTGGGACGTTCAGTAATTTCCCATGTCCCGTTAGCCATGATGGAATCCATCTCGCTACGGACCGCTTCTTTCCAGTAGTCAGCATCTAAAGATGCATAGGCTTCTGAAATAGAAGTGGAAGTATCATCCACGAGGTACACGAGGAAATCATCACCAAAAGACTTTGTAGTCCTCTGTCTCTTACCCCTACCAAGGGTTTCCTCGTCATCCTCCTCAGGATTTTCATCAGGTATTTGTTAATAATATTCCATAGGAATGGCAGGCTCAGGAGCCTCCTCTGATTCCTGTCTAGAAGTGCTTGGCATATCTCTCATAGGAAAAATATCCTCAAAGAATGTAGCATCTTTAGACTCTATAATTATACCGACCGTCACATCAGGTACCTCAGATTTCACTACTAGAAATCTATAGCCGACGCTATTCTTAGCGTAGCCCAAATTAACGTAATCCACAGTCTTTGGTCTAAGCTTACGCTTTTTGGGGATCGGCACATTGACTTTCGCCAAACAGCCCCATGTACGTAAGTATGAGAGTGTTGTTCTTCTCTTCTCCCACTGCTCATAAGGAGTGATCTCATTGTCTTTTGTCAGAACTTTATTCAGGACATGACATGATGTCAATATAGCCTCCCCCCACCATGCCTTGGATAAACCCGATGTATCTAACATGGCGTTAACCAAGTCTATTAGAGTACGGTTTTTCCGTTCAGCAACCCCGTTTGACTGTGGTGAATAGGGAGGCGTCCTCTCATGAATAATACCATGTTCCGCACAAAAAGAATCAAACTCATTAGAGAAATACTCTCCACCACGATCTGACCGGATTCGTTTAATCTTCTTTTCAAGTTGGTTCTCAAATTCTG
Organism: Dactylis glomerata; assembly: GCA_007115705.1. Lineage (NCBI taxonomy): Eukaryota > Viridiplantae > Streptophyta > Magnoliopsida > Poales > Poaceae > Dactylis > Dactylis glomerata. The sequence goes on along the minus strand of QXEO01000243.1, from coordinate 618,394 downwards.
CTTTATAGATTTTAAAATAGTGTAGAGCCTCACTTTTAGTGTTTAATAGATATACATAGCAAAATCTAGTGGAGTCATCTATCAGCTTCATGAAGTATCTTTTTCCACCTTTAGTCAACACACCATTCATCTCACACAGATCAGAATGTATGAGTTCTAATGGTGCCAAGTGTCTCTCCTCCACAGCTTTATGGGGCTTGCGAGGTTGCTTTGCTTGCACACACGAATGGCACTTAGAACCTTTGGCTAAAGTGAAACTTGGGATTAAATTCAGTTTTGCTAACCGCGTCATGGAACCGAAACCAATGTGACAAAGACGTGAATGCCAAACTTCTGTTTCATTAACATTCGAATGAATATTGTTCACGACCTTATTACAAAAATCAGCAAGGAAAAAATGGAACAGACCTCCGCATTCATAACCTTTTCCAACAAACAGTCCATATTTCATAACAACTACTTTATTAGACTCAAAGACCAACTTAAATCCTTCTCTGCAGAGAAGGGAGCCACTAACTACGTTCTTCTTGATGGCGGGGACATGCTGCACATTCTTGAGCTGCACGATCCTTCCCGAAGTAAACTTCAGATCGACCGTGCCAACACCATGAACAGAAGCACTCGCGCCGTTCCCCATCAGTACGGAGCCTTTCCTTGTGGCCTGATAAGAAGAAAACAGTGAGATGTCAGCACACACATGAATATTTACACCCGTGTCAATCCACCAATCGGTAGATTGACTTACTGAAAATACTATAAATAGATTACCGTACCCAGATGCCCCACTTTCATTGTTGCTCACGATCATGTTGGCAGTCTTGGAGTCCTGCCCTGGCTTCTTAAACTTGTTTGGGCACTTGTTAGCCCAATGTTCCTCCGAACCACAAGTGAAACAGCCACTCTTCTTCTTATCCTTCTTGAAGGTCTTGTTGCCCTTCTTCTTAAAGTCGGTATTCTGTTGGACACCCATCTTCCCTTTGGACTTATAGGAGTTGAAGTTCTTCTGTACCACATTGGCAACTGAAGTTCCTTCTCCTTTTCCATGCGAGTCCTTTGCTCTTGAATTCTGCTCAACACTCAGATGACCGATGACATCCTCTACTGAGAATTCACGCCTCTGATGTTTCAGAGTGGTGGTAAAGTTCCTCCAGGAATTTGGCAGCTTAGCGATTATGCATCCCGCGACAAATTTGCCCGGTAATTCACACTTCAGGAGCTTAAGCTCCTTGGTGATGCACTGTATTTCATGAGCCTGTTCCAAAACAGAATGGTTTTCAACCATTCTGTAATCGTGGAACTGCTCAATAATATACATCTCGCTTCCAGCATCAGTTGCACCGAATTTAGATTCGAGTGCCTCCCACAAATCCTTGGCAACCTGCACATGTAAATATGCATCAACCAACTTATCTCCGATCACGCTCAGAACTGCTCCAATAAAGACGACAGTGGCCTCCCTGAACGCCTTCACCTGTTCAGGAGCAATCGTTCCAGTGGGAGTGACACTAGCGACCCAGAACACGTTCATCGCCGTGAGCCATAAGATGGTTTTGGTCTGCCAACGCTTAAAGTACGTCCCCGTAAATGGGGCAGGTTTCAGTGTAGTAGCAAAACCTTGGATCAAAAATTGCCTACACATATTAAGTTTTTGGATTGTTAAGAATCTAGGCAATTTTTCGATTATATTAATCCAAGAATAAAACATGAGCATGATGTGGACATACTGATATTTGATCATATAACTATGCAATACTAGGCAGATTGTAGAAACATCTACAGATATCACTAGTACTATGCACATGGAAATAAGCAGGAGAGGGATAAGCATATAGTACCCTCCAGTAGGCCAGTTGGCCGAAGCAGCAGCGACGGAAGCAGCAGCAGCAGCCTCATCGGCTGCCCTCTTGTCGGCAGCAGCCTGATCAGCTTCAGAAGACATGGTGATGACGAAGACGGCGCGGAAGAAGTGGAAGCAGAAGGTCGAAGTTGAGCAGTCGCATAGAAGACGCTCCCCAAAAACCTAATCGCCCCTCTCCCGTACAGGATCTCGAGAGGGCGGGGTTTCGGAGGCCTGCTCTCCCGCCAACCGTGTACGCAGTGGACGGGATGGGATCACCAGAGACAGCAACAGTGGAGAGAACAACTAGGCAGAGGCGCGGAGAGTTGTGGTCTCTTTTCAGAGAGGAGCGATCCCTCCAATATATAGGCACGGACACAGGGGCGGATGCAAAAGAAACGCCCGTAATGAAGGCCATAAACACCCGCAATGAAGGACTGGAAACGCTTGTACTTAAGAGCACTGATGTCTACGCACGTGTCTATTCTTGTAGACAGTGTTGGGCCTCCAAGTGTAGAGGTTTGTAGAACAGCAACAAGTTTCCCTTAAGTGGATCACCCAAGGTTTATCGAACTTAGGGAGTGATGCTTCAGGTGAATGTGGCAACAGACAGTCCTTGTGCGTGGTGAATGACCAGCCCGTTGGGAACCCCAAGAGGAAGGTATGATGAGTGCAGCGGCTAGTTTTCCCTCAGTTAAGAAACCAAGGTTTATCGATCAGGAGAAGAGAGACGATGACGACTGAAGGTGTTTGTGGAACCTGCACACACACAAACAAATACTTTGTTCCCAACTTGCGATGAGGTTGTCAATCTCACCGGTTTGCTTGAAACAAAGGTTATGAGTGTATCGAGTGGAAAACAGTAGTAATATGCGAGTAAAGTAAACAGTGCGGGAAAAGTAAACAGGTGATTGCAATATGATTAAAATAGGACCGGGGTCCACAGTTCACTAGTGGTGTCTCTCCATAGATAAATAACATGCTGGGTAAACAAATTACAGTTGGGCAATTGATAGAATAAAGATAACGTGATATGTCAAGAAGATCACTATGAGATTTACTCTGGGCATTACAACAAAATACATAGACCGCCATCCAACTGCATCTATGACTAATAATCCACCTTCGGGGATATCAATCCGAACACCCCAAAAGTATTAAGTTGCGAACAACAGATAATTGCATTAAGCAAAGTGTGTAATGTAAACAAAGCATATGCCCTTGAGCATATGAATGTTATTTTCTCCCTAGTAGCAACAGCACATCTACCACCTTAGAGGTTTCTGTCACTCCCCCAGGTGAAATAGAGACATGAACCCACTATCGAGCATAAATACCCCCTCTTGGAGTCACTAGCAACTACTCGGCCAAGATAGCTACTAACAACGGAGAGCATGCAAGATCATAAACAACATAGAGATAACAAAAGATATAATTCAGTACAGCAACTTAATCATAAACACCAATATTCATCGGATCCCAACAAACCAACATCATAGAATTACATAACGGTGATCTCAATCATGTATGGCAGCTCATGAGATCTAAACATGAAGCACATGGTGGAGAAGACAACCATCTAGCTACTGCTATGGACCCATAGTCCAAGGTAGACTACTCACTCATCGCTCCGGAGGCAAGCATGGCGATGAAGAAGACCTCCGGTGGCGATTCCCCTCTCCGGCAGGGTGCCGGGAAGAGCTTCTGGACCCTCCCGATCTTCGGGTCGACGGCGGCGGCAGATCGCGATGTATTCTGGAAAACTGATCGGGGCCTTAGGTTTTTCTCGTCAGGGGGTATATATAGGCGAAAGGACGATGTCAGAGGAGGGACCACGGCCCCTCACGCAGGCCCGGCGCGGCCAGGGGGGTGGCCGCGTCGCCCCTGTGTGTGGGGGCCACGTGGCCCCCCTCCGTCAGGTCTTCGGATGTTTGGGAGCTTCCCCGTAAAATATGACTTCAGGAACTTGTTTCGTCCAATTCCGAGAATATTTCCTGTGTATCACTTCTGAAACACAAAAACAGCAGAAAACAGGAAACTGGCACTGTGGCACTTCGTTAATAGGTTAGTTCCGGAAAATGTATAAAAGTACCACTAAGTGTAACGAAACAATAGGCAAATGGTGTAAAAACAAGCATGGAGCATCAAAAATTATAGATACGTTTGAGACGTATCAAGCATCCCCAAGCTTAACTCCTGCTCGTCCTCGAGTAGGTAAGTGATAACAAAAGAATAATTTTTGAGGTGACATGCACCTACACAATCTTGATCATATATGTAAGCATTTGTGACCTGGGATCAATAGAACTTAAAACATGGGCATGAAAGATATAATCATGACAATAAGAACTTAGCAACCATGTTGTAAACATGTAAATGAACACAAACAAAAGATCATGATAATGAAACAATGAAAGTCAAACGTGTGTTCAAATCATAAGGAAAAACATACAAATTGTTTTCAGCTTGTCCTTCAAAGAGAGCAAAACATAAATGCATAGGACACCTCAAAGTTTAAGAGGGCGACTAGATACAAATAATTTAAGAACAAGTGAAACCAACAATATGAGTCAATCAATGAACCTTGGGACAATGCATATCACACTAAGAATGACAACTATGCTCTCTTAATGGTGCATAAAGAAAGAAGGTGGTGACTCAACATAAAAGTAAAAGAAAGGCCCTTCGCAGAGGGAAGCAGTGATTTAAACATGTGCTAGAGCTTTTCATTTGTAAAACAGAGATAAAACTTGATTTTGAGAGGTGGTTGTCTTTGTCAACGACTGACAATGGGGTTCTTACTATCTTCCACACAAAAATAAAGCAAGTTTTTGAGAGAGAGATTGGCACTTCGTGCTCTTTTTATAAAACTTGGCACTCCTCCCCACCTTTTCCTTTCACATACCATGGCTAACCGATTCCATCGGGTGCCCACCAACATTCACATTCTTTGGAGGAGTGCCTTTTTTCTTTCTTTTTTTTCCTTTTTTTTCTTTTTGGAATAAACAATATGGAAGATAGCAAATCCGACCACTACGTCCCCATGAGCTGAAAATAGTGTCACAAAACGAGAAGTATTTTGAAGGTTTTTGAAAGGTAGCACACGAAAATTTTACTTTGGAATGGCTAACAAATACCATGCATAGGAATTTATAGTGGACACAATGGCAAACTTGGCTTTTAGGAGTTGGATGCACGAGTAGAGCTCATACTCAGTACAAGGCGAGGGCTAGCAAAAGACTGGGAGCGACCAACTAAGAGAGCAATAATGGCCATAATCATGCAAAGCGACAAAGCGACATTAAAAGAAGCATACGATGGCATCAAAAGTCAAAAACTAAATGATCATGAAGGCTAATGGCGACTTTGGAAGAGTCTAACATGTGTGAGCATGCGCCAAGTCAACCCAAATAAAGCATCAAGGAGAAAACCAAAATAATGCTTCCATACAATAAAAACAACGCATGATTTTTTCAAAGGCTCATTAAGCAATCTCAGTTATTTGAGACAAGTCATGCTACAGCAAAACCACTAAGCATACTATCAAAAAGACATCAAGCATGACATGAAAAAGCCTAAGCCGCAGTCTACACAAGCTCCTTCTTGTACCACTATTTTGCACAAAGCTTTTTCTCTTTTCCAACACCATTTGAAATTTTTATAAACACCTCTTTTGATGAAAACCAATAAAGATCAGAGGCAAAAATACACCTTGATGAAAAGATATGGCAAGATCTGAACGCATATCAAGGCGAAAACGAAAACCAAAAGCAGTAGCAGAAAAAGTAGAACGCTCGATTTTTAATAAGAGTGAAAACTAGAGCATTCTTTGCAAATGAAAACGAGTACATCTCCTCCAAAGGAAATTTGTTGGGGTCCAACCATTTATTGCAGCAAACAAACAAACTAAACAAACTAAGAAAACTAAAACAACTGACGCTCCAAGAAAAACACATAGTGCATGAAGCAATAAAAATATAGTGTTTTGAAAGGTGACCTGATTTTTGCCGATGAAGAAGGGGTGCCTCGGGGGCATCCCCAAGCTTTGACGCTTGTACTTCTTGGATATTTCTTGGGGTGATGCATGGGCATCCCCAAGCTTGAGCTTTTGTCCATTCTTCAACTCATCTCATCATTCTCCAATCCCTACACTTGAAAACTTCCTTCATACAAAACTAAACACAATTCTATTAGCAACATTAGTGCAAGCATAAAATATATTCAACCTCTTTTAGCTTCGGGTTTCAACCCAAAACCACCACATATAAAGTATATACTACTGTACCAACTTCCACAAGAGTTCCATGATAAAAAAGAACTCAAAAGAAAGCGATAAAGTGGCAAAAACAAATATTGGCAGAAATCTGTCAAAACTGAACAGCAGATAATGGACGAATTTTTGAGGGATTTTCCGTTGCTCAAATCAAAAAGTGTTCAACTAAGAAAAGTTTGGATATAACCTGGGGCATATGCACAAGAAATCGCAGGTCCAAAAGATAAACAGAGAATTTTTACGAATTTTTACGGTGCAGCACCGAAAACAGTTTCAGGACAGCAATAACCCCAAATCTTTACCTCACTCAAATTAGAGGCTTCTCTTGGCACAAAAATGAAGTAAACAAGATAAGGAGCGGTCATTACAGTAGTAATGACTTCCAAGACTCAAATAAAAGAAAAAGTACTGAAAAGTAAACAATGGGTTATCTCCCAAGAGTGCTTTTCTTTAACGCCTTTGAGCTAGGCGCAGAAAATTGCGAATCAAGTACCTTCAGAAGAAGCATTAAGATCAACAGAAGAGGTCTTGTCAATAAGGCATTGTATTTCATCCACATAAGTTTTTGAAGACCCTTGGTGATCATGCTTTTGTACACTATCCTCATCAAAAAGATTTTCAGGACAAATCCAGGCAAAATTGTTTTCAAAAGCATCATTCAATCCCAAAAGCTTGCAAGGTATAGGTATCTCGGCCTCCCCATCATGTGTATCAATAACCGTTATAGGTGAACCGAGTTTATTAAAACGTTTAAGAACTTTCCTAGCTTCAATAATGACATCCTTAAATTCTAAACGCAAAGTTTCCAAGATAAAAGCTTTCTTTTCGGGGTCCTCAATTTCATGAAGCTTAAGGAACATGTATTGCATAAAAGGATTAAGACTAGCAAACCTAGTTTCTAACATGTGAACTAAATGAGCAGAAGCAACTTCATAACTAGGAGCTAACTCAACCAAAGACTTTTCCTCAACTTCCTTATGCATACTAATGTGATTAAAGAACTCCTCAATGTTACTTTTGCCAATAATCGAACCACTCCCTACAGAGAGGTCCTCCAGAACGAACTCAGGGAACAACATGATAAACTAAAGTACAGTAAAAACAACTACCAAGGATTCTAATTTTTTTGGGTTTTTGATATAAAGCAATGCAGGTAAAAATAAATAAAGTAAAGCAAAACAAATAACAAAGCAAAGAATGAGTGTGCGAAGAACTCCCCTCGCAGAAGTCTTCTCTCTTCCCCGGCAACGGCGCCAAAAAAGTAGCTGATGCTTCAGGTGAATGTGGCAACAGACAGTCCTTGTGCGTGGTGAATGACCAGCCCGTTGGGAACCCCAAGAGGAAGGTATGATGAGTGCAGCGGCTAGTTTTCCCTCAGTTAAGAAACCAAGGTTTATCGATCAGGAGAAGAGAGACGATGACGACTGAAGGTGTTTGTGGAACCTGCACACACACAAACAAATACTTTGTTCCCAACTTGCGATGAGGTTGTCAATCTCACCGGTTTGCTTGAAACAAAGGTTATGAGTGTATCGAGTGGAAAACAGTAGTAATATGCGAGTAAAGTAAACAGTGCGGGAAAAGTAAACAGGTGATTGCAATATGATTAAAATAGGACCGGGGTCCACAGTTCACTAGTGGTGTCTCTCCATAGATAAATAACATGCTGGGTAAACAAATTACAGTTGGGCAATTGATAGAATAAAGATAACGTGATATGTCAAGAAGATCACTATGAGATTTACTCTGGGCATTACAACAAAATACATAGACCGCCATCCAACTGCATCTATGACTAATAATCCACCTTCGGGGATATCAATCCGAACACCCCAAAAGTATTAAGTTGCGAACAACAGATAATTGCATTAAGCAAAGTGTGTAATGTAAACAAAGCATATGCCCTTGAGCATATGAATGTTGTTTTCTCCCTAGTAGCAACAGCACATCTACCACCTTAGAGGTTTCTGTCACTCCCCCAGGTGAAATAGAGACATGAACCCACTATCGAGCATAAATACCCCCTCTTGGAGTCACTAGCAACTACTCGGCCAAGATAGCTACTAACAACGGAGAGCATGCAAGATCATAAACAACATAGAGATAACAAAGGATATAATTCAGTACAGCAACTTAATCATAAACACCAATATTCATCGGATCCCAACAAACCAACATCATAGAATTACATAACGGTGATCTCAATCATGTATGGCAGCTCATGAGATCTAAACATGAAGCACATGGTGGAGAAGACAACCATCTAGCTACTGCTATGGACCCATAGTCCAAGGTAGACTACTCACTCATCGCTCCGAAGGCAAGCATGGCGATGAAGAAGACCTCCGGTGGCGATTCCCCTCTCCTGCAGGGTGCCGGGAAGAGCTTCTGGACCCTCCCGATCTTTGGGTCAACGGCGGCGGCGGATCGCGATGTATTCTGGAAAACTAATCGGGGCCTTAGGTTTTTCTCGTCAGGGGGTATATATAGGCAAAAGGACGATGTCAGAGGAGGGACCACGACCCCTCATGCGGGCCCAGCGCGGCCAGGGGGGTGGCCGCGCCGCCCCTGTGTGTGGGGGCCACGTGGCCCCCCTCCGTTAGGTCTTCGGATGTTTGGGAGCTTCCCCGTAAAATATGACTTCAGGAACTTGTTTCGTCCAATTCCGAGAATATTTCTTGTGTATCACTTCTGAAACACAAAAACTGCAGAAAACAGGAAACTGGCACTGTGGCACTTCATTAATAGGTTAGTTCCGGAAAATGTATAAAAGTACCACTAAGTGTAACGAAACAATAGGCAAATGGTGTAAAAACAAGCATGGAGCATCAAAAATTATAGATACGTTTGAGACGTATCAGGGAGGAAGAGGTCAAAGCTACCCCTCTCAAGCAACCCTGCAATTACGATATAGAAAGTCTCTTGTGTCCCCAACACACCCAATACACTTGTCAGATGTATAGGTGCACTAGTTCGGCGAAGAGATTGTGAAATACAAGTAGTAGTGATGATTATAAGTAGCAAATGTGATCTGAAATAAATATCGCTGCGAGCAAACATGTAATAAAACAGTAAGTAAACGGTGTGCAATGCTTGGAAACAAGGCCTAGGGATCATACTTTCACTAGTGGACACACTCCCAACAAATATAACATAATTGAACCAATAGATACTATCATCAATAGGCAACTCAAAACAGTTCTCCAATGGAAAATGAACACTAATCATGCGTAGGGCTACGAAGCACTCCTCAAAGTCCGTATGTACCCAAACTAGATTGTCCCACACTATCACCTTGAACGCACTAGATGGTTCCAACAAACACCAACATTTCATAGAGACATTAACCAAAAAGATACACATGATGCACACACTAGTCACCTTTACACCATGATATGAGGTATCTCCAGAGAGTATAATAATAAAGCATAGGAGTAGCATAATATCTGAATAATAACATCTACCAATTCAACTAGATACAAAGCTTACGATCACATAAAGATCACATCATGGGAGAGAGAGGTGAACCACATAGCTACCGTTAGAGCCCTTAGCCCCGGGGGTGAACTACTCCCTCCTCATCATAGGAGACAGCAAGGTTGATGGAGATGGCGGTGAGGTCGATGGAGACGGCGGAGACGGCGATGGAGACCGATGGAGATGGCTCCGGGGGCACTTCCCCGTCCCGGCAGGGTGCCAGAACAGAGACTTCTGTCCCCCGAAATTTGTCTTCGACGGCGGTGGCGCTGCGGAACTCTTCTGGAAATTTCGCTGACTCCCCTAGGGTTTTCCGTCCCGAGGCTTTATATAGGCGAAGGGGCGTCGTCAGGGGGCTGCCAGGGTGGCCTCACACATAGGGGGTGCGGCCAGGGCCTGGGCCGCGCCGCCCTGGTGTGTGGGCAGCCCCTGGCCCCCCTCCGGCTCTCGTTTGGTCCTCGTCCTTCGTCCGGAAAAAATAAGACTTCTAGAACTTGTTTTGTCCAATTCCGAGAATATTTCATGTGTAGCTTTTCTGAAATACAAAAACAGCAAAAAATAGGGAATTGGCACTGTGGCATCTTGTCAATAGGTTAGTTCCGGAAATCGCATAAAAACGCCACGAAGTGTAACCAAACACAAGGCAAATGGTGTAAAAACAAGCATGGAGTATCAAAAATTATAGATACGTTTGAGACGTATCAGCATCCCCAAGCTTAACTCCTGCTCGTCCTCGAGTAGGTAAGTGATAACAAAAGAAATAATTTTTGAGGTGACATGCACCATCACAATCTTGATCATATATGTAAAGCATTGAGTGCTGAGATCAAAGAACTTAAAACATGGGCATGAAAGACATAATCTTGATAATAGAAACTTAGCAACCATGTTATAACATGAAAATGAACACAAACAAAAGATCATAAAAATAAAACAATGAAAGTCAAACGTGTGTTCAAATCATAAGAAAAAATATACAAATGGTTTTCAGCTTGTCCTTCATGGAGAGCAAAACATAAATGCATAGGACACCTCAAGTTTAAGAGGGCGACTAGATACAAATAATTTAAGAACAAGTGAAACCAACATCATGAATCAATCAATGAAAACTTTAGGACAATGCACATTATACTCAGAATGACAACTATGCTCTCTTAATGGTGCATAAAGATAGATGGTGGTGACTCAACATAAAAGTAAAAGAAAGGCCCTTCGCAGAGGGAAGCAGTGATTGCAAGTTTTATAAACCTTCAAAAATTATGGTACTTACTGGCTTTGAGCTCTCATTGCCCCCATCATAAGCATCTTGAATGGTTAAAGTTAATGCGAGAACACTTATGCTGCATATGCTTGATAAATCATAAGTTGAAAACCTCGTGTCCCGTGAATACGAGTACCCAAACCTCATACTACTTTAGTTAGAGTCCCAAGCAAGCTCTTGTCATTGTAAGTATACACGTATCATCGAGAACCGCCAACGGGGTACCTCCGTACCCGATGACATGGAACAAGCCCACATCAAAATGACAGGACAAGCAGACAATGAACACCTCGACATCTCTTTTATTTACCATTTGTATAGATTTTTATTTTGAGATGCGTCATCGAATATCCACTATGGGCATGCTGCAAATTTCCACCATGAATTATGCATGGCTTAGATTGGCGGCTCAGGCATTTCTCTAACACATATACAAACTCCATGATCCCGCAAGATTCCCAATTCATTTCACACCGCGAGTATCCATAAACAAAAGATCACGATATCAACTCAAATAAGAAGTGCAATGTTGAAAGCTTGCCCCATGACAGCATGGTTGGGCTAGTCTCCAACTTACAACTTGCAAGCATAACAACTCAACATAAGAGACCACAATGTCAAATTTTTAAAAACGAGAAAAAGTAAAGTGTGCCTTCCGGTTCGTGAGAGCTTTACTGACCAATTTTCGCATAACACTGGTAAGAGTTTAATTTGAAGAGTAGATAAAAGCAAGTCAAATGTACTTTGGAATAGCAAATTGCTAATAGGTATGTATGGTGGACACTTTGGAACAACTTGGTTTTTAGGAGTTGGATGCACGAGTAGAGCTCATACTCAGTACAAGGCGAGGGCTAGCAAAAGACTGGGAGCGACCAACTAAGAGAGCAATAACGGCCATAATCATGCAAAGAGACAAAGAGACATTAAAAGAAGCATAAGATGGCATCAAAAGTCAAAAACTAAATGATCATAGAGGCTATTGGCGACTTTGTAAGAGTCTAACATGTGTGAGCATGCGCCAAGTCAACCCAAATAAAGCATCAAGGAGAAAACCAAAATAATGCTTCCAAACGATAAAAACAACGCATGATTTTTTCAAAGGCTCATTAAGCAATCTCAGTTATTTGAGACAAGTCATGCTACAACAAAACCACTAAGCATATTATCAAAAAGATATCAAGCACGATATGCAAAAGCCTAGGCCGCAGTCTACACAAGCTCCTTCTTGTACCACTTTTTTGCATGAAACTTTTTCTCTTTTCCAACACCATTAAAACCTTTTTGAGGAAACTCTTTTGAGGAAAACCAACATATACCAGAGTTCCAAATACACCTTGATGCAAAGATAAAATAAGATCTGAACAAAAATCAAGGCAAAAAATGCAAGCTAAACGCAGTAGCAGAAAAAGAGAACACTCGTTGAACGATAAGAGTGAAAACTAGAGTGTTCTTGGCAATGAAAAACGAAGTTCCTCTCCTCCAAAAAGAACATGATGTGATCCAACCATTTATTGCAGCAAGAAAAGCAAAAAAAAAACTGAAAGCAAAAACAACTGACGCTCCAAGAAAAATGCATAGTGCATGAAGCAATAAAAATATAGTGTTTTGAAAGGTGACCTGATTTTTGCCGATGAAGAAGGGGGTGCCTCGGGGGCTTCCCCAAGCTTTGACACTTGTACTTCTTGGATATTTCTTGGGTGACATGGGCATCCTCAAGCTTGAGCTTTTGTCCGTTCTTCAACTCATCTCATCACTCTCCGATCCCTACACTTGAAAACTTCCTTCATACAAAACTAAACACAAATCTATTAGCAACATTAGTTTAAGCATAACATATAATCAACCCTTTTTGCTTTAGGTTTTAACCTAAAACCACCATATATTAACCATATACTACTGTAGCAACTTCCCCAAAAGTTCCGTAATCAAAAGAACTCAAAAAGAAAGCGATAAAGCGGCAAACACAAATATTGGCAGAAATCTGTCAAAACAGAACAGCTGACAAAGGTCGAATTTTTTAGGGGTTTTCTGTTACTCAAATCAAAAAGTGTTCAACTAACGAAAGTTTGGATATAACCTGGGGCATATGCACAAGAAATCTCAGATCCAAAAGATAAACAGAGAATTTTCACGAATTTTTACGGTGCAGCACTGAAAACTGTTTCAGGACAGCAACATCCCCAAATCTTACCTCACTCAAATTAGAGGCTTCTCTTGGCACAACAACGAAATAAAAAGGATAAGGAGTGGTTATTACAGTAGTAATAACTTCCAAGACTCAAAATAAAAAAAGTACTGAAAATAAAACAATGGGTTATCTCCCAAGAGTGCTTTTCTTTAACGCCTTTGAGCTTGGCGCAGTAATTTGCAAAGATGCTCATGTGGGCGCCATATAAGAGCTTGAGGCAAAGGCGCCATATAGGAACTTAAAGCAAGAGAGAGCATCAAAAATCAAGTATGGAACACATTTAAATCTAAACCACTTCCTATGAAAAATAATCTTGTAAAGAGACAAATCATGAAAGCGCAAAGCAAAAAAGCATAGGAAGGCAAAACAAGTACAACTTCAAGAGTTGCAACATAAAGAGGGGAAACTCAATATTGTTGAGATCCATAAAACCATGTTTCCCTCTCTCATAATAACTTTCAGTAGCATCATGAATAAAACTAATAATATAACTATCACATAAAGCTTCCCTATCATGAGCCACATGCATAAAAGAATTAATACTCCCCACATGAACAATCATAGTAGGAGCAGATTCAATAGAATAATTATTCTCATCACCATAGTCATCAAAGACAGGAGGCATATTGTAATCATAACTAATTTTCTCCTCAATAGTAGGTGAACTGAAAATATTATACCCATCATCATAACCATCATAAACTAGAGGCTTAGTATCATCATAAACTAGAGAACAGCTATTTCGCAAAGCATACTCATCAAACATATCATCATAAGAAGGAACATGGATAGTACTAATGGTACAACAATTATTAACCTTAGAATTGGTACCAAAAAGATTTTCAATATCAAAAGTAGAGTGCTTTTCCCAATCATGATCACTAACATAGGTAACAGGCATAGGAACATCATCCCAATCAGAATTATCATAATCTATAGCAGGATCATAACGCTTAGGGGAAGATACCGTGTCCTCTCGCCTTTTTCTCCTCTTCTTCTTTTTCTTCTTCTTCTTCATACTCTTCTTACTCTCTCCTTTAGGAGGGAGAGACTTGAAGGGCATCTTCTCCACATATTCTTTAGGAGGGAAAGGCATCTTCTCCACATAATCTGGTTTGCTGACAGAAACAACAGAAGAAACTTTGGAGGATTCCTCCTTGATAAGATCGAAACATCTATTAGTCCTATCATAGCTTGGCAAAACATCATGTTTTATAAATCTTGTAAGTAAGTATTTGCGAGACAATCTTTAGCACAATAGAGACGACAACCACGAAGGATGCTATTAATATCAACATCTCTCATATCAACCAAAGAAATCTTTCTAGATATCTCTTCACAATTCAAAAATAAAGTAAGCTCATCATACTGATTGAAAGTAATCTTATCATCACAATACAAATCTGCGGTACTCACTCGATTAATTGGGCATTGAAAATTAAAGTGACCCTTTTTACCGTAAAATTCACAAAGAAAAGGATAAAGTTCACAAACCTTTTCACCAAGCTCATCTAGATCCCTGAGCCACGTATTGGTTTCTTCATTCCCGTGGGTGATGCAATAATGTTCCTTGTTGTGACTCTGTTCACAAGGTCTATATATTCCACAAAAATTAACATGCTTATAAGAAATAAGACTTTTAGAAGTTTGAGCATGTTTATTGCAATCATCAATAACAATATCACTTTCTATGCAAGTGTCCTTAAAAGGTTCATGATACACGTCCCCATTTCCTTTAGGACCATTCATATGGGAAGCAAAGGCTTTAAAGCAATCAACCATAATTTGAGGATCAAGACCATATTTAGCACTAAGCTCTTGAAAATTAGCAGTTTCAGCGAAAGACTTAATGCAATCAAACTCGTAATTCATACCTGATCCTTTACCTTTGTCGCTATCCCAACCTTCAATATTGTTTTGAATTGTTTCAAGCAGACCCCACTTGGTGTCGACATCCTTGCTTGTGAAAGACCCATCAAAGCATGCATCTAGATAGTCCTTGTAATATCCTGAAAGCCTTGCATAAAAATTATTAATAACAATATTACGGGGAAGATCATGAATTGGGCATTTGTGCATTAGTAACTTCAATCTTCCCCAAGCTTGGGCAATGCTTTCTCCCTCATGAGGCCAAAAGTTATATATCCGATTACGATCTTTATGAATTTCACTTAGAGGATAAAACTTGAAATAAAAGAGAAGCACAATTTCCTCCCATGCAATAGATGGACCATCTTTAAGCAGCCGATACCATTCCTCAGCTCTGCCTTTCAGTGAAAAAGAGAATAGCTTCTTCTTAACTTGGTTCGTTGAAATACCTGCACACTGGAACAACTCGCATAATTCATGTATAAAAAGCAAATGGTCACCAGGATGGACAGTTCCATCTCCTAAATAGCAGTTATCCCTAACACGTTCAACAATCTTCGTAGGTATTTTAAAAGGATGAGGAGCACAAGCATCATTAGAAACATCACATATGGGAGATAAAATATCATCGGAGCAAGCTTTCTCCACTAAAGCTGGGGAACTAAAAATATCATGCTTAACAAAACCAGCTTCCCCAAGCTTAAACTTTTCCATAGCATTAGCAATAACGGGATTCAAAGCATTCGTACTAATAACATTGCTATGCGAAATAATCTCCAAAGTTTTTTTTCAATTTTCTCTTCAAATCTAAACTCAGAAAAAAGACTAAAGAACTCTTTATTTTCCATTAAGCCTAACTAGTGAAAATAAAAATAAGAAACAAAAAGATATAATTGCAGAATCTAAAGGAAATAACTCCGAGCACTCACACAGGAGGATGCGAGTACCTTTTTACCTTACCTCCCCGGCAACGGCGCCAGAAAAGAGCTTGATGTCTACGCACGTGTCTGTTCTTGTAGACAGTGTTGGGCCTCCAAGTGCAAAGGTTTGTAGAACAGCAGCAAGTTTCCCTTAAGTGGATCACCCAAGGTTTATCGAACTCAGGGAGGAAGAGGTCAAAGCTATCCCTCTCAAGCAACCCTGCAATTACGATACAGAAAGTCTCTTGTGTCCCCAACACACCCAATACACTTGTCAGATGTATAGGTGCACTAGTTCGGCGAAGAGATAGTGAAATACAAGTAGTAGTGATGATTATAAGTAGCAAATGTGATCTGAAATAAATATCGCTGCGAGCAAACATGTAACAAAACAGTAAGTAAACGGTGTGCAATGCTTAGAAACAAGGCCTAGGGATCATACTTTCACTAGTGGACACACTTCCAACAAATATAACATAATTGAACCAATAGATACTATCATCAGTATGCAACTCAAAACAGTTCTCCAATGGAAAACGAACAATAATCATGTGTAGGGCTACGAAGCACTCCTCAAAGTCCGTATGTACCCAAACTAGATTGTCCCACACTATCACCTTGAACGCACTAGATGGTTCCAACAAACACCAACATTTCATAGAGACATTAACCAAAAAGATACACATGATGCACACACTAGTCACCTTTACACCATGGTACGAGGTATCTCCGGAGAGTATAATAATAAAGCATAGGAGTAGCATAATATCTGAATAATAACATCTACCAATTCAACTAGATACAAAGCTCACAATCACATAAAAATCACATCATGGGAGAGAAAGGTGAACCACATAGCTACCGGTAGAGCCCTTAGCCCCGGGGGTAAACTACTCCCTCCTCATCATAGGAGACAACAAGGTTGATGGAGATGGCGGTGAGGTCGATGGAGACGGCGGAGACGGCGATGGAGACCGATGGAGATGGCTCCGGGAGCACTTCCCCGTCCCGGCAGGGTGCCGGAACAGAGACTTCTATCCCCCAAAATTTGTCTTCGACGGCGGCGGCGCTACGGAACTCTTCTGGAAATTTCGCCGACTCCCCTAGGATTTTCCGTCCCGAGGCTTTATATAGGCGAAGGGGCGTCGTCAGGGGGCTGCCAGGGTAGCCTCACACATAGGGGGGCGCGACCAAGGCCTGGGTCGCGCCGCCCTGGTGTGTGGGCAGCCCCTGGCCCCCCTCCGGCTCTCGTTTGGTCCTTGTCCTTCGTTCGGGAAAAATAAGACTTCTGGAACTTGTTTCGTCCAATTCCGAGAATATTTTCTGTGTAGCTTTTCTGAAACACAAAACAGTAGAAAACATGGAACTGGCACTGTGGCATCTTGTCAATAGGTTAGTTCCGGAAATCGCATAAAAATGCCACGAAGTGTAACGAAACACAAGGCAAATGGTGTAAAAACAAGCATGGAGCATCAAAAATTATAGATACGTTTGAGACGTATCAAGCACTTAATACAGACGTTTCAGCTCGTATTCATTCTCATTAACGGCCCATAATTAGCATTTCAGTTGCAACCGTTTGTGTCTGTTTCTGCGCGACAAAAAGAAACTCGGCTCGGCGAGATTCCCGCAACCCACGGCGCGCGCGCGTGTCGTGACAAGGCGAGGCGAGGCGAGGCGAGGCGAGGCGAGGCGGGCGTGCGTCGGAGGAGGAGCGCGCGTGTGGAGCTCCTCTTCCTTCTCACACTTCCACATACTAGTGGTGGAAGAGCTCACCTTATATGTTGGTGCTCATCTCTCCCAACTAGCAATGTGGGACTAAACTCCCACCACTTCCCTTGCCAAGCATGAATAGGCCCTTAGGGATTTTCTGAAATTGTTAAATGGGCCTAGAGCCCACCCCATATTTCAACAGTGCCCGTCAACAGTGATGCGCCTGTGGTAACTTCGTCAACCTTAAGATCTGTCGGCTCAATCCTTCGGAGGTGCTCATAGGGGTAAGGTGTGCGTGTGTATGTTCATAGGAGTGAGTGTACGTGTGTGTTTATGAACGTCTGTGTTATACTATGTTCTCAAAATAAGTAGAAAAAGCTTGCCTTCTTATTTTTGAGAAAGAGTATCGGGTCTGGGGCCTAGGTCTTCTATGAAGCGTGAGAGTAGGATGAACTTTTGGCACTAGCGTATAACACGCCCAACTCGGTAGCCAATAGTAGTACTCCCTTCAATCGAAAATAAGTGTTAGTAATTTTATACTTACGTAATATAAAGTTTATATAAAATCACTGATACTTATTTTCAATGAGCGAGTAGCACCTTAACATGAGGGTCGCCGCCAAAATTATTTCATTCTTGTTGTTTATTAAAACACTGAAGATCAATTACATTAAAATGTTCTTATTAAGTAGTACTAGGTACAACAAATTGTATACCTCATAAATGATTTTACTATATTTGTGATTGTGAAAAATACGAGGTATTACAAACATGTGGGGTCTAAGGTTTTATGAAGGAAAAAA
Source organism: Dactylis glomerata (assembly GCA_007115705.1). NCBI lineage: Eukaryota > Viridiplantae > Streptophyta > Magnoliopsida > Poales > Poaceae > Dactylis > Dactylis glomerata. Next base: position 600,053 of record QXEO01000243.1, on the reverse strand, counting down.
ATTAAATAGGGTTTTGGCCAAAATAAATTTTAGTGTAATTTGGTTATGGTTGAACGAAGAAATGCATGGTCATGAAGATTATTTTGGTTGGAATTTTACCATTTATTCATCTTAAATATTCCCTCCGTTCCAAAATATAAGATGTTTTAGCTTTTTTCTAGAGGACATGTATCTAGTCATTATTTTAGTGTGTAGATTCGGAGAAAAATGTGAACCTACATACTAAAAAAATAGCTAGATAATATTCTCTAAAAAAAGGCTAAAACATCTTACATTTTAGAACAGGGGGAGTATGTCTTAGTTGCAAAAACAATCCACTATAACCAAATAGAGCTAATAAAAACCAGTAAAATCCAAATGCAACACAAATGTTTCGTTCCAGTTTTCATATTTATAATTCTTGTTGTTTATTATGATCTGATTACAAAACATAGCGTGGCAGTGATATCCTGAGTCAACAAACCCAAGCGCTGGCCCAAACACGGCCATATGCAAACAAAAAGTACACTAAAATTGGATAAAGACAACATATTCCAAAAACATACAAAAAGTACAATAACAGTATATAATGATCACACTATAAATAACGGCGCCAATACTCGCATGCACACAACCATTTATTACATGTCAGGCGCAATGTATATATTGTACAACTGAACATACATAGTCCACTTTACTTGTGGTAAATATATTAGGGCGCAAGATTTGAACCTGAGTGATCACGGAACACTCGAACCGCAAGCCTTTTTATTCAGAACGGTGGAGAAAGTAACTCGTGACTCAAATGGGGGTGGCTATGACACAAACAGGGACGGCCTTTGTAACATTCACACCGAACTTTTCTGCCATATCAACACCATTTCTCTCGACGTCAGCCGGGAGCCTCCATTTGAACTGGTTGAGCAACGACCCAAGAATCACATGCACTAGTTTGATAGCTAATGGCATCCCGGGGCAGATCCGACGCCCGGCACCAAACGGAATGAGCTCAAATTCCCCGCCTCTGAAGTCCACATTTCTTCCCAAAAACCTCTCCGGCATGAATTCCTCGGGCTCGGGCCAAATATCCTCATCATGACCCATCGCCCACACGTTTACCAGCACGCGTGAGCCTTTAGGCACTGTGTAACCCGCTACTTCTATGGTCGCATCGGCCTGACGTGGTAGCAGGAGTGGTGCCGGAGGATGGAGGCGGAGTGTTTCGTTGATAACGGCTTGGAGGTATGGCAGACGGCCGGTTTCACCTTCTTCGACATTCCTCCCGAAGCCGACAACTTGTGAGAGCTCCTCGCAAGCATTAGCCATGGAGGATGGGTTTTGAAGCAACTCCACCATTGCCCACTCCATTGTGTTGGTAATGTTGTTCATTCCGGCGGCAAAGAGGTCCTGATCAATGTTTAAAATAGCGGGTTATTGCATTTAGCAATGGCAATTTCAGAAGCTACGAAAGGCTATAGCGGGACTATAGCGGTTTTGTTAAATAATTTAATAAATTCAAATTTTAGACAATATATATTTGTGTATATATCAATAATTTACGGATGCATAATATATAAATAGTCATGTAAGAGAATATGGTCTGGTCGAGCGTGCTCGCTGTCGAGCGCGCTTTGGTCGCACTTGCACATCGGACGAGCGTGGCTTGGTAGCTCGCCACCAAGCACGGCCTCGGAGTGGGAGGCTGGGAGTGTGTGCGGCCGACCATTTAGAAGCGAGCCAGCGGACGCGACCTGACAATGGAAGGCTAGGGGCGTGCGCAGCTTCGCTGCCATGTTCGCCTGCCTTTTTTCAAGAGAGACGAGAGAAAGGGAATGTGGATTTTGTGGCTACGGCTAGAAGGCATGTTGGTTTTGGCTCTGTTTTTGGCCGCACTGAAAACATTTGGTTCAAAAAAAATAGACCGAAGAGCAGTAAGTTACCTACTATGAGACTAAACTAGGGCTAACTTGGGGCTAAATCGATATAGTGAGGCTAAACTGTGGCTAAATAAAGAAGTAAGCCTAGCTCACATAGTTAGAGAAATAGATGTAGAATCCAACCATTTAAGTTTAAGTCTCCACATACATAGATTTGGATTTTTGTTATAAATAAACACTGAGGCTTCCCTTGCCATATTCCTTTTAAAAAACCGAGGTTGAATTGATATAGCTGGGATATTATCGGAAATCGATTTGGTGCTCAGGCTCCCTGGAGCCCTTTTTTGAAATCGACATTTTGAAGTTTCAAAAAAATCTAAAAAATATATAATGATGTAGTCAACTACATACACAACGAGCGTGAATTTTTTTACTATAAAATACCTTGTATTGCAACCTCAGCAAAAAAGACAAAATAGATGAAAGTTAGAACATGTTCCTAGATCTAAAATTTTGTTTTCAGATCTGGATTTTTGTTATTTTTGCTGACTACAAAATATAAGGTATTTCGTAATAAAAAATTTACACACTGGTAGAATAAATCATAGACTACACTTTGATATATATTTATGAATTTGTTTGAAGTTTAAAATTTAAATTTTTTGAAGTTTGAAAAAAACGAGCTCCACTCCAAATTGAGACTTAGCAGCTATTTTCGGTATGTGAGTTATAATAGGGGGCCTATATATTTATGTATTTTCAAATTTGGATGTTTGATTGGATTTTTTAAACATTTTTTGATTGGAATATAATACACTCGATGTTGATGTGATTACCGTGAAGAGTGCCCGTATGGTGTCGTGATCCATACGGGCACCCTTGTCCTCGTCCAGCAGCACGTCGAGGAAGTCGTTCTTCCTGGGCTCCGCTGTGTCGCGGCGGCTGCGCACCCTCCTCTCCACCTCCGCGTCGATCACCCGGTGCAGCCTCCCGAAGAGCCGCGCCATCCGCCGCCGCGCGCCCTGCAGGTCGGCCGCCGCCAGCAACGGGAAGAAGTCCGACACGTTGGGCGCCCCCGCCACCTCCATGATCTCCGCGCACACGCCCTGGAAGTCCTTGCACTCGTCCTGGTCGTCCAGGTCCGCGACGTCGCGCGAGAAGCCGACGCGGGAGAGGAGGTTGAGCCCCGTCGTGAACACCACGCGGCCGACGTCCACCGCCGCGCCCGCCCGCGCCAGCCGACCAACGTGGTCCACCAGCTCTGCCACCTTCTCGCGCCGGAGGCCGTGGAGGGCGTCTAGCCGGTGCGGCGCGAAGACCTCCGAGGCCATGATCCGCCGGAGCGCGCGCCACCGCGGCGCGTTCGGCAGCCAGGGGACGGAGTTCCTGGCGTGCTCCCCCGTGGCGTCCGGCACGGACCGGGAGGCGCACACCGCGTCGTGCTTCTGCAGGATCTCCCGGGCCACGGCCGGGGAAGACACGACCACCGTGGTAACCGCGCCTAGGCGGAGCGACATCAGCGGCCCGTGGGTCTTGGCGAGGCGTGCGAGGGAGCGGTGAGGCTGGGCGCCGAGAACGTGGAGGCTTCCGATGATCGGCCACGGTCGGGGCCCGGGTGGGATGCCGCGGCGGGTCTGAGTAAGGAGGTCGAGGAGGTAGATGGAGACAAGGGAGACAGTGAGCCATGCAAGCCACGCAAGAAGAGCCGCCATTGTTACCTAGCTATGTCTATGTGCTCTTGTGTGAAACTCGTGGGGCTCCGTTATCTCCTGCTTTTATAGACCAGAACATCTCTCAATTGATGTGATGGGATGATAGATGTAATAAGATAAGATGCTATAATAGGTATTAGTCTCGATTACATTACATCCATACTAGCGAATTAGCGATGAGTAATGTGTGTCGAAGAATATAATACTCTAGGATCGATGTAGGAGTAGGATTCATTTTCACCATTGGTAATCAATGTAGGATGGATTTTGCTGCTGGATTTACGGATGATTCATTTTCACCATTGGTAATCAATGTAGGACGATTTTAACGAAATTTTTTCTGTCACACTCGTATATGTGCATATCATACTGTCAAAAGACACGCAAAAGATTATTTGGTAACCATGTACTCCCTCCGACCCATATTACTCTTCGTTAATATGAATGTATCTAGACATATTTTAGTGGTAGATACATTTGTATTAGCAAAAAGTAATATGGGTCGAAGGGAGTACAATATTATGATAACGAATTGATGCATGCACGCAAGAATTTACTGCCTCACCGGTGACATTATCACATTATTTGCATCCATGAATGTTTATTGCGGCATTATGAGAAGAGGAGCATGGTCAGTGGTGTGCCTATAGTAAGCATAGAATAAACATTTATTATGCTTCTTATTTTGCTAGTCCTACGAAATACTCGAACAAGTCATACACGTAAACGCTGAGAGAATAGTTTTGGATTTACATGACATAACATGACAATGTGACAGACACGCAGAACATTATTTATGCTCCAGATTACAGACTTCCACAATATAAAAGCCTATCAATGCTCTTATGCCAATGGTGACAATAGTCTACACAATAATACAAAAGCTGACAGGAACACAGGACAAGAATGAGCTATCATCACTGCATACTTAGGGCCCCTTCGGAATCTATCTTCTCCGCTCCGCTTTGCAATTTTTGGGAAGCTGGTTTTGGGCCACTCCGTAAAAACAGGCTTAACTCCTCCCGCTCCTAGAGCCGCGGTGAGGAGCTAGAGAGGATCCGAACGGGACCTTAACTACCGGTTCCTTCAAGCTCGTTAAAATAACGAGTTAGATCGGCTCAACTTGTTAACATAACAAGCTTGGATTTAAAATTTAGCTCGATATGATAAACTCGCGAGTAACTCATTTAACTTATTATAAGATGCAAACATGAGCATATATAAGAAAACTAGTAACACTCCTATGAATTTAGTAATAGAACACCTATAGTCATTCCATAATTTCATAGAGACAAGATCAATAGTAAATATATTAGCTTTGCACAATTTTAGGTGTAAAAACATTAGTAGTTTGGTACTTATCTATGAAAAAAATTAAACTTCATATTTTAACGAGCTAAACGAGTAACTCACGAGTAGCTCGTTTAGCTTGGTTAAACAAACTAGCTCAAATCTAAAACTCAGCTCGGCTCGTTGGACACCGAGTTCGAGCCGAGTCACGAGTTACTCTTTAGCTCATGAGTTTCAAGTTCTAGTCCTACAAAATACTTGAACAAATGGTCATACACGAGAATAAATTTTGGATTTACATGACATGACAATATGACAGGCACGCAAAACCGAATTTAGGCTCCAGATTACAGATCTCCACAATATAAAAGCCTATCAATGCTCTTATGCCAATGCTGACAATAGTCCACACAATAATACAAAAGCTGACGGGAACACAGGACAAGAATGAGCATCATCACTGTGTACTTAACTATCCGCTTGTCCTAATTTTTCCATGCTTTGCGATCGACCCTTGGTTGCTGGCAATCGGCATATGCTGACCACCTTATTGCAATGATAAGGCTTTCAATCAAGATAATATATGATCCTAAAGCTTGCAGTGATAAAGCTTAGATATTTTCTGAAGAAAAGGATGCTACTATAGATATATGTAGCTTAGAAACTACAGTTTATTTCAGAAAAACTGTCATTCCGGCTTCCGATATAAGAATGAAACCCGATCTATGGTGAGGTTTCATCGCCCTGCAAAACATACAACATATTTTATTTTGAGACAAGCCCTTCTACTTCCAAGAGTATTCGACTCTACCAAAGAGCTATGCTTAGAACCATTAACCATTTGTACCTTGGTCTGTCCTATGTTCCAGCAGACTATCCCAACGAGTTTTCAGGATGTCATAGGCATCTGGACATGGAAGAGCTATTACAGAGGAGCCGCCGTTACTTGGCAGCTCGATCACCAGACCCAGCCGCAACAGCGTATCCATAGCTTTTTCGATAGGCATTTCAATCTACAAGCAAATCAGAAGCTCACTTAACGATTTAATGACAACAACTACTAGAAAATATACGCAAGCTATCGACTCCTACCTTTGCATTAAATTTCTCATACATAAACTGCTCGCATCTATCTTTTATGCTTGCGCGAGATGACACCTGCATGGACAAAAGGAATCAGTGACACGTGACTTAGGTCTCGGGCACTGAAAGCAAACATGGCATACCTGATACTTATTTCTGCAGAGTAACATAGCATATGCCAAGATTGCTTCTTTATACTGTACAAAAAGAGTCAGCGAAAGAGTTTTCGTGCTCTAATACTGAGTGAAATGCATGAAAAGTATGTTTTTGTCTGTCCATAAAATGTAACCTGTTGTTGCTCAGAAGCATCTAGAAGAAAGTAAACTGAACCAAAGCCACTTGCTAATGTCTTCTGATAGAGTGTCTTATTGACCAGAAGCTGGAGAAGAAACATTAACATCAAATAAATTATCTTATGTCGTGTATTTAAAAAAGTCCTTGTTTTTCTAAACCGTTAATTTAACAACCTGATCAGTGCGTTATTATTTTTATGCATGTACTCACGAGTCAGTACTAACGAGCTTATCAACCATTTGTCATTAAAATATAGTTGTATGCATGTATTCTTAGTACTAACTATATCTGTCAGGCTTTCCAAAGTAATGTATATAACTTTTTGCAAAGTTGTCTACAGAAATGCTTATATATTTTCAGAATTTAGTTACAGCAACGGTTCACCTGGTATCTATCCCTGGTTTGTTTGTAGCCCAGCGTCACACGAAACACAAGTATTGCAAGTGCAGTAAAAGCAGCTACGTCAAGAAGGAAAGCTGACCTGCATTGTGATGAAAGAAATATAAACAAAGTTACCTGTTTAGTGGAAATAAGGAATCACATCAAATTACTGATACAAATTACATACTTACGGAGATGAAGCTAAACTCTCAAATTTGTAGTTGACGACATATGCCAACAATCCTACTACGGTAGCTATATCCAGCCTTACCTGTATTAAGGAAAAAAGCTATCAACAAACCTAAGTGCAGGAAACAAAAATAGTGTCATATTATGCTCACTAGAACAGTTATTGATTATTTTACAGATATGTGGAACATAAAAGATCCAACAGAGAATTACAGTATCGAGGATGCGGAAGGACAACTTTTTGTGAGGAAAAACCACCTGCAGATAAATTTCAGATGATAGTTAATATGCTATTCAGCAGTATTCTCTGAATGCAAAAACATGCATGCATCCTGTTGTGTTTTCTTGAAACAATGATGGTAATATAGTATGAACAGTGCAGAGGCTTTAACAGGCAATGTCAGTATTTAAATCTGCATCATAGTGTTCTGGCAAAAAAATCCATCTTAGTAACCATAATAGATGGGGTTTATGATCATTTTTGTTGTAGATGTAGATAACTCAAATGTGTCCATGCAAGAGACTATAGCGCTTACTGGCAGATCTGGGATGGGTATTTTCTCATAAATTTTCAACTGTGGTGGCAGAACCTCAGATGTATCCCTCTCGGCACTTTGAGCATCATCATCAGAATAAAGTATGATCAGTTCTTGGAATGCTGGTTCCTGGAAAATAAGAAATGGAACTATGTATATTATTTGCAGAGTATTTTCATAAAGTAACATCTCTATAGCTGAGAATCCCATATTAAGTACAAAGAGAATAACAGATAATCATCTGAATATTGTCAGTTTACAAAAAAAGAAATATGTCTTCAGTATTTGTGGCAAAGGTTATGTCCATCATATAGTGCATTTAATTTTTTATTATGCTTATCTTTCATTACTGAAGGTGCTTCATGGCCATGTGTAAGACTACAGAGTGCACACCAGTTCTATTTGTGCTTGTCCTGCAGGATTTAAGCATATGATAATGCTTAAGCATTAAATGATTTAAGATCAAAGCACTCTATGTCCTCTTTTCTACACAACATGGGAAATACTTCACAATCATATATGTACATTTATATGCATCATCTAATAGTGTTCATAAATCAAATTTCAGGTACCTGCAGAGTAGACTTGGCAAATAGAATACCAAAAGAAGCTTTCAATATCTCCCAGACATTGTTGTCACAAGATTCCCTGCTCGCTGGCTCCCATATATTTGCAAGGGTAATTCTAGGCAGAAAATTTGGCCTAAAGAGAAAGGAAGGATGTAAACAAAGAAAAAAAAATGCGGACTAGACTTCAGGGAATGTTGAAATTTATGATAAGCGTGTGGTTATGAGGTTCTTTGTAAACCCCTGGCTCCGATAGTACTAAGCAGAAGCAAAAGAAGTACTCCTAAAATAGCAGAATGAACCAGCATCCACTACGAATCTGACCTCACATAGCCTTCAAGTTGTTCTGTTTCAACATCAGATTTTACTGTCGCTTCGGGAAGAGATGGGATTAATCCTGTCCACGTAAGCAGTCTTCTTAAAAGTCTGCCACGAGGACCTACAGGTGACAGAAATCCTTCATAACGCGAGACTGCCCTTTGTGCAGCAATCCAAATAGGAAGATCTGCATCTGGTAATTGATCAGACATAAGTGTGTCCTGAGAATAGTTTTCTATCAACATATGTGAACTCTCTGCATAAGTTTGCTCTTTTAGCCAGAGTTTCAATTTGTCAATCCAGATCTGAAATCCCTGGCTCCCTGTTGATCTTTTCAATGCCTGGCATAAACTAAAATCATCACAAACAATTAGCTAAAAGTTAGAGGGAACATGCTGTATCATAAAGGCAACAGATCTAGCAGTCTACCTGGGTTGTGAGTTGATGCGGGGGAGACAAGAGAATATAACATGAATAACGATGCATACCATATTTCCTAGACATGGTGAAAACTGTGCTACACGAATTATTACAATATGTTTATGCTATCCTAACTTCAGTATTCAGCATAGTTCAGGTCACGATGATTCAAGGGAGCAGGAGTGAGACTAAATGAGTTAAGTCAGACTATGATCAAACACGACATGAAAAGATATATGGAATGCGAAGTGGTCTATCAGGACGGGAAGACTGGCTGACCTCATTGATCCATTTCCCCAGTTTCCCCAATGGTTTGGAAAGGCTGAAGAAAATATTCTGCAATAGTTTTGACTGCAGGTAATCAAGTTTCTCTACCAACAGTAAGCCTTTCTGGCTCTCAGTTGCATACCCACGCCTGTGAAGATCAAGAGTTAGTCGTACACGGGAGCCTCCCATTTTCCATGTGTGGCCAGCCCATATATACGCAACAATAGCAAAACCAGGACCAAATCTCACCGGAATATGATCGCATTAGATTCGGCTGCCTTTTTCCAATCGACATAAACCGGCAGCGTCAGGAGGTAATCACTGTTGAGGGAGTAGGTCAGGAGCAGATCCTGCGCAGAGAGTTCCTCGAACTGCGCGTTTTGCAGAAGGTTCATGAAGGCGCGCTGGAAATGAGTCGCAAATGCAACCCTGTTTGTACGAACAGTTAGGAGCGACGATTAGCAAGAATTAATAATGTTGTATCAGTTCAATTAGTATAACTCCCCTTATCGAGAAAATAAGTGTTGAGTTCACCTGGTGGGCGTAACGGGATCCGGGGATAAGCCGAGCAGAGTTCTCCAGTCCAAGCTTCTCGACAGAAACGAGGAAGCTCCGTCATCTTCCATGCCGAAGAGTCCAGAGCCCTTGCCGTTCACCGCCGCCGCGGCCTGGTCACCGCCGGAGTCGGGGGATGTCTGGTCACTCTTATCATCCTCTGCCTGGAGCATGTAGTAGGCCCGCATCTCCTCCAGCGTCTCCTTGTGCTCCGCGTGCAGGACAGCGTCCAAGCACCTGCATCGCGCAAGAAAATTACTGAGTTGTTGATCGATTTCATCATTCGACGATTTCGTTGTAAAGTGAGGAGAGTACTGGCCTTGCGAAGCGCCTGAAATCATCGGCGGCGGGGGCGGGTTGGGAGGGGAAGAGGGGGAGGAGGACGTCGAGGAGCGCGGCCTTGGGGACGGCGATGTAGCGCTGGCGCGGCACACTGATGCCGGAGATGCCCTCCTGCTTGCTCCCCTTTCCCTGATCCTCCCCCTCGTCGTCTTCGTGATTATGCTGTTTCTGCTGTTCGTGCTCCTCGCCGCCGGTGGTGGCCGCGCCAGCGCCAACGCCAACGCCGTCTTGGGAGGGGGGATCGGGGTCGGGGCCGGCGCGGAGGGGCTCAAATCGGACCGGCGAGAGATTGCCCACAGAGCAACGAGCCGCGGGGAAGGACCTGGTAGTACGAGCCGCCGCCGCCGGCGAGGTGGAGAGGGATAAGATCGGGACGGCGGCCGGCGCCGGCGCCGCCGGGTTGGCGCGCAGCAGGAGCATCGTTGGCCGCGCGCGAACCAACTGAACGGCACGGGTGGCGCGCGGCCGGATAACGCGCGCGCGGAGGCGCGGCCTGCCACGTGGGCTCCTTGAGCCCGTGGGCCTGCCACATGGGCTCCGTGGGTCGTGGGCCCGTGGGCTTGGCCTAGCGAATCTGCACGAAAGGCCCTAGAGGGTCCAGAGCCATCCAACCCCATTCCTCTCCTCCCTCCCCGTCTCCGGCGACGCCGCACCGTGATCTCGTCTCATCTCCGCCGTCACGGTATGCTCCTCCTCCTCCTCCTCATATCTTCTTCTCCTCTCTCAGCCGCTCGCATCCTCCCCTATACTCCACTCCACCGCGCCGTACCTGCTACCCCGCTGGCCGAATCTCACCCGCGTCGCTCCTTACTCTTGGTGCCTGCAGCTGACCGGCGCCGACACACCCGTCCCGCTCGTTTGACGATTTCGCCGCTGCCTTAGTTCAGAAACCACCTTAGGTACGTCGCAGGCTCCAAGAATAAGGAGCGAAGAAGACCTGGATCTCCAGTTCGCTAGTTTCTTTAGTCGTGGATATGCTTGCGCTGCTGTATTTCCTACTAGCTGTTGCTAGCGAGTCGAGTTCTTGGTCGATTCATATGTGAATTTCTGCCGTGCTGTCTCTGATTGCTGCTGCTGTTGCGTTGTTACCACGCATAATAATATCAGCTTCCATTTCAATCGCATTGTTCTTTGGGGTGCTTAGCTGCTAGCATATGCTAAAAGCAGATTCATTGCCTCAAATGTTAACCCTCCCTCCACCAGTTTAACCTCTGGCTATCTGCTACCCTACACTGGCTGCACCAATATCAGTGCATTTTCATTTGATTTTCCCGAATTGGGGAAGCAGATCTTGTGTGTTAGTTAGACTGTTAGGTGAAGAATAGTCAAGTTATTACTATAATATATATGGTTGCTCATTTCCTTCCTTTACCAGCAAATCTTGTCGTCGTACATGACTAAACATGTGTTTGCAGGATCGTATACACATCTGAAGCAGAACTCATGAGCGGCGCCCCTGCAGCGAGCGGCGGCATACGAGCAGCCCTCTCGTACTGCGTCCAGCAAGTCCGCAGCTATGACTACCACAATTACCTCTGCCTGCTCCACCTGCCCCCCGCCATGCGCAGGGCCGCCTTCACCTTCCGTGCCTTCAACGTCGAGACGGCCAAGGCCATGGACGTCGTGTCCGACCCTAGGAAGGGCCTCATGCGCCTGCTCTGGTGGAAGGACGTGATTGACAAGGTCTACGCCAACAAGATGGTCGAGCACCCTGTCGCCCTGGCTCTCTCTTCAGTCCTCTCCGAGCAGAAGATCAGCAAGCATTGGCTTAAGAGGTCGTTGGAGGCAAGGATAAACGACGGGAACCGAGATGAGTACGCCATTCCCGAGACGATTCCAGAGCTGGAGAGGTACGCGGAAGACACCCAGTCTACCATCCTTTACATGACATTGCAAGCCGGTGGGATACAGTCCACTATTGCTGATCATGCCGCCTCGCACATTGGGAAAGCTAGTGGGCTGCTGCTGCTGCTCAAGGCACTGCCTCACCATGTAAGCAAGCAAGGGAAGATACCATATATCCCGGCGAGTGTGGCTGAGGAGTGTGGTCTGCTTACACAGGAGGGTGGTCGATCAGAGGTCAGGATGGGCGATGCGCTCCCAGATGCAGTTTTCAAGGTTGCATCTGTTGCTGAAGCTCACCTGCAGAAGGCACGGGAGCTGACTGCGTCTGTGCCTGCAGAGGCAATCCCTGTGCTCCTCCCAGCCGTGCCAGCCCAGGTCCTCCTCGACTCCCTGCGACGCCGTGAATTCAATGTCTTCGACTCACGCTTATCCAGTGGAGTCCATGGCATATCCCCTCTTTGGTATCAGCTAAAGCTCAACTGGCACTCATGGCGAAACAAGTACTGAATTCATCTATGCAATGTGAAGCTTGCTTGCCGAAAGCGTGGTTCAGTGTGAGTTTTATCTCAGACTACACCTGGGGTATCCGTTTACCAAATGTAATAAGCTTGATGATGAAGAAAATCGCTCTGTCTTGCTACTTGCTGCAACTGGTTGTCTCTGAGCAATTTTGATGTAGCTCCTTTTTCTCAGATACATGCATTGTTTGGGGTTGTTTGTATTTTCTGTAGTTCACTTTCGATATGAGGTGGATGAATGTTTTATGTCGAGTTTGTTCTTCAGTAGTTTCCTCAGATTGTTCCAACACAAGGTGGTCGCCGGACGGCTTGACTTGTTGGACTGCCATAGTTCAATCTTTATTGCCCTCTGTGGCTCTGTTGCAGGAAGGTTTAAGCGGCTACTCTGAGATGACTTGACAAGGATATGTACCTGCTACTTCAACTCGATATTGCTAGGTTCATATATGCGCTCACTATAAAGGCATAAACAAAAGATCATGATCACCTCCGTTTTGATCTTGGTTCTTCAGGTAATGCATATGTGGGTGGTTAAGTATCTATAAATGTCTTGATTGCTGTGATGGTACTGTGATGTCAGTTATAAGTAATCAGGCTTCAGCAACTCAATTACTTGTTGCATATCTCAACCTCATATTTGGCTTTCAGCAACTAGTTATGTGACTTCATTATGCCAGCCACAGTTAGGTACCATGGGCACATACTTTTATGCCTCAAATAGGAAATAAATAGAAACAGGCTTGGCAAGTGGTTCTGGTCATGTTCCTTGCATTGTGCTTCAACTGATTTTGGATCTATTACTCTTATGTTTCATTAATATTTCTTTTACCTTTCCTGATGACTGATTTTTTAGAGTTTCTTGCAGTAGGTGCATAATGCTGTCTTTGTAACCTTGCAATCAAGTAAAACCTGTGACTGATCTTTCAGCTCCTGTTCAGCCGGCTGTTTATTTCCTCCTTTTGATGCAGCCTTTGTTCACAACCAAAAAAATCCCACTATTATTTACATTTCAGTCTTTCACTTTTTTTGATGACTAGCAATTGTTACTATTGAAAAGTGTAGCAGTTATATTACCAGCCGCCAGGATATGTCTAAGGAACTTTAGCAGACCAGCGTAAACGTTCCAAAAGGTACACAGCTATGGAAGTACTTGACTTTCTAAGGGCACCACAACTATATGAGTAACACATACTGTCACAAATCTGGAGAGGTATGCAACACCTCATAAGGAGTTAGTTTGCAATTACCATAAGCAGTTTGAATTAGCGTGAAGCAAAATAAAATTAATTCTCTTCAATAATATATATTTTTATTTCAGAACTGCTAAATGAAGTCCCAAGTATTGATAACAGGTAAATTTTGAGATCATTTCAAGAACAAAGAACAATGTGTTTTCTGAGATAAAAGGACTTGTTCAGAGTTGTTTGAATTGCTGCTGGACTGGATTGTGTCTGCCCTCCTATGGCAAGGTAAACGATGCATCTTCTTAGTTTAGAGAAAAAGGTTCTTAGGACTGTGATTGCCTCATCTTGTCTTCTACTTTATGGCCTGAGCAGATTATTTCATTTGATGAATATAGCGGCAACAAAACTCTATTGTGCAATGCTGAAGGAATTCTATATAATCTTTTTCGCAGAAAATTCTATAATTTAACGCATTCAGTTCTGAAGACACTTCTTATTTTATTTTATTCCTGGCTGTTCTTAATTCTTCCAAAACGTGAAAGGCTATGCATGTTACCTCTGGGCAAGAGAACTGAAATGTAGTAAACACATTTTATTTGCCACTCTGAAGCTTGGATAGGCTCAGCACTATGCACGAGATGTCAATAAAGTAGGCAAGTAGAGGTACTTGTGTTTAGGGACAAACACCTGCGCTCACGCTTAAAAGTAACTCAACATAGCCTTTTCAATTGGGATCTTTATCCTGTGCTGCTTTTCTGTATGTTCGGTCCCTGGTGGAGTAAACAGCAATCACTGGGGGAAGAAGCATTGTCCCCCTTGCTGGCTGGCTGGCCTCAACGTGAGCTCCACACCACATGCATGCTTTGTCCCTGCCTTGATAGCTAGTCCCTGTATATATTATTGCTTGCTTCTGGCGGGGAACGTCTTCATGTGTGGTTGGGTCTATGGCCAACTCAACTCATGAGTATATTGCATTGCTGCTGGGTTTTGGGTGCTGTATGTAGGCATGCCATGGTAATTCCAGGCAAGGAGCAAAAGACAATTATGGTAGCATTTGCTGTCACTGTAGACGGCGCAATTGTGTTCCCGATCGCGGCAGCGAAGTTAGGATGGTTTCTGGCTGAATCACTACCAAACTTATCTTGTGGTGGTGTTTTCAGCTTCCACTATTGTAGATAACCATTCAAAAACCTGATCCGCTGCCAAATCATATTCAGTTTACCGAAGCTTTCAGAAACCATGTGGTAACAGTACACATAGTTGCTACATAGTGTTATGTGCATCTATATATGCCGTTAAGACAACAGTAAACAATGATAATAGTCTGTAGTCGATATTTTCTATAGCGTGTTATGTTTACAGTCTTTTGAAGACAATAGGAAAGAACCTCTCCCAGCATATGCATCAAGATATGCACACAGACAACGCACACATATAGTGTGTCTTGTTGAAGATGCGAAATGTGTATGTTGGTATGTAATGCCCAGGCATGTATGGTTTGACAGCACCCAAAAGTTAGAAATGAAGTATGCTTGCATCTGGTGGCTTCTTCCTTAAGATTGGTCAAAGATAGGGCTTGGGGGTAGGGGGACATATGCTCATAAGCTCAATCATAGCACTAGATTAGGAGAGTTAAGACTAAACTAAACCAATGTCATTTGGAAAGGGGATATCTGGAATTTGTTCCACGCTCTCCGCATACCCTAGGTAGAGAATAGATTGAGTTGCACTTTTTTTTCTTTTCTTTGTTTTTGTAAAGTTTTACTCTATCGATGATTCTTGAATCAGAAATTTCATATCTTCCATTTTGTTGTTATGCAGATGAACTAAAGCTATTATGCCAAACAAAAACATAGCATTTTCTTCTGGAGATTGAACAATGGCATGGAACAGAAATGGCATCTTGATCTGAATGAGTGCCCTGCCCTCTGGATCTCAGTTCTTCAACTAATTCCTGAGACAGGAAGAATAAAAATAGGGTGATCTTGTTACATTCTGCAAATGTGGACCTGCATTCATGACTCCATGATATATGCATACTCCTCCAGCACGGTGTTCAACACAATAATGAAGTAAGTACAAGGATCATTTTTCCTTCTTTGAATACTTTTTTAATTTCTTATACACAGCTAGAGAATTCCTTGCAAGAACATCTAGTTGAGTAGCATATATAGGATCTATTCCTTTTATATCTGGTTTGCTTGGGAGTAAAAGGGCATACATATGTGCATCATTGTTCGACTACTATTATATCCAACAAGCTAGATATGCAGTGTGAAAACAGCATAGTAGAACAGACGATTAATTAGGTAGATAGAAGGGTCGCATGATGGGTTCTCACATGAGAGCTTTCACGCAGGCATCATTTTATCTTCCTCTACAAACAAACATCAGCATCTGCCCTCTGCCCCTCCCCCTTACTTAATTATTCCCTCCCCCTACCCCTCATCTCATCCTCTCAAGTCATGCATGTTCCTGCATGCCGTCCTAGTTCCCAGCATCCCTGCCTTTTCCACACCTTTTTTTCAACCTCATACACGCGCAAATAATTATAACATATTGTGCTCCCCCTTTTTCCCCTGAAACCGCAGCCACTGACATGCTGGTCAGTACGCTTCATGCATGTGTTCCATCATGCAATTTTGCTTCACACAAACTGAACAGTATTGAGTGGTGAGAGGTGTGAGCAATGCGTGCATGGCCTGGTGAAGTGTTGAGTTCGTTCTTGCATGCACTATATAAGCAAGCCAGCCAGCCAGAAGCTAAGTTGGTGGGAGGCATGCATGTCTTTGTGGCTCTTATGCGTGTTTGTCACCCCCTTAAAGCAGTGGCTAGGAAGCATGCTCCCCCTGCTTCGTCGGTACCACTCGGGCCATAAGGGGTCGCTATCTCATCTCGAGCTTTCTTGTCTCTAATGCTGTCATCTACTCGCTGCTTCAACATCATCCTTGGGCCATAATCACCAGCGTGTTCTATGTGGTAGGTGAATTTACATACATTACTGTTCTTTCCTTCTTGCCACATCATTAATTAGCCTAGTTGATATCTATGGGATATTTCCTCTCTCATTTTTCCGTTTTCTCCGGAAAGTCATTTCTTTACCTGTAGCTCTTTCTTTCTCGTAAAACACTTCAGTGGTGGCTCAGTGTACAACCAGCCTATACATCTTTCTGCATATCCTTCTGAAGAAAAATTACGTGAAAGAAGAGTTACTGTTTTTCTGGGATAGCTACCTTGTTCCTTCTTCCAGCCAAGAAGGAAGTACTTAGATGTAGCTAGCTAGTCAGGCTGAATGTTGTTTAAGCATGTTGTTATGTTACTTGTCCATGACAAGAGTTATCGAAAATTTTCTGTCTAAGCACTACGCAGGCAGTTCTATATATCATTCCTGTCAATTTTTGTGAAGCCATTCACACATTTATTTCTATATGATGTCAAGTTAGGTAGTTATCTTCTCTTTAGCATACTGAATCCAACGTGATGTAATTGCACTGTTCTGTATCATGATCTGGAGAAGTTTTTCCATGAATGCATGTCTCTGCGATGATTGGACAAAATTGATGTTTTGAACTAAGTTGTTTATTTCCGATCAAACTTGCAAAAATTGTTATTTTGCTCTGAAACTATATATTCCCTGTGACTACGATGCTATGTTTTGAGTTCTCTATTACCTACTTGTTTAACATTTCCTCTCTGATACCATGAATTAGGACTTTGACTGAAACCATGGAGGCTTGGTCTATAAGTGTGTCTCATTTTCTTGTTTATGTAGGTACTATCGTAGTAGAGTAGACATAGCTTGTACTGAACTAGATAAAAGAATATGAAGAACATGTTAGACTAAAATGTCTGGCCCATTACTAATAATATTAACTGGTGAAGTTTATACTTCAAATAACATCATAACACATGCATCCTCAAGTACTTTTCCAATAAGTTTCTAGGTGATCTAACTGAGCACGGCATTCTTCAAGCAATCTAGCTGGCATGTATACACATTTAATCAAATATACAGCATGCATGTAATCATAAATACTTCATCCCCGTAGCACTTTGTTTCTGTAAAAGAAGAATTCGCAGATGATGAGCTGAATGCGTACTCACATGCATTCATACAGAGAAGAATGATGGCTCATCCTTCGGACCACGGAGGGAGAATGATTAGTCATCCTTATTAAGATCAAGTAAGTGTTAAATTATTTACATTTTGTCTCGTTTATTTCAATGTATTTTTGCTCTTAGATGATTTTATAATTCTGGGCAATCGCTACTGAATTTACTGAAAGATCTTCACATTGT
The DNA here is from genome assembly GCA_007115705.1 of Dactylis glomerata. Lineage (NCBI taxonomy): Eukaryota > Viridiplantae > Streptophyta > Magnoliopsida > Poales > Poaceae > Dactylis > Dactylis glomerata. The sequence goes on along the minus strand of QXEO01000243.1, from coordinate 582,398 downwards.
TATTTGTATAACTTCTGTAAATTAAGAAAAAAAGTGAAAGTACTAGAAAAAAAATATCACGGGTATAAACGTCTTCTTAGCACCTGTACATATGTGGTGGAAGTTTGATGAAGCGTGAGATTTATAGCAAGAAAATTATGTATAATATATTCTACAAGACAGTCCTTGTGTAAGCCAATTCTTTACTACTATGTGTTCTATACATGGTCTCTCGTGATGAAATGGACATTTCAGTAGTGGAAATGACATGATATCTGATAGTGGTATAGATGAGATGATTCAGCATCTTTTTTAATTCCATAATTCATATGTACATTTTTTATACATAGTACTTTCTCGTTATGTAAGCACTAGGAATTTAAGGGCTTCAGCTAACTTGTCAGAACTATTTATAAATCCGATATCTAGATATGCATTTGTTGTTTCACCACAGCTTACAAATATATAAATAAAGTTAATGGTATATAAATGATGACAATTACATAACCAAACCTTGTTGCCTTTCACAAATCATAATTCATGAAGCTTTTATGTCCTCCATGATATTATTTCTTATATGTGGCAACATGGTAATCAAGTATATATTTAGTACAATGCCCCTGAAGCACGTAGCAACACAACACTACACACAGCGTAATAGTCTTATTTACATGGCATTTTGTAACTCAAAATACTTATATGTCCAACAATTGATATGATCATCATCATTATTGTAGCTCCTTAAGATAATAATTATATATATATGAGATGCTATATATTCGATTAATGGCTCTGATGTTCACTTCCATTGATCAACTTGACCGCTCGATGTCGATGTAGATGCGTAATCAGTCGCCACCTCTTGCACCTTCTCATCAAGCCGAAGAATGTCTCCTTCACCAGTATAGTCTACACCCTTGGCTGCATCGTTACTAAGCTGAGATGCAACAAACTTGTCCAATACTCTCCAGTCAGTGGTGGCTGGGTCGTCGATGGAATGGTCAATAAGTTGAACATGGTGGTGGTGTGCATGGTGCACATTGATTTGGTGATCATCTGGTGATGCCAAAAGAGAATGGAAGCTGGAAGGGCTCTCTAGCTCATGAGGAATGGTGTTGAGAACATGATGATGGTTTGGCATTTGGTACTGTAGCTTCAACTCCCTCTTGTAAGTATTGTTGAGCATGTGGAGGTGGTGTTCTTGTAGTGCCATGCTGTGGTGAGGAGGCATTCCCCTCATGGGAGAGTTGAGATCATGCATGAAGGGCCCATCATCATCGACATACCAGCATGGTGCATCATGGTCTAGATCTCTTCTTGTGGTTGGTAATCTCTTCTTGAACACCCTGCACACTACCCACCCTTCTTCCTGAAATATGTGATCAGGTTGGAGGATCAGAAAATCTACGTTTGAATACTGATCAATCGACCATAAAGATATGATCTATGTATCTTTGAGTCTATACTAATAGAATTTGGTGGACTAGCTTGCCTGTGGAGGGCCATTCTCATTGGTCTCAAGGCGGTACTCGTGCATGATCCAATCTGATTTCTGGCCATTGGGAGCTCTGCCCTTGTAATATACCAGGGTCTTCCTCATGCCAACCAAACAGTGCTTGGCGTAGATGGGCTTGTCCCTCCCCGTCGCCTTCCAGAACCCAGCTGCGGTTGCACGGTTCGTTCGAGTCCCCGTCGGGTATTTCTTGTCCTTGTGGCTGAAGAAATACCAATCGCTCTGTTCCTCCTCAGGCCCTATCCTACATTTCTCTGTATGCGTAGAAATGGATGTACTAGATCAGCAAAATATTACATAATATTAAATTCTTGTTGCTAATTGTACGTGTGTGTACTGTGTAAAGTATGTATACCTTGGAGATCCCATGGCTCTATCTTGTAGAGATCAACATCTTTTATGACGTTTAGGTCAATCCTTCTTGAGGCAACCTTCTTCCGGAGGTAGTAATCCACCAGTTCCTCGTCAGTTGGGTGGAACCGAAAACCTGGAGGAACCTGTGGCGTACTGCTACTCATGTCGACCTGATCGATGTAAAATTACACCTGCAAATTGTATGAGAAGCAAATTACATATTATTTCATGTGTGTAAAAATGAAGCACGCAATGCTGAAGAGATCAATGAAATACATGAAGGGCTGGCAAGTTATATTTGTTACTTGTGTGGATCGCGGGGTGGAGGGCGTGCATGTGATAATGGATGGATGAAAAGTAGTAGTAATGCTAGAAGCAAGCACGATCATTTGCGGTGACGCATGCATGCTGAGAAGCACCACTCATTGCACCTTGTGGAATGTTCCCCAGCTTCTACTGAAAGGCAGATCCCATCATGCATTGTGTGTCTTGTCCCTGCTCTATATGTAATCTGCTTTTATGTATTTGCATTTTTGCACTTGTATAAATATGTACTAGTATTTGCGTCATCACTTGTACTAACTAGGTACTATTAACTAACAATATGTTCCAATTAAGTTGCTCATGCATGCATGTATCTCTGCCTATGATTCATATGACGGAGCTGCCTTGAGGCCACAGAGGTCAACTGATCCCAATGAAAAATGCAAAATCCGTCACTAATTAGTACCAGCTAGTGTGAATTTATAGAGAATGACCACAGTATAATAGAGAGATTATACTGATGACCCCAGTGCTATTTTTTCCAGCTTCATCTAGCTAGATTGGATCTGGATGAGATCTGGGTTAACTTCTCAGCACTGGTCTACTTTTTTGGCGGTTTATTTAATTTTTATGACACATATATGTTTAAACTCTGTGCATGATACACATATGCGTCTATACATGTATAATATTCTTAATTTACACATGTTCAGGCTTCTCAGAAGCATAGATATTAGTCTTGAAAAACATATATGTGCATGCATCTTAACATGTGCTTAATTAATTACAAGTGTGTGTTGTATATGATGATCATTTTTCGTAAGAATATATAGAAATAAGTACATATACGTTTTTCTTCATGTGAGACCTCTTAAGCATCAATCATTTTGTCAATTGTCAAAGTTAACACGCTCTGTCTACTACCAAAAAAAAAACACAATCTATTTCTTATTGTTCTTGTTCTTCTTTTTGAGGGTACAATCTATATTCACTCTCTGCATGAAAAATAAAACACTCCATCTATTGGTGGAGATGGAAATAAAATATAGTAGAAAGAGCGTGTACATACCAAATTGATCATGCAGTATTTTTGTAAAAAGGAATATGTAAATAAATATTGATTTGAAATTGGATTTTCTCGATACGGTATCAACAAACAAGAAGTTAAAATAATCATGAACATATACGTGTATCAATCTGGATCAACGGGAAGTTCATATTGAAGACCCAATTAGGTCCATACTGAATATCCAATTAATTGAAGAGAATTAATTAAAGCATGCAATTCTTGTATAGGCGTGTCTCAGTCAAAGATATGATAACTATATATATGTTGCTTTTATGAAAGAAAAAACTTTTAATTTTTTTGCAGTTTTATTAAAAAGAACATCTATTATCATAGCCAGTGGCGGAGCCAACTATCTGGCAAGCTCTGGCTTCTCTGCCACACCTAAAACTGAATACTTTGCGTAGCATGTAGCACTATGTATGTGTCATTGTGCATAGATTAATCAATTTTGTGTAGTACAAGTTCACTCTGCCATACCTAAATTTTAATTCTACCTCCGCTACTGATCATAGCTAAGAGTTCTAAATATCTAGGGTTGCAGTCAAATACATGTTTGTAGGACACCTGGAATATCTAGGGTTCTATATATATATATGAACGCAAGAAGTTGGCCGGGAGACCCCAAACGGATGGCACCCGGCAAGAGTGATTCATATATACCTTCGGAGGTTTGATATCACCGAGATGTGCTAAAACCTTGTGGAAATCCAGAGATCTGGCTAGCTAGGGAGCAGCTATAGTAGCTAGTAGACAGTGCAGAACTTTTTGTCTCTAGGCTTCTCTCTATCCCTCTCTCTGATCTGCCTTTCTGATCCCTAACTCATTGCCTGGCTCAGATCCCAAGAAGAATGTCCCAGCAGAGAAGAGCACATAAAACAACATCAGCAAAAGCTCGAAGACCTCAAAGAATAACGGACAATACAAGAACAACAAGAGCTGAAATGAATCTAGCTCCTGATCTCCAAAGTACATCTATACGTGGGTGCATGAAAACACATAAGGCTCAGCTCATATACCTGATGACTACAAGAGTTCTTGGCTGATTGTTGGTTACTTCTTCTTCCTGATCTTCCCCTTGATCCTGCCCAGAAGCTAGCACATGCAGCAGGGAGCTTGTTAGCTGAGAGGAGAGAGGGAGGTTGCAGGTGAGACTGGGAGAACGGGAACGGGAACGGGGTTGATGAATGAATGGGCAGAACGGGATTGGATGCTCAAATGAAGGAAAAGGAGAGCACATGAATTAATCTATGGCCGCCGCCATGAATGGACAGGCAGGCAGGGGAGGAAAGCTATGTAGCCCAAGGTAAAACCCAAACAATCTGCTAGGATTAATATCCAAGGCAAAGATCGATCAGATGAATTGGATGAAACGAAGATGAAGCTTTGTGCAGCTATAGCTAGGGTGAAAGACAGAGATGGCGAAAGGTGGTGAAGATGGTGGCGAGTGAGAGAGGGTTGAGGTGGAGAAGAAGAAGACGTAAGAGAACAGCGACCTTTGTCTAGGATGTGGATGTGGAACCCACACGCAATGCAGAAAAAGGGGGGGACCCGACCACCCACCAAACAAATCCCTCCCGTCCACCCTTGTTGCCTCGCGCCATCATTCCCTTCCTTTTTCGAAATTTCTTTTTTTAATCCTTCAAAAGGCAAATGCTCTCTTCTAGGGTTCGTGGCTCTATACATCTTCTCACTGGCGAGAAGGCTAGATATAGTGGCTAAGTAACCGAAAATGCATTTGAAGCCCGAGCTCACTAGAGCCCTTTATTTTCATAATTCAAAATTGACATTTTTGAAGTTTTAAAAAATTCTATAAAAATGTGCATTTAAGTAATGATGTATACTTCAGGTCTGCAATATTTCAATCCGAAATACTTTGTATTTTGATCTACACAAAAAAAAATCTAACCAGATTTGAGGGTGCACTATTCAAACATCTAAATCTATAATCTTGTCTTTTCTGTGTAGAGTGAAAGACAATGTATTTCGAATTGAGACTTTGCATACTTAAACTATACATTATTACCTATATGTACATATATTTTAAAGAATTTTTTGGAACTTCAAAATATTTTTTTGGATGTTCACAATAAAGGGCTCCAGTGAGCCCAGGAGCCCAAGAGCCAAACTGACGCACTCCTAAGTAACAATCTACTCCCTCCATCTTAGAATGTACGGCGCACACACATGCGCTTCGAGGTCTGACTTTGATCCTTGGTTGTACGCTTATACGTAGTGTTAAACCGGTCATATACTCATACGTGGACGGTGATGTGCCACAAAAACTCTATCTTTCAACTCATGTTCTGAAGATATTCTCAATCATATAGTTACTACCGGCATGTATGTTACTAGCTTAATAGATAGATAAAATTAAATTAACCTTGAATATGGAGACACCGGATATCTTAGGAAGTGATAAGTATGCAAAGAACCAGAGGATCATATCTCTAGATAGGATTTAGCTACCTTGACCCATCATATATGTATGTAAGAAATAGTCTAGTAGGTGTAAGATAATGACATTTATACACCTATGATGAGTACTTGATCACCGAGCGATCTCATGTCTCAACACCGAAAGAGATGGTCTAACACTTTTTCTACTATCGAGATCCCTTTGTTAGTTAATTAGCGGGATCTTTTGTTTGAAAATAACGTTTGGAAATATCTTCTTTCGTTTCTTCAAAAAAGTGAATATTTATAAGACTATATATGCATTGACAACTGATACTTAAGATCCCAATTAATTCTGTGATACATATTATGATATTCCAAGTAGATAGAAAGGCATGCATGTAGAGCAATCTCATGCGTGATAAGTGTTCATGCCCCGTCCTCATTACATCGTCTGAATTCGTCCCTAGCTTCATCGTCATCCTACGTAGGGTGTATATGTAGAGCATCATGTGTGGGTCAAGCTTAGTGAAGTAAATAATTATGAACATGTCCCTATACATGGCATATGATCATGAATGACCATGCATGGCTTGTGATCTATCCCCGGCAGGCAGGTTGCAACATTATGTTGTATGTAGATGTATAGAGAGATAATTCGTGAAAAAATAGATGTTTAGAGAGATAGAAGGAGAGGACCACAAATGGCTAGAGCGTCATGTGTACATTGGGATCAATACCGCAACATGCACCTATATACTAAGGCCTTTCACAATGGGAGTTTCTTAGCACGGTATCCTAGGTACTTTGCTTATGTGGCACTATATTAAATGAGGAAAGAGAGTGGTATTGTAGCTTAGCTAAGATACAACACTTGCACGAGTTCATAGACAAAAATTGTTTCTAGCCCAATCATATGCATGCATGAGACCAAAATCATTAATTAAGAGACAACCCTTAAGAAACAATGCATTGGAGAAGTTGTATCTTAAGTTTTAATTACTCCTATAAACACGTGCTAAGAAACTATGCATTGTGAAAGGCCTAATACTCCCTCCGTTCAACTTTACCCTGCGTCCGGGCATATAACAGATACCAAGAAAAGCGTTTAATGAGGGAAATTAGGGAGAAGCTGGACTAATTTGCCCCTCAATAGTACCACGTTTGGTGTGCTGCCATAATATGCATGCAGGCATGCATTGGTCACAGACGTCTCGGCTCCTACACATTTATTGCATGCATGACCAGCACCGCACATATCTCTCAGACTACTCATAATGGGGAGTAACATAGGTAGTAAGAGCATGACTAATAGAAGAGCCCGTTGCTGGCTCTATAGCACTGCCATGTCAGCTATAGCCAACCTTATAGTTAGTAGATACAATAGCAAGTTATAAAAAGTCACCACTATGACTCACTTTACACTCTCACAAAGTGCCTAGGAGCACGTGCTAGAGCTGGCTCTTGCATGAGAGCCCACTTCTCTTCTCTCTCCTATTCTCTCTCCTCCAACTAAGCACAAAAATACTATTTTATTCCTTATAGCCAGCTGACTAGGACTTATTGTACTTGCTCTAACATCAACAACATGCAATGCCAACTAAGCATTTTGATGACATGGCATGTCATTAATTGAAGAAAGAGAATGTAGTGATAACTAGCTATGTTACCATCACATCACACATTTCAATGCAAAATGAGTCTACAAAACAATAAATGTGGTATTCTATGTTACTAGAACTATGATACTACCCACTATGAAGGTAGTAACATAAAGTAGTAACATGTACATGTTACTACCTTATGTTACTCCCCACTATGACTAGCCTCAGCGAGCCCACTCTCTTTCTTGCATGTGCCCGACCGATGAATTTCTCCTCTGCGCATGCACGAATTTAGTACATCACTCGGAGACCAAAATAGGGGCAAGTTAGGAAAACAACTAGCAAAGAGCCCAGAACGCAGGGTAAAAGGGAAAATTTTCAAAAAGCTAGAACGCAGGGTAAAGGAGAACGGAGGGAGTATATAGTTGATGCATTAGTTAGGTTTTTTTTAGATTGATGTGTCACGCCCAGCCTCTACATCGACCAATCCACATGGCAAGTATTATTAAAAACCGTGACAATTCGTTTAATATTTCCAAAAGAAATTGCTACTAAAAATTGAAAAAAAAATGTATAGTTCGTGGAGTGAAATTTATGTGTGTATTTTTTTAAAAAAAATTGTTTACTACATGCGAAATCACAAATAGATTGATTACCTTTATTTTTGCTCAGGTCGCAAATAGAAACATTTTGACCACGATTTACATGCATAATATTCATCACATGAAATGGTTTTTATTTATTTTGTGGAACATTGAAGGGAATTTAATCATTAGAAAAACCAACCAGGGGTTAAGATCTAATAGATTTGATATTCTATGAATTAGTTGAAAAAAGACTTAAGAAGAAAATTGAGCCAAACCAGTAATTTAAGGGGGCAAACTGTGTATTTTCGCTCTGCTTCCAAAAAGAAGCTCTGAAATGAAAGAGTAGATAGATATAGCTAGCTTTCCATGGAAAGCTAATTTCCAAAGCCTTTATGAAAAAAAATCGAAGTGATAGACCATGCATAGAAACAGCAAGTGGGCCCAGTTGGGGGGACTGGAGAAGTGTGTGTGAGAATACATTCTTGGCTTGTGCCAAAAAGGCATGTTGCATATCATTCCCCCCAACGCCACCCCCATGACAGGCGTGAGCTTCATCCGATGATTAGCCTCACACCAAGCCACCACATAATTTTCCTTTTCTATCCTGGCCCTCCCTGCTTCGATTTTTTGCACGCTCTGTTGCGCGTGTTGCCAATCTTCCCATTTTGCTGCTGCATTTCCACTTTGATGTGCGACAAAGAAGATATCACTGTAAGATGATGTTTGTCTTGGTAGAAAACTTTGGTATATTATGTCCTTGCAACCAGGCTTTCGCGCCTTTTATTGAAACGGAAGGAGTAATTTTCTCACACGCAAGATAATGTCAACTTGTAACTAATGCAATGATGAGCAAGTATTTTGCGTATCCGCGCAAAGAAGATTATGTCAACGCTTGTACATCAAGCTCCCATGTCTAAATTGATGTGTGCTGACCAGTAGGTTGTAGGCGCAGGCCTAATCACATCATCGAGATTGGTCGTGGCACTCCTCAAGAATGAAATTCCTGGTAAACCGGAGGAAAGCTTGTGGCAATTATGAATATAGCGCGTGATCTGATGACTCAGCGTTGCAGCACCTTGCGACAGTCTTGCGGTGACAGACATTGTATTCGTCAGGAATTTCAGTTCTTACATGCCACAACTCGACCTATATATGTACTGCCAAACCTAGCTAATCTGTTTCAGACAGCTTTACCTTCAACTTCAGTAAAACTTTGCCCCTAAAGATAAATTAAGATACTCCCTCTGTTCCGATCTGATTTAATCAACGCATACGTTGTTGCCACTACTGCTGTTACTCCTTCCGTTTAAAAATATAAGATGTTTTAGCTTTATGAAGTAAATATATCTAGACATCTTTTAGTATATAGATTCGCTTGTATACACTAAAAGACATCTAGATACATTAGTTTCACAAAGCTAAAACATCTTATATTTCCAAATGGAGGGAGTATATCGCATCAATTAAAACCGAACAGAGGAACTAGTTCCAAAGGGTTATTCCATTTTATACCTAATATAGAAAATCAATGTCGTCTCAGTCACCATCACTCTGCTTCTGATGTTTGTTTGTTGCTTAGATTGCATGCTTAGCTCACAAAATCGAAGCCATTCGTTCAGGGTAGACCGATACCAATACAATCAACAACTTTGCAGCTTAATAATGATCAACACAAAAACAGTAAACAATACAACTCTTGCAAATTTGCAGTGACACGGCAACAACAATATCCAAATCTTCACAAGCCTAGCTAACTAAATCCGAGACAGAAAAATCATCTTAAGGCAGCACACCACTCCTAATTGCAGAGTGACAGGCAGTACAGAAATAACACGACACAGTGGGTGTGCACAATTCTAGTAAAACCCCGACAAATTCGCCGATGCCAATGGCAGGTTTTCGCCAATTGACAGAACCTGCAAACTCGAACCGTGTGCCCAGTTTTCCTACCTTGCAGACAGCAGATGATCTAGGACCACTAGCTGGCAACTTAATTCAATGTGCGACGACCACCAGCGCTACCAGCGAGACCAAAGCTGCCACCAAGTAGCCGCTCTGTTTTAGCGCAGGGGATGATGAAGCGGATGACCCATGAGGCTTCTGAGCCCTGCAAAACAATAACAGACCAAGCATCAGTTTTTTATTAATTGAGCACATATGTAAGAAGGTTCATAATGTACAGTACACAATCAGGTGGCTTACTTTTGTTTATCCTTGAGGAGACCACAATAGAGCATGTTCTTTGGAGCCACCACCTCGGTAACGTTGTAGCCTCCATCTGGATCTACAACCCTTATGTAAGTCTCCTGGCCTAGATACCATGTGTCCAGATTTTCTGTGCGCACGTTCCAAAAACCAGGGCTGTCAAGTGACAGTAGGACAGCAGTCCATGCTCCAGGAAATACCTATATTGTAACAGTGACATCATTAGCTGCAGGTTGAAACATTATTAAGTAAAACGTTAAGCAATGATGTCCATCCTTTCAACAATGGTTGCCTGTGCCCACTAGCTCATAAACTACAATTCACAACATAATATAGGACTGTGAACACAAGCATCCAGAAACAAGATACAACTTCACAGGAAAACAATGCTTCAGAAATGATATCCTACAATAGATACCTGAGTTGTGCAACGAGAAACACCATCCCATTTGTTGTACGTCCCGCGGCTATTGTCTGTCCACTCGCCATAGTCCATTCTGTTGACAATGGGCAAATGGTTTAGTATACAAAGTCCGATGACTAAGGAAACGAAAATTTTGGAAGGTGTACTCACCCCACGACCCAAAATGCATATCCATCAATATGGTAGGTTTGGACTTTAGTGTCATTGTTCTGAAATACAATTTCCATGAAGTTCTTGTATGTGGAATTGATGATAGAAGATCCAATCACCGGTGGCCCATCAGATGGCATGGTTGGGAAGTCAAGTGCGTAGACTCCTTCCTTACCATCGAGGTCTGCCAACCTCAGAGGAGTATCAGGTGGGGAATACGAGATACCATTCAGTGTAGTCCGTTTCTTTCCATCGATGGTAACAGGCGGCTCATTCCTTAACTTGTAAACTTGGGTCACATTGATTTGGCCATAGTGAAATGATCCTTGAGGATTAGGACGAGCAGCCCCAGTGCTCACATTCATCCTGAAAAATAGAAGGTGCTTTTGAGGCTGAAGTATGTTTGCATCAAAAAAATTAGGTATATTCTACAATAATTATCAGATATGAGATATCCTTAAACTTTACTCATTCTTGCTAGCACGAGGAGGAAACTAATGAGTACAAAGCTTTATTAGTCATTGTATTGGTCTTGATAACAAATTAAAGTTCCTCAAAGTATGAATACTCAGTACAAGGACAAATATTTCAACTGAAAGTTTCCCAAATGAGTACTCAACCGTTCTGCAACAAAGAATGCATGTATTATACGCATTAGAGCTTTAATCCGTTCAGACTTTGGAAAAGCCAAGCTAATTTAGTCAACATATCTTGGAATATAAATATAAAACAAAAGGTGCATATGTGGGCCAGCCAAAAGACCATAGAAAACTGAGTAATAAAGCAATTAAACGGGGCTAGATTAGTCATGCCATTCAAGAGTACTAATGAATTTTAGGTAGGTGTAGCGAAACACTGTTGTTATAGACTAAGCATCATAACACATGATGGGTACTGAAAAAACAGTCATTATTTTAAAAAAACAGCACATGATGGGTCAGCCATTTGTAAGAGCGGTGCTTATAAATTTGATGACCAGGTTTACGTGAAGAGAGAATTAAGCCAGTCATCATTTGGATGGTCAGAGCTTAGGCAAAAGAAGTTTATTCTATACAAACCTGATTGACCGAGCCTGGTTCATGGAGAAAGTTTTGTCATACTCATCATTTGGTGGATCAGGAAGTGGGCCAGACGCTTTGCCCTCTGAATTTGAGTAGTGCAAAATTGCAACACCCGTAACCCTAGTCCAGAGTGATTCATTCACAAACCGAGCACTGGCAACGATGTAATAATCACTGCTCGCATTCTGATCCATGCTGATCAGAAAGGAGTAGGACTGCCCCACATGGATGTCGAGATTCGTGAAATTCTGCTTCATTGTGTATGAACCCTCCGTCTCAACAAGGGCCATGTTGTGACCCTGAATCCTCAAGTTCAAGCTCGTTGAGGTACCCACGTTGTGGACACGGAAACGGTATGTTTTTCCTGTAGTGGAGCTGAAGCTGTCAGATCACAATTACGGTGATGCACTAAAGCAACCACTATTTAAAGAAATCTTGTAGGCCTTGTCATGAGAGCGATAATACAACATCCACTTCATGCCGCAATCATGCCAGGGAAACATTTTGTACAATTCAGTAACACATACAAATTTCAGTAACAGTATGAGGAAACATAATTGTTTTATCATTAACACCATGCCCACGAATTAAATTCGAAAGTAGTGAAGCAGTCTACAATGATGAAAGTGACAGAAGTGCTCACCTGGTTCAACGTTGATCGTCTCATACTCGATGCCATCGGGAACAAGGGAGTCATTGTACCTATAAGGCCCTTTGCCATTCATCAAAACACCGTCAGGCATCCCAAGTTCCTTCCCACCATCAAGTATCTTTCTCAGGTCCTACACAAGACGAGACAAACACAACCAACACCCGTGAATCTCTACCCATCTACCTCGCAAAACTAAACCCCGTGTGACACATTCAATCCCCTGCAGTACCATACCGTGTGGTTCTTCTTGTACCAGTCACCGATGAAGAGCGTGATGTCCCCGTCTGGCGTGTCGAACGGGACGGAGATCACTGCCCGGTTATTCACGGTGATGCCCCCGAAACCGCCGGCGGCGCGCTGCATGCTGAGCGGCGGGAAGTAGAAGAAGCTCCCGATCTGGTCCTTGACCTGGAAGTTGTAGGTCCAGTTCCAGCCCGGTGGTATGGGGCAGTTGGTGCCGAGGACGCCGTCCTGCCAGCAGTTCTTGCGGTGCTGGATCCCATCCCTGTATCATCAAGGAAATTCAGACCAAGAGTTGATTTTCATCACACTGAACACATAGATACAGTCTGCAAGATTAAAACTTGTTGAGAGTGAGCTCACCAAGTGATTAGCAGCGGCTCGTCTAGGCTGTTGAGCACGTTGACGGCCACGTTGTAGTTTGTGGTGACGTTGACGACGGGGCCGGGGAACTGCTTGTTGATTGCGATCACCTGACACAAAGAAATTGCATATAATTAACACACATGGTTCAGGTTTCAGACTTTCTTCAGTGATTTTTTTTCAGACACGAAGAATGGGTAGGAATCGTTGAGCAAGAGGAAACGAGCAGTACGTCCTGGCAGTTACATCGGAACCGCAAGATTAGATCTCGGTCGGGGCGCACGCGAGAAGAGTACTCTGGAGCAGGTGGGGGGATCTGGACGGGAGGAGGTTCGACGAAAAAATCGAAATTTTGGTGGGCGCCTAGGAGGGAAAACATTTCAAAATCTCTCCGCGAGGAACGGCGTATCAGGCTCGAAATTCCTAGCAGCGAAGCGCAGGCAACGCGCTGTCTTGAGGAACGAATCGAACATTTCCCCCCAAAATAGCGGAAGCGCAAATGGCCGAGAAACGCGTTAAATTTCAAATCTTGACGGTAAGGAAGCTGAAACGATGGGAATCTCTGGGCGGGGAGCCTGATTCGTGTGTTCGTCCGTAGCATCCTGCTCTACGCACGCGTACGCAGCGCCGGCAACTGGCTCGAAAGAGGAGGCGGGGGAAGGAAAGAAGAAACGGACCTTCTGCGGGACGCCGAGTGGGGATGCGGTGATGTAGGAGACGTCCCAGTCAAGGAAGACGGAGGGGTCCGTTGCCCGGGCCGGCCTGCCGGCAAGGAGCGCCGCGGCGAGGCCGAGCAGGAGGAGGGGCAGCGCCGCTGCCGCCGCCGCCGCCATTTTCGCTCCTCTCTCTCTGTTTCTCTCTCCAGTCGAGCCGAGACCAGTCCACTGATTCTTGGGATTCCACTTATTTTTGTGTCGGAGTGGCGTGGGGAGAGAGAGAAGGAAGCAAATGCGGAGGGGTTTGGGGAGGGTTTTGAGGCAAAGTATCCACACTGGCACAGCTGTGCTTGAGCTTGAGTGATGAGCTGGGTCTCACCCCGATATAGCATGGTCTGTGGGTTGGCCCCACGCGGTTGATCTCGAATCTTGATTACGGGCGGAAAATTTGCAGACAAAATTCTTCAAGTACGGCGAAGAACGAGGCATTGATGGATTGGAGATTGCACCAAGGGGAGCCGGATCCGACTTAGCCCACTTTGATTTTTCCTGATTTTCGATCCGTGAGTCCTGCATATGGTGGGCTCTGTCTCTTAGAGCATCTCCAGCCGTCCCCCGACTAGAGCCCCGGAGGCCATTTTTTACATCCGGACGGCGATATTCGGCCCAGCCACGCCCCCGGTTCCTCGTTTTCGCCCGGATTTGGGCTTTCATCCATCCGGCGAGCCCAGGCCGTCCCCGGCTTTCCGAGGCGCGCTCGGGGACTCCGGACGAAACAAAAACGCGCGAAACGGCGAGCGGGCCCGCGGTGTCGGCGAGAGAAAGGGTAGTTCCCCGCCATTAATTCCGTTTCCCGCCATTAATGCGCCGCATATACCCATTTCCCCGCCGAAATCCCCCACAGTTGCAGCTCCTCCTCTTCTCTGCCACCACCATGCCGCCGAAGAGGATCGCCGACGACGGCGCGCCGAAGACGAGGAAGTCGCGGGCGCCCAAAGAGAGGCCGCCTGGCATGACCAACGCGGCGTGGGCGGCGGACGTGGCGCGCCGGGAGACCGAAACTCGCGGTAGGGCGGAGAGGGAGAATAAGCTCGCGGTGAAGAGGGCGGCGGCGGCGGCGGACGAGCAGGCGAGGCTGGTCTCCATGGCGGACGAAACTACGCCGCCCGAGGAGGCGCAGGAAGGCACCGCCGACGAGCCTGTTCTAGTCTAGTCTAGTTTCTGTTTCGATCGCCGATTTCTGGCTGATCAGATCGCCGAACTCTGTGCGATGCTTTTGTGTAGCGGGCGGGAAGACGCCATTTTGAAACTATATCCGCGAACGCCGGGGTGCGACTGGAAGTTTGCTCCCACCCACGTCCGTTTTACATCCAATCCAGGCGAATATATCGCCGGATTTCGGCCCGGGGGCCTCAAACGGCTGGAGATGCTCTTAGTGATACACAAACGTGGAAACTAAAAGATAGACCAAGAAAAAACAGTTGCCCTGAAAATATTGCAGATAGCATTCTAAAGGATAGAAAATTTTAGAACCATCCCTAGGGTTTTCTGCACTCGCCGAAGCTTGTGGCTGTCGCCAAATTCCAACGCCGCCAAGACGAACATTGAAAGAGACGCCAAGCCTCCACCATTACCAGATCCGAAGAAGCACCATCACCAACGAGGCTTTGTGAGTCGATAAGCAGGCCCGCTACAAGCAGCGAGGCACATGTCCATGTGGCACGTCGACTGGGGAACGTCCCCATGCTATCTTGGACCAAGAACTGCCGCATCCCATCGGCGAAGTTGGGGAAATACGGCAGATCCACCACCTCCGGACCAACATCCTCGCTCCACAGCATCCACCTCGTCCCGGGCCCCAGCGCTGTCATGGATATCGACAAACGCCAGCAACACGTCGACAAACATATCTCGCCAGATCTGAAGAACGGCGACAAAACTAAGCTGTCAATCTAAGGATCGACAAGCATATGTTGCCATCAACTCCGAGACGCCACCGTGAAGGTCGCCGCCAGTGTGGGAGTGGAATTGACCCAGATTTATTTGCTCGTGCGCCGCTCCCACCACCCCAACGACGCACCACAGCAGACAAGTCCTAACCCTACTGATACGTCTCCAACGTATCTATAATTTTTTATGCTCCATGCTTGTTTTTACACCATTTGCCTTGTGTTTCGTTACACTTCGTGGCGTTTTTATGCGATTTCCGGAACTAACCTATTGACAAGATGCCACAGTGCCAGTTCCCTGTTTTCTGCTGTTTTTGTGTTTCAGAGTGATACACAGGAAATATTCTCGGAATTGGACGAAACAAAAGCCAGAAGTCTTATTTTTCCCGGGAGCATCCAGACATCCGAAAGAGAGCCGGAGAGGGGCCAGGGCCTGCCCTCACACTAGGGTGGCGCGGCCCAGGCCCTGGCCGCGCCACCCATGTGTGAGGAGCCCCTGGCTGCCCTCTCGCGGCGCCCCTTCGCCTATATAAAGCCTCGGGACGGAAAACCCTAGGGGATTCGGCAATTTTCCAGAAACAGTTTCGCAGCTCCGCCGCCATCGCCGACGAATTTCGGGGGACAGAAGTCTCTGTTCCGGCACCCTGCCGGGGCGGGGAAGTGCCCCCGGAGCCATCTCCATCGGTCTCCATCGCCGTCTTCGCCGTCTCCATCGACCTCACCGCCATCTCCATCAACCTTGCTGTCTCCTATGATGAGGAGGGAGTAGTTCATCCCCGGGGCTGAGGGCTCTACCGGTAGCTATGTGGTTCACCTCTCTCTCCCATGATGTGATCTTTATATGATCGTGAGCTTTGTATCATGTTGAACAAGTACATGTTATTATTCAGATATTTTGTGTACTCTAGCAATGTTATTAAAGTAATCTATTCCTCCTGCTATGGTGTAACGGTGACAGTGCGTGCATCATGGTGGTACTTGGTTTAGGCTATGATTGTGATCTCTTGTGGATTATGAGAATAATTATTGCTATGATAGTTTGAGTGATCTATTCCTCCTTTCATGGTGTAATGTTGACAGTGTGTGCACCGTGTTAGTACTTGGTTTAAGTTGCAATGATTTCTATCTTGAATTGTGATTTGATTTGGATATCTCTATGAGTGGTGTTTGTCAAGTACTTGATGAACTTTAAGGGGTGCTTCTGTAGCCACTACACAATGATTAGTGTTATTCAATAGGAGAGTAATTCAGAGTGCCTTAGCAAAGAGAAGTTATTTGTTCAGTCATGTTATATTGTTGGGAGTGTGTCCACTAGTGAAAGTATGATCCCTAGGCCTTGTTTCCAAGCATTGCACACCGTTTACTTGCTATTTTGTTACTTGTTTGCTCGCAGCGATATTTATTTCATACCACAGTTACTACTTATAATCATCACTACCGCTTGTATTTCACTATCTCTTCGCCGAACTAGTGCACCTATACATCTAACAAGTGTATTGGGTGTGTTGGGGACACAAGAGACATTCTGTATCGTAATTGCAGGGTTGCTTGAGAGGGATAGCTTTGACCTCTAACCTCCCTGAGTTCGATAAACCTTGGGTGATCCACTTAAGGGAAACTTGCTGCTGTTCTACAAACCTCTGCACTTGGAGGCCCAACAAGTGTCTACAAGAATAGAAGTGCGTAGACATCACCTACCTACACTACAAACCGAAGGAACACGGTCCCCCCTCCCTCCTACCGCCGGAGTCACAAGGGGAGGAAGAGGGGACCAGATTCTTGGTCAGTGGAGATGGGAGGGAGGAGGAGCCGCCGCCTATCTCAGGGAGAGAAAGGAAGACGCGATCCAAATATACCCCTAAGTTACGGGAGTTAGGGTAGACTAAATCAGAGAATCATGTTCCGCACCAAGGTAGGTGGGTGATGCGGCACGGTGTTGATGTAAATCACCGTCCAGTTGGGAACCCCAAGAGGAAGGTATGATGAGCACAGTAGCAAATTTTCCCTCAGTAAAAAACTAAGGTTTATCGAATCCAGGAAAAAGCCAAACTCCAGAAGGTGATGCTTGCTAGCTTAGTGACACTCCAACAAGGGCGCCGTTAACGATTCTTGTTAGCGCGTCTTTAACTAGTAGCAACGCGGAACCTGCACACAACACAACCAAGAACTTTGCTCCCAACTTACGATGAGGTTGTCAATCTCACCGGTTTGCTGTAAACAAAGGAATGAGCGTATCGAGTGGAAAGCAATAGTAGTATGCAAGAAAGTAAACAGTGCAAGTAAAGTAAATAGGTGATAGCAATATAAAGGAAATTGGACCGGGGTCCGCAGTTCACTAGTAGTGTCTCTCCATAAGATAAATAACAACATGCTGGGTAAACAAATTACACTTGGGCAATTGATAGAATAAAGATAACGTGCATATGTCGAGAGGATCACTATGAGATTTACTCTGGCATTATAACAAGATACATAGACCGCCATCCAACTGCATCTATGACTAATAATCCATCCACGGGGAATCATCCGAGGACCCCGTGAATATTAAGTTGCGAACAACAGATAACTGCATTAAGCAAAGTGTGTAATGTAAACAAAGCATATGCCCTTGGACATAAGAATGTTGTTTTCTCCTTAGTGGCAACGGCACATCTACAATCTTAGAGGTTTCTGTCACTCCCCCAGATTAAATAGATGCATGAACCCAACTATCGAGCATAAATACCCCCTTTTGGAGTCACTAGTATCTACTCGGCCAAGATAGCTACTAACAACGGAGAGCATGCAAGATCATAAACAACATAGAGATAACATAAGATAATATTCAACACATCAACTCAATCATAACACCAATATTCATCGGATCCCAACAAACACAACATGTAGAATTACATAACGGTGATCTCGATCATGTAAGGCAGCTCACGAGATCTAAATGTGAAGCACATGGTGGAGAAGACAACCAACTAGCTACTGCTATGGACCCATAGTCCAAGGTAGACTACTCACTTATCGCGTCGGAGGCAAGCATGGCGATGAAGAAGACCTCCGGTGGCGATTCCCCTCTCCGGCAGGGTGCCGGGAAGAGCTTCTGGACCCTCCCGATCTCGGGTCGACGACGGCGGTGGATCTCGATGTGTTTCTAGAAAATTAATTGGGTCTTTAGGTTTTTCCCGTCGGGGGGTCTTTATAGGCGAAGGGGCAGCGTCAGAAGTGGACCAGGGTGGTCTCACAACAGGGCGGCGCGGCCAGGCCCTGGGTCGCGGCCCCTGGTGGTGAGGCCGCTGATGACCCACAAGTATAGGGGATCGCAACAGTCTTCGAGGGAAGTATTACCCAAATTTATTGATTCGACACAAGGGGAGCCAAAGAATATATGTAAGCCTTAACAGTTGAGTTGTCAATTCAGCTGCACCTAGAAACAGTCTTACTCGCAGCGGTTTATCAGTAGCAACAGTTTTATAGCAGTGACAGTAGGAAAACAGTAACAGCAATAGTAAAATAGCAGCAGTAGAAGTAATGGTTGTAAACAGTAGGAACAAATACTGTAGGCATAGGGATAGATAACGGGCGTTGCATGGATAAGATAATTCATGAAATCAATGAGATACGGGCATTGCAGATAAATAATGATAAAGCATCCTAGTACAAACAATCATAGGCATGTGTTCCGTATATAGTCGTACGTGCTCGCAAGGAGAAACTTGCACGACATCTTTTGTCCTACCAGCCTGTTGCAGCAGGGCCTCAAGGGAAACTACTGGTAATTAAGGTACTCCTTTTAATAAAGTACCGGAGCAAAGCATTAGCACTCGGTGAACACATGTGATCCTCACATCATAGCCATCCCCTCCGGTTATCCCAATTTCTGTCACTTTGGGGCCTCGGGTTCCGGACAACAATATGTGTATACAACTTGTAGGTAAGACCATAAACAACAAGTATCATCATAGAAATAATAACATGTTCAGATCTGAAATCATGGCACTCGAGCCCAAAGTGACAAGCATTAAGCATAACAAGTTGCAACAATGTCATAGGCACTAAATAAAGATACTAGGCACTATGCCCTATCAATCTCATATCAAATTACATGAACAATCTCATCCAATCCCTACCATCCCCTCACCTACAGCGGGGGAATTACTCACACATGGATGGGGGAGTCATGGATGGTCGATGGAGGAGCGTCGGTGGTGATGGTGGTGAAGATCTCCTCCGAATCCCCGTCTCGGCATGGTGCCAGAACGGAGTTTTTGGTTCCGAATCACGGTTTCTGATGGCGGCGGCGCAGCGGAAGTCTATCTGGGAAAAACGCCGTCTCCCCGATCTCAAGTCATCAGGGGGTATATGTACGCGAGAGAGGGGGTCGAGAGGCGGCCTGGAGCCACCTCACACAGGGGTGGCGCGGCCAGGGCTGGGCCGCGCCACCACCTTGTGACGGCTCCTCGAGCCACTTCTCCCTCCGGTCTTCTGGCTCCGTGGGTCTTCTGGTGAAATATGATTTTTGGTGATTTTTCCCGAATTTTTACTGGAAGTTGAATTTCTGCACAAAAACGAGACACCAGAGCAATTCTGCTAAAAACAGCGTCAGTCCGTGTTAGTTGTATTCAAAACACACAAATTAGAGGAGAAACAATAGCAAAAGTGTTCGAGAAAGTAGATACGTTTTGGACGTATCAACTCCCCCCAAGCTTAGCTATTTGCTTGTCCTCAAGCAATTCAGTTAACAATTGAGAGCGATAAAAGAAACTTTCACGAACACATTTGCTCATATGATGTATATATACTAACTATGTGATCAAGTACTCAGGCAATTCATAATAAGAAATATGCAACTAATGTCACCTCATAGTCAAGCAAGCTATGAAAGAGTGCCAATGCACTAATAACAAGTAACATGTGCATGAGAAGCTACAAGATTGTAATATGCATAAATGATATGAGAAAATGGTATCCCACTTGCCTTTATTTGTAGAGCAAAACATAAATGCTGAGGCACCTCTGAAGTCCAAGGGAAGACTAGAAGTAGAAATATCAAAGATACAAGCATCATAGTTATACCACAATTAACCGTGTTCTGGGACAAGCACATTACACTAAGAATAACAGCTATGCTCTCAAGAAGTGCTTAAAAGTTAGAAGATGGTGACACAACATAAAAGTAAACGAATGGCTCTTCGCAGAGGGAAGCAGTGATTTAACATGTGCTAGAGCTTTTCATTTGTAAAATAGAGATAAAAATTTCTTTTGAGAGGTGGTTGTTCTATGTCAACGACTAGCAATGGGGACTTACTATCTTCCATAATAAACAAGTGAGAGCGGTTCCGAGTTCTTTGAAATTTGGCACATTGGTGCTCTTTTTATAAAGCTTTGGCACTCCTCCCCACCTTTTTCCTTTCTCAAACCATGGCTAACCGATTCCATCGGGTGCCCACCAACTTTCACATTCCATTGGAGGAGTGCCTTTTTTCTTTTTTTTTAGAATTAAGATTATAATGGTCTGACCAGCTCCCTTGCAAAATTAATGACGAGCAGATGAAGCTGCCTAGTCGAGGGGTACTTAATTTAATATGGAAGATAGCAATTCCGACCACTACGTCCCCATGAGCTAAAAACAGTGGCACAAAATGAGAAGTAGTTGAAAGTTTTGAAAGGTAGCACATGAAAATTTACTTAGAATGGCTTACAAATACCATGCATAGGAATTTATAGTGGACTCTTTGGAAGACTTGGTTTAGGTAAATGGATGCACGAGTAGAGCTCATACTCAGTACAAGTGAAGGCTAGCAAAAGACTGGAAAGCGACAATCGAGAGAGCAATAACTGTCATAATCATGCTTGCGACAAAACAAAATTAATATAGGCATAAAAATGATACAAGAACTCTGAGGCAATTTAGATCATCGAGGCTTAATTGACTTTTTGTTCAGTCATATGCATGCTTGAGCATGTGCCAAGTCGATTCAAATGAAGCTTTCAGAGGTGGATACCACAATATCATACCATACTATGAATAAAACAATGCATGCAAGCGTCTACATGACATGCTACAGGCTAAAAGTAGATTGAAACTAATCATATGAAAGCAAGAACTACAAAGCATCCATTAGATGACATATACCTTACATGAACTGACTAAGCATGTCCACATAGATGAGTATATGTACAAAAATGAAAACAAATAGAGTTCATACCAGCCTCTTACCACATCTCGGACTGTCATATGTCGTCATTATTGCTCTTCACTTGTGTGGCTTGAATAATATAAAGTGAATACCAAGCTCCAATGGAGTAACGGGAGACTGAACTCTGCAACAAACTTTACAAAACCAAAGAAGAACAGCAAATATTTTTGTGTTTTCGATTTTTGAAAGCAAAAGCGGAAGGAAATAGCAACAAAGCAAAATATTTTTGGAATTTTCAAATAGAAAACCGAAAATAGCAAGTAAAGCAAACCAAAGGTGGAAAACTAAAGAACCAAATAGAGAGAAATAACGGAAATATTTTTGGTCTTTTTGTGTTTTGGAAGCAATGAAAACAAGAACAAGAACAGTAAAGAAAGCGAAACATGAATATACAAAGGTCTGACAGAATATGATATGTAGATGAGTGAATCGTCGGTGTACCTCCCCCCAAGCTTAGGCTTTTGGCCTAAGTGGAGATCAATCCCAACTCGGCCAACTCTGCCATGAGGTGGCACCCTCGTGTGTGACGAAGAAGCTCCATCGTCCTGATAAGAGTTTGAGGATGCCCCGGAGTGGTACGTGGTGAAGTGATAGGGCGGCTCCTCCTCTTCCTCCTGAACCACCACGCCGTGTTGGATATTGAAACCAAGCAGCCTAAGCTGATCGTTCAACTCCACCTTCGTGCGCGACCATGGCCTCTTATGAATGCTGAACAAGTTAGGCTGAGGCAAGGGAGTTTCCCTTTCCTCTCCATCAATGAATAACATCCTGTAAACTAATTTCCCTGCACAAGAGTTAGCAGTAACAAAGTGATGGAGTTTCATAGCAGCGAGATCAAGCCTCTGTGGAGCCAACAATACATCATTAGGAGCAATAGAAAGTCCTAGCTCAGCAACAATGCGTGCAGCAATAATACCTCCATAAATAGGTCCCCTAGCAGCTAGGCTACGAGCAATAACAGCACCAAGGTTATACTCCCTACCAACATCAAGAGCAGTGGCTAGAAAAGCTAAATGATAGTTGGAGATATTGCTAGTGTTTTCTCTACCAAGTACACTAGTTGCAAGATAGTAAGTAAAATATCTAATAGCTGGGAGTTGAATATTTCTTATCTTGCCACGCTGTGCGTTGCGGTCATCATCATTGGTCACCCCTCGGTAAAGCTCCAACAAATCAGCGGGGTGATTTTGTATCTTCCTAGCCGTTCCAAACATGGGAATACCTAAAACAAAACAAAACCTCTCCAAAGACATGGTGATGGGCTGATCATAAATCTTAAATGCAACAGACGGATTGTAATGAGAGTTAATAAATTTAAAACTTTCAACGAAAGTCTTTGTAAGCAAAGCATATTGGTCTCTTTCATCCGCCACATAATCTGTCAACCCAACCCTGTTAATAAGGAGCAAGAAATCATCAAGAATCCCTGCATCACTCAAGAAGTTAAAACAAGGTAAGGCGGATGGATGTGCATCTCCATCATCCCCTTCTGGGTTCGGTGACATGAGATCCTCATTATAGGATACCCTATATTGGGCAGTGGATCTTGAGGGCCTTGATGCCCTTGGCGCATCACTTTCAAACACTTCTCCATATGTGAAGTTGGCCATCTCCTTCTCTGAAATTTTTCAACAAACTCATAAAAAGTGATTTAAAGACAAGCAAATGTAGGAACTACTATAGAGGGTCACTAGAGAGATATCATGCATCAAAATAATCTTTCTAAACAATAGAACAAGCATGCATACTCATTTATACTGTCACCTACAATGCTAAAATACTCAAGAAATACTCTACTAAAAGAAAATCTACTTGGACAAGTGGAGGAGTCACATACCGGAGAGCAAATGATCCAAGTTTCAGCAAAAATGTTGGGCTGAACAAGGAGATCGAAAATTCCAGGCGAAGGACAGCAAGAACTCGAGCTTGAGCAAATGGGTCGGTGTTTTTCGGGAGAGAGAAAGAGTAGGGGAAGAAGAAATGAGTGAGGGGCCTGGTGGGGCCCCCTCACACATGGGTGGCGCGGCCAGGGCTGGGCCGCGCCACCTGTGTGTGAGGTGGCGTGGCTGCCCCACCTGGTGCCTCCCAGGTGTCTCTCTGCCCCATTTTTGACATAAAAATTTATAAAGAATTTTCTGGAATTTTTCGAGAAACTTTATTTTCGAGGATTTTTCAGAAATTGGCATATCGATAAAACTCAGGAAAACGAGGATGAAAAGATTTCAAGCAAATCAAAACTAAGCATGCAGCAGCTCTGAGATACTCTTAATCATACAACTAAACTGAAAGAATAAAAAAAAATTGATGAAAGTAAATACAAGTGAGGGTGAGTGGATGCGGTGAAAACGAAGTTTCATTCATATAAAATCACTTTGTTAACAAGGTTGATCAAGTCTTGTTACCAAACTAACTTTTTATGAGGAGAAACTTTGCATATCACTTAATGCTTATGTTACCTCAACTTTGATAGGTATAGTCCCAACCATAACAATTTGACATTCTTCCTTGGGCTTTCGCTCTGAACAAATAATTTGACCAACTTTGATGGTCTCAACATGCTTGATTGAATTTAGAGCATTCCTCCTATCAATCTTCTTGGGAAAATAAACAGTGTATTCTTTGTCATTAACATTAAAAGTGACTTTTCCTTGATTGCAATTAATAACAGCACCTGCAGTGTTTAGAAAAGGTCTCCCAAGAATAATAGACATATTATCATCTTCAGGCATTTCTAACACAACAAAATCAGTTAATATTAAACAGCTGTTAGCAACTTGAACAGGAACATTCTCACATATACCAATAGGAATAGTAGTAGACTTATCAGCCATCTGCAAGGATATATCAGTTGAAACCAATTTTTCTAAATCAAGTCTCTTATAAAGGGAAAAAGGCATGACACTAACTCCAGCTCCCAAATCACATAAGGCAGTTCTAACATAGTTATTTTTAATGGAGCACGGAATAGTTGGTATACCTGGATCTCCAAGCTTCTCTGGAACTTTACGATCAAAAGAATAGTTAGCAAGCAAAGTGGAAATTTCCTCACTAGGAATTTTCCTTTTGTTAGTGACAATATCTTTCATATACTTTGCATAAGGAGGCATTCTAATAGCATCAGTCAAAGGAATTTGCAAAAATAAAGGTCTCATCCATTCACAAAACCTGTTGTAGTGTTCTTCTTCCTTGGACTTGTGTTTCTTACTAGGAAAAGGCATCGGCTTCTGTACCCAAGGTTCCCTCTCCTTACCATGCTTGTTGGCAATGAAGTCTTCTTTGGTGTAATTTACATTTTTATCACTCTTTTCCGGTTCTTCTTCAGCTTCTTCTTTATCTTCTTCTTTATCATTTCCTGGTTCTGTTTCAGCATCAGAAATAGAAACACTGTTAGGATCTTTACCTGCATCAGAGGATTCTGCAGTTGTTTTATGCTTCTTCTTCTTCTTGGGAGGAATATCATCACTTGAAGTGCGTTGAGAATCTTGCTCAACCCTCTTAGGATGTCCTTCAGGATATAATGGGTCTTGAGTAGCAGCACCACTTCTTGTGCGTACTTCACATGCTTGCTTCTCTCTTGCAGCATTAACTAGCAGATCTTGCTGCACTTTGGTAAGCTGATCAATTTGTGTTTGAATCATTTGAAAATGTTTAGCAAGTATCTTCACATCATTGGCGGTTCTCTCCACAATATCCTGCATCTTGTTAATAACTCTAGAATTCTCCAACAGATGATTATGCACCATTCTATTAAAATTCTCTTGTTTAACAATAAAATTATCAAACTCATCTAAGCATTGATCAGGAGGTTTAGTGTAAGGAATATCTCTTTCATCAAAGCGTTGGAGAGAGTGTACCTCAATAGTAGATGAGCGAGGGATTGGCTTACATAATTCTTCAATAGGAGGTAAATTCTTCACATCTTCGGCCTTAATACCTTTCTCCTTAAGAGCTTTCTTAGCCTCCTTCATAATTTCATCATTTAATTCAAGCATCCCTCTCTTCTTTGGTGTGGGCTCTGTAGATGGCGCAGGAGTTGGTGCTGGTGCTGGCTCAACTAAAGTCCAATCATCATGATTCTGGCTTATTTTAGCCATTAACTCCTCTGCTTCAGCCGGAGTTCTTTCCCTGAAAACACAACCAGCACAACTATCCAAATATGACTTAGATTCATCCGTTAGTCCATTATAAAATATATCAAGGAGTTCATTTTTAGGCAATGGTTCTTTAGGCAAAGCTCTAATTAAAGAACAAAACCTTGTCCAAGATTCAGGCAATTTCTCTCCTTTTCCCTGTTCAAAATCAAAGATTTTCTGCACAGCAGCATGTTGAGCACTAGCGGGAAAATATTTCTGAAAGAAAGCATTAACCAAAGCAATAGGACTAGTAAGAGATCCAGGAGACAAGCTATTAAACCAAATTTTAGCAGCATCTTTCAATGAAAAAGGAAAAATCTTAGCAACAAAGTAAGTGCGGAGCTTAATATCATCAGAAAACAAATTACTCAAAGTAGAAAGCTCATTCATGTGCTCCATAGCACTCTCACCTTTAGTACCACAAAAGGGAGTTTTCTCAACAATAGATATGTAAGATAAATCCAAAGAGAAATCATAATCCTTGTCTCTAATATTGATAGGTGAAGCAGCAAACTTAGGATCAGGAGACAAATTATATCTAACAGAACGTCTAGCAAGAAGCTCTTTAATATTACCTGCATCACGAGCAGCACGTGCTTCTGCAATAAAATCATCATTAAGCTCAATATAAGCATCATCATCATAATCATCACTAGGACATTCCCTAGACTCAGGTGAACTAACAGGTGTAACAGTGGTGTTTCCCAACTTAGCTCTAGCAATAGTAGCCTCTAAAAAGGAACCTAGTGAACCTCTCTCATCAAGCACAGTAGAAGCATCATCTAAATTATCAGTGGCACTTTCAATCTCAGTAGAAGTAGTAGCAGTAGCGTGTGGGTGTGGTGGTGTAAGCAACTTACTCATAACAGATGGCGAATCAAGAGCAACAGAGGTATTGAGAGTCGTACCTCTTCTTGTAGTGGATGGCAATATAGGAACTTTTCCATCACGAGGTTTACCCATGATGAAAGGATTGCAGCGAATAATATGAATACCAAGTGAACTTACAGATAAAGCTATGTTCCCCGGCAACGGCGCCAGAAAATAGTCTTGATGACCCACAAGTATAGGGGATCGCAACAGTCTTCGAGGGAAGTATTACCCAAATTTATTGATTCGACACAAGGGGAGCCAAAGAATATATGTAAGCCTTAACAGTTGAGTTGTCAATTCAGCTGCACCTAGAAACAGTCTTACTCGCAGCGGTTTATCAGTAGCAACAGTTTTATAGCAGTGACAGTAGGAAAACAGTAACAGCAATAGTAAAATAGCAGCAGTAGAAGTAATGGTTGTAAACAGTAGGAACAAATACTGTAGGCATAGGGATGGATAACGGGCGTTGCATGGATAAGATAATTCATGAAATCAATGAGATACGGGCATTGCAGATAAATAATGATAAAGCATCCTAGTACAAACAATCATAGGCATGTGTTCCGTATATAGTCGTACGTGCTCGCAAGGAGAAGCTTGCACGACATCTTTTGTCCTACCAGCCTGTTGCAGTAGGGCCTCAAGGAAAACTACTGGTAATTAAGGTACTCCTTTTAATAAAGTACCGGAGCAAAGCATTAGCACTCGGTGAACACATGTGATCCTCACATCATAGCCATCCCCTCCGGTTATCCCAATTTCTGTCACTTTGGGGCCTCGGGTTCCGGACAACAATATGTGTATACAACTTGTAGGTAAGACCATAAACAACAAGTATCATCATAGAAATAATAACATGTTCAGATCTGAAATCATGGCACTCAGGCCCAAAGTGACAAGCATTAAGCATAACAAGTTGCAACAATGTCATAGGCACTAAATAAAGATACTAGGCACTATGCCCTATCAATCTCATATCAAATTACATGAACAATCTCATCCAATCCCTACCATCCCCTCACCTACAGCGGGGGAATTACTCACACATGGATGGGGGAGTCATGGATGGTCGATGGAGGAGCGTCGGTGGTGATGGTGGTGAAGATCTCCTCCGAATCCCCGTCCCGGCAGGGTGCCAGAACGGAGTTTCTGGTTCCGAATCGCGGTTTCTGATGGCGGCGGCGCAGCGGAAGTCTATCTGGGAAAAACGCCGTCTCCCCGATCTCAAGTCGTCAGGGGGTATATGTACGCGAGAGAGGGGGTCGAGAGGCGGCCTGGAGCCACCTCACACAGGGGTGGCGCGGCCAGGGCTGGGCCGCGCCACCACCTTGTGACGGCTCCTCGAGCCACTTCTCCCTCCGGTCTTCTGGCTCCGTGGGTCTTCTGGTGAAATATGATTTTTGGTGATTTTTCCCGAATTTTTACTGGAAGTTGAATTTCTGCACAAAAACGAGACACCAGAGCAATTCTGCTAAAAACAGCGTCAGTCCGTGTTAGTTGTATTCAAAACACACAAATTAGAGGAGAAACAATAGCAAAAGTGTTCGAGAAAGTAGATACGTTTTGGACGTATCAGCCGCCCTGTGGCTCCTCTCCGTCTTCTCTTCGGTCCTCTGGAAGCTTCGTTAAATATCTGGATGTTCAGCTTTTGTTTCGTCCAATTCCTAGAATATTTCCTGTGTAACTTTTCTAAAACACAAAAACAGCAGAAAACAGGGAACTGTGGCATCTTGTTAATTGGTTAGTTCCGGAAAATGCATAAAAACACCACGAAGTATAATGAAACACTTAGCAAATGGTGTAAAAACAAGCATAGAGCATCAAAAATTATAGATACATTTGAGACGTATCAGTGGGGTACCACATACTCCCTTCTATATAAAAGTGGCACCCTATTTTTTTACATATGAGCCAAACAAACAGAAAAACCTAAACCCTAAACCCTATTATTAAATAAAGATAATATGAAAATATTTCATGATGTTATAAAATTATTTTGGGATCATAAATACCAACACGTTTTTTAATATACTTAGTCAAACTTTACAATTTTTGACTTTAGGCATCCTATTTTGGAAATGAGAGAGTATTTCTGAAGTAAAGTGCATCAACAGTCTTGCTATACCTATGGAGATTTTTTATAAATAGATTATATTAATACCAAGAAAATACGAATTACACTCATATTCTGTAATAACATAATGTTGAGTAAGCCATCAAAGATGCACAAAGCAGAAAGAACGAAACAAAAAAGAAGAAAATAATCCCTGCCCAAGCAATCAGCAGCAAGAGAAGTGATGATGACACCTAAATAAACTTTGAAAAGGTTCTCCAAGACTGCAGCTCCAATATGGTACTCCCTCCATTCCTATATATAGGAGGTATAGTTTTTTGAAGAAAATTCTAAAATATAAGACTCCTGCCAGATTTATGGAGAGATTTGTGGGATTTGTTGAGATATTTCACAAACAAATCTGATCTGGAGAGAGAGGAGATCAAGATTTTCCTTATTTTCCGCCACTTTCACATCTAAATTTAAGGAAAATTAATGGCCTAACCAGTGCATTAATGTTCGTGCGAAAAATTATACCTCCTATATATAGGAATAGAGGGAGTATAATAGTGCACAACATTATTGTCGTCCGGTCCAACCAACATGCTCAGATCCTGTGTTTTCACCCCGTAGAAGGTCTAGTCACAAAAAATACCTTCGACAAGGGAACAACTAGGAAGGCGCCATTGTCAGACCCAACCACAAGGTCGGACTTGGTATTTTCATCCCATGGATTGAGACCACCAAGTGAAGTATGTCGATGTTGCCCTCTCCACTCGCCATCGCTGCAAAATGTCGATTGTTCGACACGCACGCTTCTCCAGATCCACCACAAGAAAACCCTGGAATCTTCAAAATACGATCGCCATGATCCCGGATACGTCTCCAACGTATCTATAATTTTTGATGCTCCATGCTTGTTTTTACACCATTTGCCTACTGTTTTGTTACACTTCGTGGCACTTTTATGGATTTTCCGGAACTAACCTATTAACAAGTCGCCACAGTGCCAGTTCCCTGTTTTCTGCTATTTTTGTGTTTCAGAAGTGATACATAGGAAATATTCTCGGAATTGGACGAAACAAGTTCCTGAAGTCTTATTTTCCCCGGAAGCTTCCAGAGATCCGAAGAGGAGACAGAGTGGGGCCACGAGGTGGCCACACACCAGGGCGGCGCGGCCAGGCCCTGGGCCGCACCCCCTACGTGTGAGACCACCTCGGTCCACCTCTGACGATGCCCCTTCACCTATAAAGACCCCCCGACGGAAAAAACCTAAGTACCCCGATCAATTTTCCAGAACACATCGCGATCCGCCGCCGCCGTCGACCCAAAGATCGGGAGGGTCCAGAAGCTCTTCCCGGCACCCTGTCGGAGAGGGGAATCGCCACCGGAGGTCTTCTTCATCACCATGCTTGCCTCCGGAGCGATGAGTGAGTAGTCTACCTTGGACTATGGGTCCATAGCAGTAGCTAGATGGTTGTCTTCTCCACCATGTGCTTCATGTTTAGATCTCATGAGCTGCCCTACATGATTGAGATCACCGTTATGTAATTCTACATGTTTGGTTTGTTGGGATCCGATGAATATTGGTGTTATGATTGAGTTGCTATACTGAAATATATCTTATGTTATCTCTATGTTGTTTATGATCTTGCATGCTCTCCGTTGTTAGTAGCTATCTTGGCTGAGTAGTTGCTAGTGACTCTAAGAGGGGATATTTATGCTCGATAGTGGGTTCATGCCTCTATTTAATCTGGGGGAGTGACAGAAACCTCTAAGGTTGTAGATGTGCTGTTGCTACTAGGGAGAAAACAACATTCATATGCTCAAGGGCATATGCTTTGTTTACATTACACACTTTGCTTAATGCAATTATCTGTTGTTCGCAATTTAATACTTGTGGAGTTCTCGGATTGATTCGCCATAAGTGGATTATTAGTCATAGATGCAGTTGGATGGTGGTCTATGTATTTTGTTGTAATGCCCAGAGTAAATCTCATAGTGATCTTCTTGACATATCACGTTTATCTTTATTCTATCAATTGACCAACTGTAATTTGTTTACCCAGCATGTGTTATTTATCTTATGGAGAGACACCACTAGTGAACTGTGGACTCCGGTCCTATTTCCATCATATTGCTATCACTTGTTTACTTTACTCGCACTGTTTACTTTACTCGCATACTTCTACTGTTTTCCACTCGATACGCTCATACCCTTTGTTTCAAGCAAACCAGTGAGATTGACAACCTCATCGCAAGTTGGGAGCAAAGTACTTGGTTGTGTTGTGTGCAGGTTCCGCGTTGCAGCTAGCAAGCAAAGCTTGGACGAGGCGCCATATATAAATTGTCCGAAGCTATCGCAAACTAGCAAGCATCACCTTCAGTCGAATTGTCTGCTCTTCTCCTGATCGACATACCTTGGTTTCTTAACTGAGGGAAAATCTTGCTGCTATATTCATCACACCTTCCTCTTGGGGTTCCCAACGGGCCGGTTATTTACTTCATCAACTTGGCTAGCAAGTAGTTTTCTGGCGCCGTTGTCGGGAAAGAGTGGAAGACCTCTGCAAGGGGAGTTTTTCGCACACACATCCTTTACTTTGTTTTATTGTTTTGCTTTACTTTATTTTTACTTGCATCGTTTTATATCAAAAACCCAAAAAAAATTAGAATCCTTGGTAGTTGTTATTTCTTTACTTTTAGTTCATCATGTTGTTCCCTAAGTACGTCCTGGAGGACCTCTCAGTAGGTAGTGGTTCAATTATTGGAAAAAGTAACATTGAGGAGTTTCTTTAATCACATTAGTATGCATAAGGAAGTTGAGGAAAAATCTTTGGTTGAGCTAGCTCCTAGTTATGAAGTTGCTTCTGCTTATTTAGTTCACATGTTGGAAGCTAGGTTTGCTAGCCTTAATCCTTTTATGCAACACATGTTCCTTAAGCTTCATGAAATTGAGGATCCTGAAAAGAAAGCTTTTATCTTGGAAACTTTGCGCATAGAATTTAGAGATGTTGCTATTGAGGCTAGGAAAGTTTTTAAGAAGTTTAATAAGCTTGGCTCGCCTGTTGAAATTATTGGTACACCCAACAAAGATTCTAGAATGTCAATACCTTGTAAACTCGTAGGAATTCATAATGCCTTGGTAACTAATTTTAGTTGGATTTGTCCTGAAAATCTTTTTGATGAAAATAGTGTACCAAAGCGTGACTACAAGGGATACACAAAACCTCAATTGGATAGTATTCATTTCTGTATTCCTATAGTGGATCCTGATCCCCCTTTCATTATTACTTGATTAGCAATTTTCTGCGCCTAGCTCAAAGGCATTAAAGAAAAGCACTCTTGGGAGATAACCCAATATTTTATTTTCAGTACTTTTTCTTTTATTTGAGTCTTGGAGGTCATTACTACTGTAATGACCGCTCCTTATCTTGTTTATTTCATTGTTGTGCCAAGAGAAGCCTCTAATTCGAGTGAGGTAAAGATTTGGGGATGTTGCTGTCCTGAAACTATTTTCGGTGCTGCACCGTAAAAATTCGTATAAATTCTCTGTATATCTTTTGGACCTGCGATTTCTTGTGCACATGCCCCAGGTTATATCCAAACTTTCGTTAGTTGAACACTTTTTTATTTGAGCAACAGAAAACCCCTCAAAAATTCGGCCTTTGTCAGCTGTTCTGTTTTGACAGATTTCTGCCAATATTTGTGTTTGCTGCTTTATCGCTTTCTTTTGAGTTCTTTTGATCACGGAACTTTTGGGGAAGTCGCTACAGTAGTATATGCTATATATGTGGTAGTTTTGGGTTGAAACCTAAAGCAAAAAGAGGTTGATTATATGTTATGCTTACACTAATGTTACTAATAGATTTGTGTTTAGTTTTGTATGAAGGAAGTTTTCAAGTGTAGGGATTGGAGAATGATGAGATGAGTTGAAGAATGGACAAAATCTCAAGCTTGGGGATGCCCATGCATCACCCCAAGAAATATCCAAGAAGTACAAGCGTCAAAGCTTGGGGATGCCCCCGAGGCACCCCTTCTTCATCGGCAAAAATCAGGTCACCTTTCAAAACACTATATTTTTATTGCTTCATGCACTATGTGTTTTTCTTGGAGCGTCAGTTGTTTTAGTTTTCTTAGTTAGTTTAGTTTTGTTTGCTGTAATAAATGGTTGGACCCCAACAAATTTCCTTTGGAGGAGATGTACTCGTTTTCATTTGCCAAGAACACTCCATTTTTTCATTCTTACAATTTCACCGAGTGTTCTTCTTTTTCTGCTACTGCTTTTGGTTTTCATTTTCGCCTTGATTTGCGTTCAGATCTTGCTATATCTTTTCATCAAGGTGTATTTTTGCCTCTGATCTTTATTGGTTTTCATCAAATGAGGTGTCTTAAAAAATTTCAAATGGTGTTGGAAAAGAGAAAAAGCTTTATGCAAAATAGTGGTACAAGAAGGAGCTTGTGTAGACTGCGGCTTAGGCTTTTTCATGTCTTGCTTGATGTCTTTTTGATAGTATGCTTAGTGGTTTTGCTGTAGCATGACTTGTCTCAAATAACTGAGATTGCTTAATGAGCCTTTGAAAAAATCATGCGTTGTTTTTATTGTTTGGAAGCATTATTTTGGTTTTCTCCTTGATGCTTTATTTGGGTTGACTTGGCGCATGCTCACACATGTAGACTCTTACAAAGTCGCCAATAGCCTCTATGATCATTTAGTTTTTGACTTTTGATGCCATCTTATGCTTCTTTTAATATCGCTTTGTCGCTTTGCATGATTATGGCCATTATTGCTCTCTTAGTTGGTCGCTCCCAGTCTTTTGCTAGCCCTCGCCTTGTACTGAGTATGAGCTCTACTCGTGCATCCAACTCCTAAAAACAAAGTTTACCAAAGTGTCCACCATACATACCTACTAGCAATTTGCTATTCCAAGTAAATTTGACTTGCTTTTATCTTCTCTTCAAATTAAACTCTTACCAGTGTTATGCGAAAATTGGTCAGTAAAGCTCTCACGAACCGGAAGGCACACTTTACTTTTTCTTGTTCTTAAAAATTTGACATTGTGGTCTCTTATGTTGAGTTGTTATGCTTGCAAGTTGTAAGTTGGATTCTAGCCCATCCATGTTGTCATGGGGCAAGCTTTCAACATTGCATTTCTTATTTGAGTTGATATCGTGATCTTTTGTTTATGGATGCCCGTGGTGTGAAATGAGTTGGGAATCTTGTGGGGATCATGGAGTTTGTATATGTGTTAGGGAAGCACCTGGGCCGCCAATCTAAGCCATGCATAATTCATGGTGGAAATTTGCAGCATACCCATGGTGGACATTCGACGACGCATCTCACAATAAAAAGCTAAACAAATGGCAAATAAAAGAGATGTCGAGGTGTTCATTGTCTGCTTGTCCTGTCATTTTGATGTGGGCTTGTTCCATGTCATCGGGCACGGAGGTACCCCGTTGGCAGTTTTCGATGATACATATATACTTACAATGACAAGAGCCTTCCTTGGGACTCTAAGTTGAGTAGCATGAGGTTTGGGTACTCGTATTCACGGGACACGAGGTTTTCAACTTATGATTTGTCAAGCATATGCATCATAATTGTTCTCGCATTAACTTTAACCATTCAATATGCTTATGATGGGGGCAATGAGAGCTCAAAGCCGGTAAGTAACATAATTTTTGAAGGTTATAAAACTTGCAATCACTGCTTCCCTCCGAGAAGGGCCTTTCTTTTACTTTTATGTTGAGTCACCACCTTCTTTCTTTATGCACCATAAGAGAGCATAGTTGTCATTCTTAGTATAATGTGCATTGTCCCAAAGTTTTCATTGATTGATTCATATTGTTGGCTTCACTTGTTCTTAAATTACTTGTATCTAGTCGCCCTCTTAAACTTGAAGGTGTCCTATGCATTTATGTTTTGCTCTCTATGAAGGACAAGATGAAAACCATTTGTATGTTTTTCCTTATGATTTGAACACATATTTGACTTTCATTGTTTCATTTTCATGATCTTTTGTTTGTGTTCATTTTCATGTTTACAACATGGTTGCTAAGTTCCTATTGTCAAGATTATATCTTCATGCCCATGTTTTAAGTTCTTATGATCCCAGCTCACAAATGCTTACATATATGATCAAGATTGTGTAGGTGCATGTCACCTAAAAAATTATTCTTTTGTTATCACTTACCTACTCGAGGACGAGCAGGAGTTAAGTTTGGGGATGCTTGATACGTCTCCAACGTATCTATAATTTTTGATGCTCCATGCTTGTTTTTACACTATTTGCCTACTGTTTTGTTACACTTCGTGACACTTTTATGCATTTTCCGGAACTAACCTATTAACAAGTCGCCATAGTGCCAGTTCCCTGTTTTCTGCTGTTTTTGTGTTTCAGAAGTGATACACAGGAAATATTTTCTCGGAATTGGACGAAACAAGTTCCTAAAGTCTTATTTTTCCCGGAAGCTTCCAGAGATCCGAAGAGGAGACAGAGTGGGGCCACGAGGTGGCCACACACCAGGGCAGTGCGGCCAGGCCCTGGGTCGCGCCCCCTACGTGTGAGACCGCCTCGGTCCACCTCTGACGATGCCCCTTCGCCTATAAAGACCCCCCGACAGAAAAAACCTAAGTACCCCGATCAATTTTCCAGAACACATCGCGATCCGCCGCCGCCGTCGACCCGAAGATCGGGAGGGTCCAGAAGCTCTTCCCGGCACCCTGCCGGAGAGGAAAATCGCCACCGGAGGTCTTCTTCATCACCATGCTTGCCTCCGGAGCGATGAGTGAGTAGTCTACCTTGGACTATGGGTCCATAGCAGTAGCTAGATGGTTGTCTTCTCCACCATGTGCTTCATGTTTAGATCTCATGAGCTGCCCTACATGATTGAGATCACCGTTATGTAATTCTATATGTTTGGTTTGTTGGGATCCGATGAATATTGGTGTTATGATTGAGTTGCTATACTGAAATATATCTTATGTTATCTCTATGTTGTTTATGATCTTGCATGCTCTCCGTTGTTAGTAGCTATCTTGGCCGAGTAGTTGCTAGTGACTCTAAGAGGGGGTATTTATGCTCGATAGTGGGTTCATGCCTCTATTTAATCTGGGGGAGTGACAGAAACCTCTAAGGTGGTAGATGTGCTGTTGCTACTAGGGAGAAAACAACATTCATATGCTCAAGGGCATATGCTTTATTTACATTACACACTTTGCTTAATGCAATTATGTGTTGTTCGCAACTTAATACTTGTGGAGTTCTCGGATTGATTCGCCACAAGTGGATTATTAGTCATAGATACAGTTGGATGGCGGTCTATGTATTTTGTTGTAATGCCCAGAGTAAATCTCATAGTGATCTTCTTGATATATCACATTTATCTTTATTCTATTAATTTCCCAACTGTAATTTGTTACCCAGCATGTGTTATTTATCTTATGGAGAGACACCACTAGTGAACTGTGGACCCCGGTCCTATTTCCATCATATTGCTATCACCTGTTTACTTTACTCGCACTGTTTACTTTACTCGCATACTTCTACTGTTTTCCACTCGATACGCTCATACCCTTTATTTCAAGCAAACCGGTGAGATTGACAACCTCATCGCAAGTTGGGAGCAAAGTACTTGGTTGTGTTGTGTGCAGGTTCCACATTGCAGCTAGCAAGCAAAGCTTGGACGAGGCGCCATATATAAATTGTCCGAAGCTGTCGCAAACTAGCAAGCATCACCTTCAGTCGAATTGTCTGCTCTTCTCCTGATCGACATACCTTGGTTTCTTAATTGAGGGAAAATCTTGCTGCTATATTCATCACACCTTCCTCTTGGGGTTCCCAACGGGCCGGTTATTTACTTCATCAACTTAGCTAGCAATCCCCTAACAGGACCTAGGATATCGCAGCATAAAAAATTCCTAGGTGGCTACAATATTAATGAGGAACAATGTCGGCACAACGGATCACACACCAAGGCAAAGTTAGAGTAGGCTAATTATCCCATGGCACTGTGTGCCATAGTCGTGATTTGGCTCCTACAGATCTGACGCCACTCTTCACGTCTAGGTGCGTGAGAGGGTACCAACACTCCTTGATCTGCAGGGTACCACTCTGGGAGGGGGAAGGCATCATGCGATCCATCATGTGGCATCGATGTAGCCTGGTTGGGCTCTGAAAGACTCCAGCGCCTTCGTATACTCGAGGGTGTCCTCATAATACAAAAAGAGTTATGATGAGTTGGGAAGTTAGGAGTGTAATTCAACAACAAAATTGAAATAAATTTATGAGTACAATTCAAATAAAACAAAGACAACTTCATGTAGTCTCTGAATTCCCTTTGATCCTCCACAGATGCTCAATGAGATCATTGACGAGGAGTGACCCCCGCAATGTCCATGCTTAAGGACTTTTGATTCATGAGAGGAAAAGGGATCCGACGAACTTGACGACGATCTGACAAAGACAGGGAGCACACGAGAGTTTACCCATGTTCGGTCCTCCAGAGGGTAAAGACCTACGTCCTGCTAGTCTGACTTTGTATTGATGTGGTGTTACAGCGAGGTGTTTATAGCGGGGGGCGTAGATTGGATCTAGCTGGAGGTGGAGAGCTCTCGAGGTTATGAGCGCTCAGGTGGAGGCAAAAAGGGGTTTCAGAAAGAGATCCTGGAGGTCCCTCCTAGCCTTCCACAACCTTTTATAATGGAAGGCTAGGTCTCACGATCCTTGGCCAGGTCGGTTACAGCGTCGCTTGATAGGTGAAAACCTAGGTCGAAACAAATACAGCGATTCTATCTTCTACAAGTCCTTGAAGTGCATGTCAAGTTTCGACTTCATGGGCCGCGCCATTGGTGGGCCTCTGCAGGCTTTGTGCATCCTTCGAATGGGCTTCTTCCTGGGCCAGAACCAGGTGTGCTAAAAATGAGGACCCGATGGGTCGTGTCCTAGTCAAATATTTTGTAGATGCTTTAGGTGTTCCATATGCAAGCATCCTCATTGTGGCAGTGCATTTTTAAACTGATGAGAAATCAACTGTTCCGATGTAATCCTTCTTCAACACAAAGTACTCATCGCAGTCTCAGACAACATGCACTATTTTCATGAGCAGGTCCCTGTTCATCTTGTATCACCGACAAAAATCCTTTGAATTATATGTTGGATCATCGATGAAATAGTCATTCTATAGCTTGACATGCCCCTCCAGTATTTGTCTACTCTTCGATTTCTTTGGCCCAGCCTATGACTCTCCACGTAAGGGATCGGCTTCCTCCACCACCTGCAATTGCAACAAACAGAGGAAAATCTCCATGTGCTCGTCTTAGTCGGCAGCGGCAGCAACGACTTCCTCCTCTAGGAATTGGTGAACCATCATCGCTTCGTCGCTATCCATTTGCAAAAAATGTAGCAAATCCGTCAACTCACCAGCGTCGACAAACGACCGAACATGTTGCTTGCAAGGCAGGAATGCGAGGACACCATACCTTTTATGAGGAGCAGATGAACGCTGAAGAAAGATGTGGTCGGCTTCGGCTTCACCAGTGAGCTTGCAAAACACCAAAGGCTCTCTCAATATCCTTGCGGCATGCTTCTTGCATATTGGCAAATTCAGCTTCTTTTTTTGTTTTGGGGATTAGAAATTGTTTTCACAAAAACTGACCAAGGTGGATAGATGCCATCCACAAGATAGTAGCCTTGAGTGTACTGATGGTTGTTGACAGTGTAGTTGCAAGCAGGAGCATCACCTTTAGCAAGCCTAGCCAACAGTCCTACGCATCCGGTACCGTCTACGAAATAGGTGAGCGGGATATGTTGGTACCTGCGCGAAGTAATCCTACATGAGCAACTCGTTGCCGAGCATGCGGTTGCGCGGGATGCAAAGACGACCAACTTTGGAGCCTTGCCGCTTCTTCCTAAAAGGCTCCTGCAGCTCCTTAGCGGCGAGGAGCAACACGAACTGCTCCATGCCGTCGTCCAGCAGGTCGTCAATGTTGGAATCATCTGACGAAGATGACGAATCGAAATCGAAGAGTGTGCTGCGACTCGAGCTCATCTACATACACCATGTGTTTCTACGAATAAGTACCAACCTCCGCATCTTATTCTGGAAGAAATCGATGGGGAAATACCTTGGCGGCCGGCAAGGAGAAGTGGCAGCGCTGCGGATGGGTGGCGGCGCTGATTTGTACGGGCGGGCGGCGAGGAACACCGCCGACGGCTGGTTCTGTAGCCTCGGCGGGGAAAAATGCGAATTTGGGCCAAAATCGAAGGCGGCGGGCGGTGGCGGGCGGAAGAGGGAAAATGGGAAGGCGCGGGCTGAAACTTCCCTCCCGCCAACGCCTTCCGCGGGATGAAGGGCACGCTCAGTTTGGAGGCCAAACCTGCTTCTCTGCGGGTTTGGCTCGCGTGAATGCAGATGCCGACAAAAATATTTGCGAGCCGCGCGCGGATGCCGCTTCTGCTTATTTTCTGGTATTATGTCGTTATTATACCGTTTTAATGGATATACGGGATCTGCTAGAGTTGCTCTAAGGTAGAGCGACTATCCTACCTTGCCGTATGGGAAGCCTCGCCCCTGTATAGGAATAGGACATGCTCTTTAGCTATGTGATCGACTAATGGGGAAGGCGCGCCGGCGCATTGAAAGACAGTTCACGCGCACACAACAAGTATGGAAGAGGAAAATAAAAGTGTTTCGCGCCGTGCACGGAGGGCATCCACATCCTGCCGCTAGTATACTCTGCCGTCTCTACCTTCCTTTTGTCGTACGTACGGCATCTCAAATTCAGGGTTCAGTTGTAGAGACCATTACAAATGTCAAATTGGGCACAAATTTAGGATGAAAATGCACAGACCCATTTTTACACGAGTATTCTTTGGTTGTTAAATCTAATCTGCAGTGCTTTTTTTTTACGGGGAATCCGCAGTACGTTCTTGTAGCCAAGAAGATCTACACGGATCTTATCCAATTCTGAGCGAACACACATGCATATTGCACATGGTTTGTTTGACCTGGACGGATCATGGATTCATGGATGGATATACCTAACCGACATGACCCGACCTCTGTGTCTCCGTCACATGCGGTGTAACATGCGTGCATGTGGGTCAGGTGAGTACGAGCGTGCGCGTACACATCAGAAGTCCAACAACCAAGCTAGTTATATCAGCGTTGAGTTCTTGATACAGTACGTACCCTAGCCAGCTTACTCACGTCAAACTTGCGGCATTTCAGCTCAGCTGCCCAGTTTGGAATTGGCCGGTCGCTCCATATATATATCTCACTAGTTGGACGCCCGTGCGTTGCCACGGTCCTTCAATTTTTTTTTTCTCACCACATATTAAAATATGGTATATAATGCATGTGGAAGTTTGTATAGCCTGGTTGTAATTTTTTTACATGTAGCTACATATTATTATGAAAGCTTTAAAGTTCCATTTTCCTCGGAGTGTATTTTGAAAAGAAAAAAAATTGTGGGTTATATGAATAGAAAGAAATTCCCCATGATCTCTTATTTGCTTTGGAGAATGGCAGTGCTACCTGAAGGTCGCTCGTGATCACAGTCAAAATTTCGACAGATACTATGACATCTCCATTTGTCAAAAGTGTCATGCCGGAGAAGAAAATCAGAGATTGACCACTGGCATGCGCACTCCAAATCCTCTCTCTCCCTCCTCCCCCACCAACAATGCCGGCCGGACCACCTGCCACTTTCACTACCGCATGAGGACGGCAGTGCTCCCACAACTGCCTTGCCGTTCTTCCCTCCTCGAAGCTCCACGTCTGCCGCCCCAGCCATCTCTTAAAAGTTGCTATGTGTTATATGAATAGTACCAAAACCAAAACTGAATAGTATATATCTTTTGTCTGCTCATTCTGTGGAGAATTAGTGAGCTTGTCACGTAGACAAGGATCCAAGTTATTTAGACAGCAACAAATTTAAGTAAGTGTGAAACATTGTAAAGAATGGCTAACATCCATGTTATTTACAAATTTGCACTTTTTGTTAAATACAAATTTGCACTTTTTGTTAAAGTTACTATGTGTGATGCTTTTAGCTGATGTGTGAGCATGTCATGATTAGTAAGACATATTGACTGTACAACCTTAGAAGGAGATAAAACTCTACTGTTTCAATATCTAAAATGATCAGTATTCAGTAGATACAAGAAGAGAAATCACACATTTAATTTATTAACAATGGACTAAGAAAAGTAGAAAACTAATGCTACAATTGAATCCTACAAGAAAAGCTTGTTAATGCCAAATAAAGGCAGGACATATGAAGACCTTGGTAATATAACACAATGATTCAAAAGAGATATGCACCAGGGCGAGGCATTGCAATGGATTCAGCGCAAGGGGTGTTCCGCTTTGCTGCGAGCCATGCGTTGCGCCGAGCCCGCATCGCTTGCCTTTCCTCGGATTGTATGCTCTGCCTACGAGCTCTTCGACGGACGTTCATTTCTTGCCTCTCCTCTGCTGGCTTATTTTTACTGGCTTCCCTTCTGCGGGCGTTCATCTCTTGCCTCTCATTGGGTGTCAGATTTTTCCTAGCCGTCCTTTGGCTTGCATTTCTCTCTTCATCGGTTTTATTTTGCCTAATTGCTCTTCGGCGTGCATTCATTTCCTCTCTTTGCTCGGGTGTCAGCCTATCTCGTCGTGCTTTATCACGGTTCCTCCTTTGTAGATTTTTATCATGTGTAACCCTTGTATTAGAAACAATATGTTCAGGAAACCTTGATGTTCCATGATGTGTTCTAGGGCTTTCTGCAAGGTCGATGTGTTATTTGTTAATTCAAAGCACCTGATATGAAGCAATTTACTAAGTTCATGGTTAGTTACAAATCAAAATATATAGATCACCATACTCCAATGGAAAAAATGTCGTGTGAATACATACCATCTATTATTTCCACATGTTCTCCTGACTCCAACGTTTGTGAGTGTTTTGGCTATTGGAGGCACTGTGTTGTTGGATGGTTCACACATGAAAATATCACACGGTTGTACCACCACAGTTGTTAAGATTATTGCAGGCTCGGTTACAAAGTATCAAGTAAGATCGCGTGTCTACAAATTTTGTTAGAAAATACACACCTTTTTACCCAATTATTAGACAACTATTTTCTACCATGTGACATCTTATAAGCATGTTTTGCATGGAATTTTCAACAACCTTTGATCATTCTGAACACCATGGTTCATAATAAACAAAGATAAAAGTGTGTTGTGAGGGATTGGCGAAAAATATGCAGCAAGTGTGGTTATTATTCAGGACCATTTTTCTGGAGACCTGACCAATCCAGGAAAAGCGAAGGCAAAATCAGAAGTAGTATGCCAATACTTCACGAGGGATGGAGCACGGGCATATTGCAAACATTGCAGCAAAGACTACGCAGCTGACTCAAGAAAACATGGCACACTTGGATCTAATTCCATCGTGATTTCTTAGAAGGGATTAAATCAATAGCTGATTGCAGGCTTGTAGCTAATTCCTAATCTGATTGTTTGAAGGAACACTAAGACATGCATCTAGCGTCCTATCCATCGCATATGAACTGTATCACGGATGAACTGTATGAGCGTCCTTCTTGGAATTAGCTAATTCCTAATTTGATTGCATTGTTTGAAGGAACACTAAAACATGCATCTAGTGTCCTATCCATCACGGATGAACTGTATGAGCGTCTTTCTTGGAATTAGCTAATTCCTAATCTGAATACACGAGATGATATACGTGGATAAAAGAAAGGCAAACCCGAACCATCCTCGGCTCCTAGCGTCCTATCCATCGCAGATGAACTGTATGAGCGTCACGACAGCTAGCCCTTAAACCTGAATGTTCAATTTTGGGGGCGCCGAAACTGTATGAGCGTTGGGAGCGCCGGAACTGTATGAGCGTCACGGGGCAGCAGTAGTCACCAGGGCACGTGCTACCACTGCAGTGGGCGTCTTCCCTGTGGATGTGGCGCCGCCGTCCGGATCGCGACCGAGTTGCCGGAGGGACGAGCCGCCGGAGGAGCTGTGTCGGTAGTCGGCCACGCCGACCTCTCCGCTCCAGAGCTCGCGCCGTTGGGGAGCAGCGATCAATTCCTCTCCTCTTCTGATACCGACAGATCGAACAACGGCGGGCGGCGATCAAGCCCTTTCCTTATTGAAACACAGGAGGATAGTAGAAGGGAGCAACCGTAACAGAAC
This sequence comes from Dactylis glomerata, assembly GCA_007115705.1. Taxonomy (NCBI): domain Eukaryota; kingdom Viridiplantae; phylum Streptophyta; class Magnoliopsida; order Poales; family Poaceae; genus Dactylis; species Dactylis glomerata. The sequence continues at coordinate 539,491 of QXEO01000243.1, read as the reverse complement.
CAGAAATAAATCGTGGGTTATGGAGGCCTCGCAGGTTAACGCTGTGGACGGACGTACTACCAACCATGACTAACCATCACGACCGCAGGTAGCAAATTAATAGTATAGATAGATTCAGAAGCTAGTGCCTAGTGGTAGTGGATCAAGAAAAGAGAAACGATGGTGGGGTTTCGATCCAAATCAGGTTGGCAGGGGACCAGTGTATGGGATATCGGTCCACTTTATGTTTTATCTCACCGGCAGGATGGGCATTACCAATACAAATACTGGCATATTATATTTTAAAAATAAATATGCTGGAAATGATGCGTTTTGGTTTTCCAGTGATGTGTACTTTGGTTTTCAGCGTAGTTGGTAGAGTTGGGATGAGAGAGAAACAGTGGCGGAGCCAGGATTTTTATATTGGGTATCCGAAGTAAGAAAACTTTCAAAACAAGACCGATATAATGTATGTTGGTTCAAAATAACACGAACGATAGTACAAAATTTTGATAGTAATGACAATATCTCCCATATTTAGATTACATTGCAAGAAGAAAAAAAATATTACTTACTACGATCTCCCTTTTGAAAGCGAGTGTTGATGTCATCATCCATTACTCGTCCTGCTTCTGCTCGTTCTTCATTTTTCAGATCTACAAATGATTTTTTCAATAATAATTAGAATCTCAATTGGGGAAATCAGAACAGAAATTAAACAAAATGAGTTTTTAGTTCTTACGTGAATTTCTTTGGAGATTCTGTGGGTGGAGAGTGTTGATTACCTGCTGAAGTGTTGATGCCTGATAGCTTGTAGCTGCTGAAATTGAACAGGGGCCGGAGTGCTGGTGAGTGCGGCAGGGGACTGGAGAGTAGGGCCGGAGGGCGGGCGACGCCATCAGATGTCAGACCGGAGAGTGAGCAAGGCTGCGAGGGGCGGTGCCCCGACGGCGGACAGGCGCGCAAAATCGACGAAGATTGATTCGATCGGGACGACTGGCGAGGAAGACGAAGATGACGGTTTGCGTTTGGGGCGTCGATTCGCCAAAACCTATACACCGCCCGTTAGCGGCGCGGAGCAGGCGCGCCGCATACCCGAGCTGGGTCACTTTGCTTTAATTTTTGGATATGGGCCAGGCCCAGTTCGCTCGCGTGCTCCTTCTTTTTTTCCTTCTCTTTTTTCTTTTTTGCTTTTCTTTTTCTTTTTTTCTTTTTTATTCCTTTTCTATTTTTTCTTTTCCGGTCTACTTTTTTACTGTTTCATAAATTTGTTCATGAATTCTATTTTTGGTTCATAAATTTTGAAAATTGTTCATGATTTTTTAAAAAAATGTTCAAGATTTTTATAAAAATGTTCATGTTTTCTAATATTGGTTTATAAATTTCAAAAAATGGTTCATGATTTTTGAAATTTCCCTTTTTCTGAAAAATGTTCACGATTTTTTTAAATGTTCATGATTTTTTAAAATTGTTCATGTTTCTTCAAAAGATGTTCAAGATTTTTTAAAAAAATTCATGAATTTTGAAAATTGGTTCATGGATTTTGAAAATTGGTTAACGTTTTTTCAAAAATGTTCAAGAATTTTTAAATTACTCCATGAATTTCAAAAATTGTTCATGAATTTTGAAAATTGGTTCACGATTTTTCAAAAAATATCAAGATCTTTTGATTAGTTCATGAATTTCGAATAATGGTTCATGATTTTTTGAATTTTTTAGTTATAAAAAATGTTCACGATTTTTGAAAATTGCTTCATGATTTTCAAAATTTTCCGATTTTGATTTTTTGAAAATTTCGATTTTAAACATTTTTTGAAAATTTGATTTTAACCAAATCTTCTTATCTCTATCTCTACTACTTAAAAAAAAATTGCATTCCGTCGTCAACAATACCTCGTTTGCTTTCGTTCGACCTGCTTCGCTGTGTATCGCTCGCTCTCAGATGGGCCAAGCCCAACAATCCCATGCACCACGACCGCATCATCTCGTCCGAGCAGTTCCGTCGCCACTCCCTCAATCCCGGGAGCTCCTATTCTCTGCTTTCAGCGGAGAAGCTCTTTCGGTCCGCCAACGTAGGATCCGGGTTGGGCCGGCCCAGGTAAGCTACTTCTTTTTATTATTTCTTTTTGAAAGAGATTCAAAAACAGCATTTCGAAATTGGAACAAATTTCGAAATTGGAATTTTTTTTAAAAATAGAACAAATTTCGAAAATGAAACAAATTACAAATTGGAACAAATTTTGAAATTGGAATTTTTTTCAAAAATTGGAACAAATTTTGAAATTGGATTTTTTAAAGAAAATGGAACAAATCATGAATTGGAACAAATTTCAAAAATGGAACAACTTTCAAATTGGAAGAAATTTCGAAATTGAAACAAATTACGAATTGAAATGAATTTCAAATTATGAAAAGTTCAGATTATTCAATTAAAAAAGAAAATAGAAAAGAAAAAAGGCAAAAAGGAGAAAACCCGAAAAAATAAATGAAAAAACGGATCAACGGGCCGGCCCATTAGCTGACTGGGTGCTCCTGCCCTATGAAGAGCCCCGGATCGGGTCCGCAGTGGGAGAATAGGATTTCCCCTCAATCCCTATCTCCACCGCCGCCACCATCCATCCCGCCGCCCCTGCCCGTGACGCAGCACCTGCCTGCCCTGACCGAGGCATCACACCACCGCCTTCCAGGCTTTGCCCGTGTACCATGCAGCCATTGCCACATGCGGCAAGGGATACATCCAACACCAGCTCCTTGCAGGCGGCCGCTCGGAACTGCGTGGTAACTCTAGCTGCTGCTGCACGAATCAGGCACCAGCAGTAGCCGATGCAATCCTCCTCAAGGTAACACTCTCCCTGATGCTCTCTCTCTTTGTCTGATTATTTCTCTCTCTGACCAGCCATGGTGTAGAAATGGACATTCAGAATAGATCATACTGTAGGGGATTTATGTTTAGAAATTATGCATTATACTGGCTTCAAGTAGCACTTCTTTATCGTTGGGTGCCCCTTGATGCTGTCAAATTCAGGTTAGGTATTCAACACAACTACAAAGTGTCAGCATTAAGGGCACTAGATTTTGTAGTGAATATATTGTTCGTCGAAAAGAAAATTGTTGTCTTATAAGATGACAGTTGCAGCATTGTAATTGATACTTAGTCTAAAATCAGAATACTACAGTTATAAGGGGTCTTATGAGTCCTAATTGAATTGCTAGATTAATTTTGAGCCCTTGAAAAATAGTGCACTGATCATACAAATTTATCAATTATATATGCATCGGACTCGAGTAATTTCAGTCGAATCCAGCTGCTGATGTTTATCTTGTTGTTTATGTCTATTACAGCTGAGCTGACATTTTCAGCTCGATCTGCATGATCTTCATTTATGGGTGACATGCAATTCAAAACTGCACAAGCGCCTCCATGTATGCCGTGAAGGCGGAGGTCCCCCTGTTCTGGCCATTCTTTTAACAACCCGCTGCCTTCTGGTACAGGTAAATCATGAAGCATGCTTGCCTTCCTTAACTATGGATTGGATGCAAAATATTGTTGCTTTTTAAGTTTTCTGTTTGACTGATACATACATACTGGACAGCAAAAAGCACTAACCTGTATAAGAATTGAGCAAATAAAAGGGGTCACAAGTTACAACTTAACTCGGTAAGCATTGTAGTGACAAATGCTTGTGCAAGTAAGTATGTGTGGTCATGCCTTCACATCTGTTTACTTATCATTGCATTTCTTAGTATGTCTAGGATGAGACTTGTTTGATTTTTGTCAAGAAAGGTTCTTAGTAGGTGCAAGGGATGTCAGTCAACATTCAAGATTTAAATGTGAAAATTGGCTAAGTACCCTGCACCACAAGGCATCAGTTTTGGTGCTGCGACAATTAATTAGTTGGCAGGACCTTGTTTTATTTTGGAATTTTGGACTAATTTTGAGTTTATGCACATAATTGTTAAGTAACTGACAACACTAGATGTATTCTGAAGTTTTTGGTCATCTTTGTTAGTTGTGCGCAATTTATAATTTGTATTTATCGTAAGAATATATCTATATGTATCACAGGTCAGTACTTGCATACTTCTTAAATATGATTACAGTTCACAGATGCACATTTCACAGATAAAATAAAATCTTCTAGGCTCGATCCTCTAGCGGCATGGCAGCGTGGCAGGATAAGATAAGTGCAATCCCTACATGGCACTAATCATTCAATTTGGGTTCTTGCGCTACACCAGAGCTTGCGCCCTCCACCTGTTTGATGTTATGCTTATGGGGATTCAGATAGCACATCTCATGTTTCTCTCAGTTTTTTCAAATTCCGATAGATTAAAATCGCGTATTTAAAGGACAGATGCATCCAAGGGATTGAATATTGCTACTGAAGATGCTGGAATTTTGGCACCTTCAAAATCACAACACTCAAAGGCATGACAATTATAAGTGTCTATATAGACCTTGGAATCTCCACTCAGATGCATATATAGTAACAAATCGTTTTTTGTTGGTACCTTTACGTCTGTTTAAAAAGTCTTTACTCTTTTCAGAGGCTAGCTGGTCAGTGGTTTACATCTCGAGTATCATCCTGTAAGTATAGCCTATCCATATAGCCTATCCAAGTGCCGCTGGGCCATTGAAAGCAAAACTGAGGACCATTTGTGGTCACTTATGCCAAGATGATATGCTTATGGTCAGAAGGGCGGCTGATCTTGGGAAGTTTGCTGCCACTATTGAACAGAGCCATCTGAAGACAGAAATCATGTCAATATTTGGTGATTTGACACAATGTGGTACTTTACATACATCTTTGATTAAATTTAAAATGATTCCTGCAAATAGTTATGTGTCTGTTCAAAAAGTGGAATAAAACACAAGTAATTGCTGATTTTTCCATGGAACAGTTATTTTGTAGCATGGATGATTGCATCTAAAATCATGTGGTCTCTTCCTTAATCTGCGGTGAGGATGATTTTCGCCGTTTGTATTTCAATTGGTTCTTTATGATTGACCGGTCAAATTAATCTGTCACTTAATTGAACACTAGAATATTACCAGTTGAGATACTACTCTTAGCATCGAGAAAAATCCTTTGTTGGTGAAAGATTCTTTTCTATGAGTTGAACAAACTATAATGTTTGTAAACATGAGGATTTTGTGCCATTTTTGCATATTGGCTTTGTTCCTATGTAAGAGGTGTCTTAGATTTTAAGATAAACAAGTTTCTTGCTCCTTAGTTCTTATTAGTGTAGTTCAATCCATTACAAGTGGCTTATCTCTATCTTCATTGCAGTTAGACCATTCTTTATTGCTTGAATATACAAAAAATATCAATATATGAGACCTAAACTGGACTCGAGTTTTCTTGTCCAACATTTTCTATAACACTGAACATATTGAGACCTTGATTACTATTGTCCTCATTTACAGATCAAGATTCAGGATGTTTATTGGCATTTTAAAGTTGTGCTGCTCTTGGGAAATTGTTAGAACCGCAAGATTATTGTGTTGCATATAGCCTTCCAGTCTTGTCAATTTGTCCCAGGAACATCTCCAGGATATCTACTTAGTATTTATAGGGTATTGGAATGTAAGTCTATGACAGCTATAGGTTTATGGTTACTATTGCTTCTTTAATATAACTATGGTTGTTGTCAAGTGCATTATCATGGATATCTAGATCTTTTTACATACGTATATCTATGACAAGGTGCTCTGCTTGCTTTTAGAGTTAATGCCCCTTAATAATTTCTCTTTTTCTTTTTTGACCAGCCAAGCATGAAGAGAAGGGTTTATTCATCTTTTTTCATGATCAGTGTGTATAAGAGAATGCAGGATGAATTCAATTGCTATATCTCACATGTGTTTGCTTCTAATTAGTCTCTTGGAAGTAAGATATCTTTACCAAATTATAATGAAACTCCACGACACAATTGAATTTTGGACAAACATTATGTTATCATAGCAGTTCAAATTATTGTCACCTTGCTGATTTTTGTCAGAATGTACTGACCAATTGCAGCGGTGGGGGAGGAGTGGGAGGGAGAAAGAGGTGGTACCATCAATTATGTTGTTGTCGGGAATAAACTTTTAGACTAACCATTTCCTAACAATGACCAAGGACGAAGGTATGTAACATATGTAACTTGATATTACATACCCATTCCAAAGTAAGTCTGTCTCACTGTTTTTGCAATGCTTATATAGTTATAATTTTTATTAACAGGTAATTTTCTGCTGACTGAAGTGGCATTCATTGCAAGCCAAAAGTGGAGGTGAGGCATATGTGTGGAAGCCTGGATTAAGGCTGAAGACGAGCGGGCACACAGTAGCAGTCGAGATGTAGGCGCCAGTACCGCAGTTTCTCCGTGCAGCTTGGGTCTCAGAACGTGTTAGTCTCTGTTCCTCCGCGTGTTGCGAAAATACATGCCGCCACCACCTTACACAACCACGGCTCGGGCCTTGGCACTCCCAGGGAAGGCACAGTGGCAGTGGCTTTGTGCACCGCATAGCCCAAGGATACTCAGGTTATTGGTGTTTAGTTAATAAGGTTTACTGTTGAAGGAGGCATTAATCAGGGGATTACAAAATTTCGGGCGATGTGGATGCAAGAAAATAGCAATTAATGACCTGTAGTGGAGTAAGATATATAGAGGGTTTACTTTATATTAGATTGTGTGTTATTCGTGTTGCTTTTTAATTGATAGAGTTGTGCAAGGAACAATAATTACGGGACTACTTGGCTGAAAATATTCTCTGTTTTGCACCTTAAATCGGCTGGATGCCCAGTTTCTTGCACTCACTTTAGAGTTGAACCATAGTGCGGACAGAGGTGATCCAATTGAAGTTCTTTGTCAGAGGGAATGTGTGTTGTGTAAGAAAATGTGAATCCTTATTGATAGTATGTCATGAGGATGAGAAGTGAAAATGAAACAGCAAAAATTATCTTAACTGGAGATCACTTTATTGTAAGGAAAGATGTGAAGAGACAAGGCTATCTGAACAACAGACTTTAGTAGTTTGATGTGTGCATTTTAGTGACACAAATAGTTAAGTTTGTTGTCCCAACAATATTCCTAGATTATGTGTGTATGGATTGGTTTATATTTTCCAAAAAGCGCAATGGAGAACTCGGTGACTGCGTTTTGCTCGTGTGACTGTCTCAAAGCTGAATTTGGAACAAAAGAATGTCTTAAACCTATTATATGAAGCTGTTTGTCGTGTTTGTCGTCCGGTGCAACGCACGGGCATATTTCCTAGTTTTTTAAAAAAATCGATTTTCGAAAAAGATTACAAAAAAGAAGCAGAGAAATAAAAAACAATATAAGAAATACAAGTTGGGCCGTGTCCCATTTAGGCGCCCCGTGCGGGCGGGATGCGGGCGGGGTGCGCGGCAGACCCTTCCCGCGCCGCCAACGGGCAGAGGCGAGGAGCGCCCGTCGATTCCGTCGCTAGCTAGTGGAGCTGAGCGGATGGATGGCAACCGACAGCCCACTGAAGCCCAAATGTGCCATTGTGGCCCAAGTTCGCACGAATGGAGTTGGGCAAGCCCCGTGTTTCCTTTTTTTGCGACTTAAACACGTTTAAACGAACACTAGATTGATATACATGCATATATGAGCTTATATACAAAAAATAATTTGTAGAAAATATTGGATATTCATTGCATTCCCATGAATAGTTCTAGCTCCGCTCCTGGAGAGAAAGAGACACGAGAGGGTGGAAGATGTTGTTTTCCCTTTTACTTTTGAATCCGAATTTTTTAAACAAAATATCTTTAAGAATGGCTTGTCCAAACTACGACCGCTTTAGTTTTGAGATCCTTGCGTCAAGATTCTCAAAAGTAGATCCCATGTTATTAGGTTTCGTGAATTTTTTTTTGTACTTTTAAAATTAGTATGGCTGTATTTGAAGTATGTATGTAATTATACTTGATTTTTCATCAAGCTGTATTTTAGTTTTTAGTATAATTTTATTTTTAGTTTCATACTCGATGTATTTTTGGTTTCAACAATTGTACTTGGTTTTCATTTGAGGTGTACTTTTAGTTTGCGTTTTTTACTTTGTTATTTAGTGTAATATACTTAGCTAGCTTGTTGAGGCTGCGACCAATGCATGCGTATTGCAGGGCGGGCGGAGATGTCGTGCCATTGCCTATGCGCGAAAAGGCGTTTGTACACGTCGTGGGGATAAGTGAGACATGTCGTCGTGGGAGCGGGCAAGTTGTCTTTTCCCTTTGTAGAGACCGGCGGTGGTTTTACAGTGGTACTCGACATCTTAGGCTAGTATGTGCTTACATTTATCTCTTTACGATTTTGCAAGTGAAATTGGACGCATATATATTTGGATTTAGGGATCGATTTTTCGACTTCAGATCAGAACCCAAACAATATAGAGCCGGCCCTGCTTCATAATAAGTTGTTTTGTCTAACCTGTTATGAGAGCTGAGAATTAAAGTTTCTTGCTGCATTATCTAGATCGATGTCTTTTTTGGGTCTCGTCGACGCTCCGAGAGATTGCTATCTCGAGTTCCGCCGCCGCCTCAAGGTCGTCGTCCGTCTCCAGGACGCAGCCAACTGCTGCTCCGATCGCGCCGCACTGCTGTAACTCTTAGCCGCCCTCTGGAGCTTTGGGTCGACATTGCTGTCGGTCTGCTGGATCTCCAACGTAGCTACCCGCCGTCTGCTCGCCACCGGACGCCCCCACCTCCACCTGCAGGCGCCGTCCTGCTGCTGTTTTCTGTTTCCCGATCTGTTCGTCAGCGTTGGCTTCATCACAAGCTGGCCGCTCTGCTCATTACGGTGCTGTTGGGCTGTGATGCTCGCGCGTGTGGTTCTTTGGGCCTCGCTGCTAGCTAGGCTGCTCGGCTGATTGCTCTAAATAAAAGTCATATGTCGTTCCTCCGTAACCGTCTTGCTTCCTCACTATTCGGTGATTTTCGACGATATCCTTCCGACTCTATCTTACAGGTGTGACTTTTTTTAGAATACAACTCTGACATTAAAAGAAAAAACCTTAACAAAAACAAAATTTACAACGAAATCCTCAAGATGCCTCATTAAAAACTGTCTTTTTTTTGAAGGAAAACACAATATATTGAGCTAGCAAGCCGTCTCATTAAAAACCTTCCAGTCTCCTTAGGTACCCTGGTAAGGAAAAGAGTGCGTCAAAAACTTGCTGCCCCTAATCACAGTATTGTTACATCGTTTATAAGGTAGCTCACTAAGAACCTAGGGGGATCATCGTCCCAGGTACAAGATAATCTAGAATTGAAAGATTCCCTAGCTATTACATGAGCTGCTTTGTTGGCTTCTCGCGGACAACGAGTAAACCGAACCTGACCTATAAGTGTGGCGATATCCACACAATCTGCATAAATAGCAGCCGGTGCCGTCCACCATGCATCACCCCCTCACAAGCTTGAATTGTCTCCAAAGAGTCCCCTTCAGCAATCACCGAGTTGCATCCTTTAGCACTTGCTAGAATCAGACCTTCTTTCATCGCTAAAGCTTCAGCCATATCCACTGAAGGAAGAGAGGGAATATATTTGCATGATGCCGCAATGAATTGTCCTTGAAAATCACGGATCACTGCACCCACAGCTCCCGATCGAGTATCTTCAAAAAAAGAAGCATCAATGTTTACCTTAACTTGTCTTGGTTCTGGTTTAATCCATGTCGCCTCAGTAGATTGTCTCGTGCTTAGAGCTGCCATTGCCGAGTTCGCCACAATCACCAAGATAGACATTTTGCGCCTGAATAAAGGAGGGACATCCTCGTTATGAGTTCGTCTTCTCCGAACCCACCAAATATACCACGCTATCACCGCCACAACCTCCTTTAGACCAAGATTATCGAAGCCCGGCATGACTTTCAAATCACTCCTCAAGATCGCTTCAAGGACAGCGGACCCGGAACGGTCAACGGACATAAAATCATCTATGATTTCATGTAGGCCAAGAGAAGTCCACATGTCCCGGGCGGCTGAGCAATGAAACACCAAGTGCATGATATCCTCAGGCCCTAACTGGCATATAGGACATCCACCAGTATTTCCAACATGTCCGTTAGCCAAAATGCTCTTTAGGGACAAAATTCCGTGCAATGCTCGCCATATAAATATTTTAACTTTGCTCGGTATCTTAAGCTGCCAAAGAATTTTCCAAACAGGGTTTAGCGCCGATAATCCAGGAAGGGCGAGCTGCCCTGCCGAAGCACCAAACTGGTGTCTCCATTGAAGGTGATATCCAGACCTGACAGTATACCTCCCGTGTTTCGTACAGCTCCAAGCTATGAAATCATCAAAACCCCTATTATGGAGGGGAATTTGCATAATGCGGTACACATCAACTGGAGACAGTAAACTTTGCAAAATCTCTTCATCCCAATGCTCAGTAATTGGGTTTATCAGATCACTAACTTTCGTGTAAAATGATGCTCCTCTAGGGGTAATGACTTTCATGTCTGGACTAGAAGGAATCCATGGATCTTGCCATATATTTATCTTTTCACCATTACCGACCCTCCACACATACCCTCTTTTGAACGTAGCTAAGCCTACCACGATGCTCTGCCACATAAAGGAAGATCCCACTTTAGGTCCCGCTTTCAAGATATCGCCGTGAGTATAATATTTGGATTTCAGAACTCGGGCACACAAAGACTCTGGATCATTGATAAGACGCCAAGTCTGTTTAGCAAGCATAGCCAAATTGAAAGAGTGGAAATCTCGAAACCCCATACCTCCCTCTCTTTTCGGATAGCAAAGCTTCCACCATGCAAACCAATGCATCCTGTTACTATTCTCATCATCACCCCACCAAAATTTTGAGATAGCATCCATCATCTTTTTGCAAACCCCTTTCGGAATTAGGAATACCGACATTGCATAAACAGGGATAGCTTGCGCAACTGCCTTTAGCAATATCTCCTTCCCACCAATAGATAACTGTTTTTCTTTCCAGCCAATGATTCTTTGTATGATTCGTTCAATGAAATGTTCAAAACAGTCGCTTCTGTCCGCCCCCACAAGTGCAGGCAGGCCCAAATATTTATCAGACAGGGCCTCAGTATCAATATGAAGGGTAGAGCAGATTTCAGCTCTCAACAGTGCATTCGTATTGGGAGAAAAAAAGATGCTTGATTTTGCAAGGCTTACCAATTGACCAGAATTAGCACAATAAGTGTCCAGAACCCGCTGTAAGGAGGTTGCATTATTCATGTCCGCTTTCATGAGAATTAGGAAATCATCAGCAAATAAGAGATGCAAAACTGATGGTGCATTTCTACACACCCTAACCCCATCTATGCCACCAACCTCTTCTTCATATAGCAGAAGACTAGACAAACCCTCAGCACAAAGGAGGAACAAATACGGGGAGAGGGGATCCCCCTGGCGAAGACCTCTTGTTGGAGTAAACATATCAGTCTCCTCAGAATTGAACCTCACTTGATATCTCACTGAGCTAACACACGCCATCATTAGGCCAACCCATCTTTCAGCAAAACCAAGTTTCCTCATCATATTCTCAAGAAAAATCCATTCCACTCTATCATATGCTTTATGCATATCCAGCTTAACAGCACAAGTTCATGTAGTACCTGATCTTTTATTCTTGATTGCATGAATGCTTTCATAGGCCACTAGAACGTTATCAGTTATTAGTCTCCCTGGGACAAAGGCACTTTGCATCGGGGATATGATCTCTGGAAGAATCTCCTTGAGTCTTCCTGCAAGCATCTTAGAGATAATCTTATAAATAACATTACATAAACTAATGGGACGGAATTGCGTTACCAACTCTGGGTCATCAATCTTTGGTATTAAAACCACCATTGTATCATTCCACCCTTCAGGGATCGTGCTAGAGTTTAGAGCGAGAAGAACTTCTTTTGTGATTTCCTCCCCACATATGTTCCAGAACTTTTTATAGAAGACCGCATGAAGACCATCTGGCCCAGGTGCTTTAAAATCACCTATAGAGAAGACCGCCTTCTTGACATCCTCAGGAGAAAAAGGTGCCAGAAGTTTTTCGTTCATCAACTCAGTCACCCTCGGCTGAATCTTATCCATCATCCCCGGGTCTAATGCATCAACTTTAGACATGAAAAGATTAGAAAAATATTGGAAGATGAGGGGTTTTAGCTCACTAGTACCTTCAACCCACTCTTCTTGATCATTCTTGAGTCTTTTAATAAAAAAAATCTTCTGTCTTGCCGAAGCATAATGATGGAAGAAATTTGTGTTACGGTCTCCATGTTTGAGCCAGTTAGCCCTTGACCGCTGCATCCAGTGTGTCTCCTCCTGCTCAAGTAAAAGATCAATCAGTTCCGCCATTTCTTTCGCCACAGCCTCGTTTTCATCATTCATAGGTCCATTCATGGCCTTCTCTAACTTCTGTTGAGCCGCCATGATTCTTTTCTTTGGTCTCTGCAGAACATTTGCATCCCAATCATGTAAGACTCCATGGAGCTTGTTTAGCTTTGTCAAGACATTATTCGTTGGGAATTCAGTGGATACCGAATCCCAAGTCTGTTGAACCTTCTCCTGGAACCCTTTTTCTTGTAGCCATCGTGCTTCAAACCGCCTTTGCTTTGATGTGCTAGGATGTACATGAGCATCTGTATTAACCAGAATAGGACGGTGATTAGATTTTATATAATCTAAGTGTTGGACTGAAGCATTCAGATTCATAACCATCCACTCTCCGTTTGCAACAGCCCTATCAAGCCTTTCATGAATTCTCCCTCTCTTCCATGTAAACGCATCTCCAGAAAATCCAAGATCTTCAAGTCCGCAGTCCATGAGTGCATCACGGAAGGCATCCATATATCCTTGTGGCCTGGGATTACCTCCCTCTTTCTCTGAGGAGAAGAGAATCTTGTTGAAATCTCCTAGGACTAGCCACGGTAAGTTATTTGTTTGATTCAGTTCTCTCAATTTGTCCCATGTTTTGAATTTGTCTTCCCACCGAGGTTCTCCATAAATTCCTGTAAGTCTCCAAACTTTGTTTGTTGATTCAATCACTCGGACATCAATATACTTTGGTGCTGAAAAAATAAGCTCAATCTTGATTTCCTTTTTCCAAAATACAATCAGTCCACCACTCCTGCCATTACTAGGATTAACAATCTGGCAGTCCATATTAAGCCTCCTACGTAAACAATTAGCCGGAAAAATATCGAGGTGAGTCTCCGACAGGAACATCACATCGGGGTTTTTACGCCTTCGAAGATTCAAAAGCGAACGAACTGTCGGGGCATTACCCAAGCCCTAACAGTTTAAACTGAGGATCAACATTACGCCCGGCCAAGCCCCTCGAGGGAGCCCGCCGATCCATATGAAGGGGAGCCAGCTCCGGCCTTCTTTGTCCGCTTAGTTCTGTCATTTTCTGTATCTATGATATTTTCCTCCTGATTAATTCCCTCAGTGATCATAGGGAGAGTGTTTCCCCCATCCTCGTGTTGAGATTCAGAATTCTCATCCATGTCAAGTCTCCTCTTAGCACCACTATCATTACTTGGATCAGAGCCGTCCAAGTCCATAAGGGATTTTTTTGCCGGGCTGGTTCCAGTGTCCTGTAGCTCATCTTCTCGCTGTTCCTCTCGCTGTACAGCAGGAAGAGCGTTAAACCTCCAGCTAGCCAGTGCCTCTCCCCTACCTCCAAACCCTCTACCTCTGCCCATGCTAGAACTATCTCTGCCTCTGCCAAATCGACCACCACCTCTGTTTGCTTGATTCCCACGTCCTTGCCAAGTTGACCAGTTTGCTTTAAGCCACTCACCCCACTTGAGGTCGTCTTCATTGTGCTCACCAGAGTCACATTCCAGATGAGAGTGTCCTATAAATCCACAAGCACCACAGAATCTAGGAAATTTTTCATATTTAAGCTGGAAGAATTCACGCTGACCACCTCTCACAATAGTGACAAACCGGGCTAGAACCTTTCGCACATCAAATTTAACCTGAACCCGGACAAAGTTGTTAACCCCCGGGATCACAGTCTCCACCGTCTGCACTTTTCCAACCTTCTTTTCCACTAAATTTTTTATTAAAGCTTGATCTCTGTATCTAATGGGCAGCTTATGAATTTGAATCCAAGCATCAAATTTATTTAAATCCATAGACTCAGCCGGCACAAGACCATCGTAGGGTTCAATGATGACAGCATTCTGTCGGAATAACCACGGCCCCCCTTTCTCAACTTTCAGCCAATCGCCAAGACAGAAGCACTGGATCGTAAAAAGATTTTCTTCTAATGCTATAAATTTTACCTCTTTAGCCGGGCTCCACGCAACACGCATATGCTGCTCAAAAGTTTGCGGACTGAAGTAGTTCGATGTATGAACCCTAGCAATCGCCATCCACTTTATACCCTCCTTAGGCAGATCCGTATCTTCAAAGATGAGATCGTCGATTTCGTCTTCAGAAGATCTCCCAGATTCTCAGACTTTTGCGATCCCGATCCACCCGCCTGATTCATCAAGCTCGCAGATTGGTTCGACATCGCGCTAACCAGCTTCCTCGAGAAACCCTAGCCTCGAGGGTAGACGCGCAAACTCTCCCGACGGACACCAGGGATCTTCTCCTTATGGGCTTCCATCTAGTAGGATCAGAATCAGAGAAGGACTCCACACTGGATTGAACTCCGACGGTGGAGGAGTCAAAACCCTAGTCGCCCCGGAGAGCGCTAGGTCTTTTCGCTGGTATTCCTCTGTAACCGTCTTCCTTCCTCACTATTCGGTGATTTTTGACGATATCCTTCCGACTCTATCTTACATGTGTGACTTTTTTTAGAATACAACTCTGACATTAAAAGAAAAAACCTTAACAAGTAGGAGAAATGGAAGTTTGGGCTTTAGAAGGATTTGACAAAATTTACAACGAAATCCTCAAGATGCCCTCCGTCTTCAACCTATAGACCGTGTCGTCGGCACTGCCGTTCCTCCTTGAGTTGGCCTAACATTGTTGGTTGCCCACGGAAAGTCGCTAAATGGGTCAAGAAGATCGCATCCGTCCCGGAGACGGAGAAAGAATAACTGCCGATGAAGCTCCATGACAATCTGGAGATCCTCCAGCTAGAAGAAGTCCTTAAGAACCACACCACTTCCACAAGCTTCTCGACATCGCCGTCGATATGGGGCTGAAGCCGGAGATACTTCATTGGAGAAGATGCCGCCGCCACCACCTGAGCGCCGCCCCACCAAACTAAAACCCTAAAACCAGGGGAACATAGCCCTCCCGCCAACGGGCCCCGACATCCACCCTGCCTCCATTGCCCAAAGGCCACAGAAGCAAGGCAGAGCACCAGCGGTGCTGGTGGGAGGCGAAGAAACCCTATCGTCTCCTGAGTGTTCTATCAGGGGCGAAGGGGTCATGTGCCTTTTGTTGGTGCTTCATTTTTCCGATGCGTCCACCAAGTTCATTGTTCTTTTTTTGGCCTGTCATACGAGTCAAGTATACTTTCATACAGTAGCGGACCCAACTGTCCCTAAGCCTGGGCACTTGCCTAGTAGCCAGCCCAGCCTAATTCCTGGCAACTTGATTAAAACAGTGTCATTAGCCTTTGAACTCACAATTTGCCTAGGCTTCAATTTATTCTTGGGTCCGCCACTACCTTCATAGTCAACTTGTTTTCCGGCTTTGGTCCTTTCTATTGATTTCTATGGCCTGCTTTTGCATTGTCTAACTATGCATATTCTCATGCCATCTAGCTTCTTTCGATAACATGTTTTCCTTGTGCTACGCTTTTGTATTCAATGCTTGATTCTCTTGAGGTGCCATCTTTTGACAGCCCATCTTCTCAAAATGTGGTGTTTGTATTTCTGTCATGCACCATGTGTTACATTGGCATTCAGCTACGCACATTCTTTTGCTGTTTAGCTTCTATTGTTGTGGAATTTCTTGTTGCTATGATATTTTGTGGCATGTTGTTCCTCTTTTCGTGTGTGTCGATCTCTTCTGTGATCAATTTTATTCTTTTTGGCTTGACTCCAAAGGTTTTAAAGACTTTTCATGCTATGACCACACTCTGAAAACGTGAATTTAGATTGTCTTTTCTCTAGTTTTCCTTTACTGAAATGCAATGTTGTTGCATATGCTTTGCATTTATGACGAGGAGGAGGGGTGTTAAGGAGTAGTATTGATCTAGGTCTCTATGAGTCCGTATTCATCTAGATTCATTTCCTTTGTCCCCAAATATGTACTATATATTGTGGTATTTGGCTCCTGATAATACAAGTTGTATTCCTAACACTAGTGGAAAACAGGGCTTCAGTCCCGGTTCGTTTGGGGCTTCAGTCCCGGTTGCGCAACCGGGACTAACCAACCGGGACTGGAGCCCAATCTTTAGTCCCGGTTGCTATACGAACCGGGACTAAAGAGAATGCACGTGGCAGGGGCTGGGTGCTCGTGGGCGTAGGTCTTTAGTCCCGGTTCGTGTTAAGAACCGGGACTAAAGTGTCCACACGTGGCAGCATCTGCTGCATCTTTATTTTTCTGGATTTCAATTGTTATTTAGGGGTTTAGCGTTTAGGGTATATTTGTATTTTGCTCCATTCAATTGTTTGATTCATTTCAAATAAGTTTTCTTATATACTTATTCATACAACATTATAACATAATATATAAAACGATAGATATATATATATAATATATTAGGTTCACCGAGCATATACATGCATACAAGTATATATACAACTTGTTCACACACATAAGATCACGACTTGTGTTTAATTATAAACATTGTCTAATCGAAACCGGCATGAAATTCACCCTTTGGGTTAATGACATGTTCAAGCAGAAATCCGGCTAATTCCTCTTGAATTCCTACTACGCGTTCAGTCGGTGAGAGCAGTTTCCGCTTTGCTTCGAACTACGAAGAAGAAGAACAATATGAATATGAATCATCATAACAAAATTGATGCCAATAAAATGAATTTGTCAGTATATTGTTTACTTACTGTTTGAAAATCAATTCCTTCAGTGACCTGCGCACGAAGGTTCTCGCAAGTGTAGTATGCACATAGATTAGTCCCCGAAGGCTGCCTCGCACACTTTACGAGAATAGATTTTAGTCAGTGACATATCAAGATTGATATACTTAATGGTATTTGAAACTAGAATTAAAGGGATGTGTGGACCTAGCTCATACGACTTACCTCGATCTGACGGTAAATCAGCTCAGTTTTCCATTCACCTTTAACTGTGCGTATAAACCGTTTCCAAACACTGCCGAGCAAACAAAATGAATAGATGAGTTATAGATGAACGAAAGAGACCGATATAATGCCGTAATGATTGAAATTACCTATCCATCACATCAATGATGCTTTTTTATTTATTAAGTGGTTTATTCATCGAGTCAAAGATTTGAACCCTTCCATAGTCAGGTTCAATCTTTAGCAAAATCCAGCGGTAACTGCGTGCAAGTTTAATTATGTAAGTTAATAAACTCATCAATTACACTTATAACATCGAGTAAGGAAAAGTAACTGTGTATAAGATAGTAACACTCACCTGATGTTGTACGGAAAGAGTATTCTAGCTCGGTATTCCTGCATAAGTAGGAACTCTAGCAAGTTATCCTCCGTCTCCTTGCGATTCCTCTGTATCATCGCTCCGTTAACTCGATTTGGATCAATGAATCCAAGTTGGAGGTCATTCCTTTTCTTACATTCCATACTCTTCATTCTGCATAATAAACAGCGTAGTGAGAAAAATTACATGCAAAGAACGAGTTGAGCTAGAGACTTATAGAAATAATGAATCACTTACAGAACATAGGCACTGACGAGAGATTTGTCGAGCGCGTCTTGATTGAATAGCTGAAAGAATTCATCAAACTCAATATGCACCAAGTCTTGACCTAAGAAATGGTCCTTTGTGATATTCATAAGGAGAAAATCTTGCGTGCCCTTTGCGGCTTGCAGGTACCACTTATGCAATTTTCGCATTTGCGTTGGTAGATTCATTTCAATCTCAGGTGGGACCAGACTCTTCCCCTTTTCATATTGCCGTGCTATAGGCGCCTTTGGGGTGATACCTTCATCTAGCAATTGAGAAAGAGTCAAACCAGCTTCTTTAGCAAAGTCGGCGGGATTGGGTTGAGCAACACTCCCACCAGCATCACTAGCAAAGACCTTTAGCGGGGAGATTGATTTTTTGGTCTGTGCTCCAAGCTGGGCAACGTCTCTTTTCCCTCTTGCAGTTACGCTTGTCTTATTAGCTTCTTTTTTTGCATCTACCTGCTTATCCAAACAACGCTTGTAGTCATCTGGCTTACGCAATTCATATTGCGAAGGTTGGGTAAGCATATCAAAGGCCCACTCCTTCTGTTCCAGAGTATATACCTGCTTCGGTGTAGGGGTCGGGCGTAGGGCTGCGAGCTTCCTTTTCACTTTGGCTCTGTCCTCCGCCTCAATTTCTTCAGCAGTCTTCTCGATAGGAGGAGGCGGCACCGCCTTAGCTATCTTGGCCCGTTTCTTCGGAGAGACATTGCTAGTGGACATAGCAGCGGACTTGCCACAACTCTGGGACTTACGAGTGGGCTGAGGCGGCGGAGGTGGCGGAGGCGGCTGACATTGAGGTGGAGATCGATGTGGACTCGGGGTATGGTGGTAGCCGTCCCTGTCGTCGTCGGGAGGTGGTGAATTGCGAGGACTCGGAGGAGAGGGTGGCCGCCTTGGCGCCGAGCCTGGAAACACGATGTGTTTCTTATCCCAAAGAATTATACCACCCAATACTTCTCCCAGTTTTTCCTCCTCTTCAGGTCCAGCGACGTCAAGAAGGAGGGACTCATACCCCCTTTCAATTGCATCCACCCCGACCTTAGCATAGCCAGGTCGAATCTCACGGCCATGCCAGGTTTGTCCAGGTCCAGATGGCAACACATAGCCAACCGCCACCTTCATCGATATGTTCTTCATGGGATAATGCAGCTGACAGTCTGTCTTCTTGGTGATATCATCCACGGGGTAGTGAACCATCGGTACCTCCGTGGAAGCCACGCTGCTTCTCCGCTGAGATCGGTCGCCTGATGCATGTTCTAGGTGTTGCTGATGCTGAGTTGCCCCTTGCGACTTTAATTCCTCCAGTGCCTTCTGCTGCAGCAAATACAACTCTCTCAGCTCAGCCTGTTGCCTTTCTATGCTCTCTATCCGTGAGGCCTCCTCCTGCGCCTTCCGCTTCTTCGCTCTCTCTCAGCTTCTATAAGTCTGGCTCTCTTCGGAGAACCCAGACCTCCACGGAATAGCAGAACCCAGACCCCGTGTTCGTCCTGTGTGTTCTTTGTTCCCGAGGGCCTTTGTCAGCTCGTCGTTCTCTCTGTCCGGCTTGAACGTCCCCTCTTGAACCTCGGCGATTGTCTTGACAAGTGCTCCCAGGGGTTCAGCAATTTGTTTCTTCTCTTCAACTAATTTCCCTGTTCTCTCATCATAGACAGCTCCATGGGCAAGTGCCCAATTTCTTGACCTTCTGGGCCATTGTTCTGTTTCTGGTTCGATGCCTTTTTCTCGTAGGGCGGCCTCTTGCATATCCCACTTAGGCTCGGCCCTTTTGTAGCCACCTGGACCCAACTTATGGTGATATTTCTTTTTTGCAGCATTTGCCTGATTTTTCTGACTCCTTAGCTTACCCAGCTCTGACTCCTTGTACTCCACAAAAGCATCCCAGTGATCCCGCAGGAACTCATTGGGGCCAGTAAATTCTGGAGCTTGTCGATCGGCGTTGACATAGGCGTTCCATAACCTCTTCTTGTGGTTATTGAACTGTGTAGCCATCTTCTTGAGAGCCCACTCCCTGACTTTCTCCTTCTGTTGCTCTGCTTCTTCCAGGGACTCGGTGACCGGCAGATTGAAATGTGGAATGAGGGAATCCCAAAGTCTATCTTTCAAGACCTTGGTGACATAATTCACCGCTGCACCCTCTTCTGGCTCTGGCTGTGCTGGCTCTCCCTTTGCCGCCTTGGGCTTATACCAATATTGAATGCTTATCGGCACCATGTCCCTGACAAGACATCCACATTGATGTGTGAACGCATTTGCGACACTCTTGGGTTCCAACGGTTCGCCTTCACTTGAGAGACGCCCAATCGTGTAATGCTGATTCGATGCCAGCCGTTTGGCCGGGCCTCGCTTCTTTCTAGAAGATCCAGAGCTCTAAAATAAGAAAACACTCGTTAATATATATACCATATAATGCATCGTTATCTACTGATTCATGAATAGAGCTAGTCTTCACATATATATATACCTCGCCGGACCGTTTTATTAAGTCACGACCAGTCTCTTGTGAGCCGTCCTCGCAATCATCATTTTTCGATTCATGCGGCTGCTCCTCCTCCATTCCGTCACCCGACTCGTTCAAAAATTCCGAGCCGTCTCCTTCTGCACGGGTGGTACCCTCTTCTTGTGCACGGGTGGTACCCTCTCCTATAATCTTCAATATCTCTTCTTCACCTTCTCTTCCGGCGCTGAAATCCATATCTGAAATCCATATAACATATAGATCAACAACATTTCGATCTATTCACTTTCTATTCATTTTTATTACTATTACTAATAGTAATAGCATTTTTATTACTATTACTAAGTAGCTAGAAATTTTACTAATAGTAATAGTAATAAAAATAACTAAGAAACTAATCTAACTATAAGAAACTAACTAATAATAACTAAGAAACTAATCTAACTAACAAACTAATCTAACTAAGAAACTTAATTTTATTACTATTACTAATAGTAATAGCATTTTTATTACTATTACTAAGTAGCTAGAAATTTTACTAATAGTAACAATAATAAAAATAACTAAGAAACTAATCTAACTATAAGAAACTAACTAATAATAACTAAGAAACTAATCTAACTAAGAAACTTAATTTTACTAATAGTAACAGTAATAAAAATAACTAAGAAACTAATCTAACTATAAGAAACTAACTAAGAATAACTAAGAAACTAATCTAACTAACAAACTAATCTAACTAAGAAACTTAATTTTATTACTATTACTAATAGTAATAGCATTTTTATTACTATTACTAAGTAGCTAGAAATTTTACTAATAGTAAAAGTAATAAAAATAACTAAGAAACTAATCTAACTATAAGAAACTAACTAATAATAACTAAGAAACTAATCTAACTAAGAAACTTAATTTTACTAATAGTAACAGTAATAAAAATAACTAAGAAATTTTACTAATAGTAATTAACTAAATATTCTAACTAAATATTCTAATTAACAATTAACTAAATATTCTAATTAACAATTAACTAAATATTCTAACTAAATTTTACTAATAGAAATTTTTATTACTATTACTAATTTTATTACTATTACTAAGAAGCTAAACTAACAATTAACTAAGAAACTAATCTAACTATTAACTATTCTAAAAAAACTGAATCTAATCTAACTAAAAAAACTTACAAACTAATCTAACTAAATTTCTCTAACTTATTATTCTAACATAAAATCTAACTAGTTTTCCAAAAAAAAAAATCTTTTTTTTGCAGGGGCGCGCCGGCGCCGGCGGTGCAGGTTGCTTACCTGCGCGCGGTGTCGGGCGGTACGGCGGCGGCGGTGTCGGGCGGCGGTGCGGCGGCGGCGGCGCGTCGGCGGCGGTACGGCGTCGCGGCGGCGAGGCGGCTCGGCGGCGCGGCGGCTCGGCCGGGCGGCGCGCGGGAGCGCGGGCGCGCGCGCGGCGGTCTCGGGCGCGCGCGCGGGGGCGGCCTCGGGCGGCGCGGCGGCGCGTCGGCGGCGGCGGCGGCTGCTCGAGAAATCGTCCGACCGCAACGATCTCGGCGATACTCCTCTGCGCGAAAACTGCTAAGTGTTGGGAAGAAGAAGGGGGCGGCGGCGCTTTATATACCCCCCCTTTAGTCCCGGTTCGTGGCTTCAACCGGGACTAAAGGGGGGTCTTTAGTCCCGGTTGTTGGCTTCAACCGGGACTAAAGACTTTTGGCCGGCAGTTACCAGTTCGCGCCGAGCCACAGACCTTTAGTCCCGGTTGGTATTACCAACCGGGACTAAAGGTGTCATAAATGCGCGCCAATGCTGCATGTTTTTCCAGATTTCATTTGAATATGAATTTTGAAATTCAATTTGAATAACTTCTATATATTTTAGAATTTGATAATACTTTGAATATGAAAAGTGATTGAAATTGAATAACTAATTCAAAAATATTTTCTATTTTCAAAATCAATTATTCTAACTATTTAAACAATTAACTATTTTGCCATTTTCAATTAAAACAATATTGATTAAAATTCTTTTTGCATATTTTAGAATTTGATAAAACTTTGAATATGAAAAGTGATTGAAATTGAATAACTAATTCAAAAATATTTTCTATTTTCAAAATCAATTATTCTAACTATTTAAACAATTAACTATTTTGCCATTTTCAATTAAAACAATATTGATTAAAATTCTTTTTGCATATTTTAGAATTTGATAATACTTTGAATATGAAAAGTGATTGAAATTGAATAACTAATTCAAAAATATTTTCTATTTTCAAAATCAATTATTCTAACTATTTAAACAATTAACTATTTTGCCATTTTCAATTAAAACAATATTGATTAAAATTCTTTTTGCATATTTTAGAATTTGATAATACTTTGAATATGAAAAGTGATTGAAATTGAATAACTAATTCAAAAATATTTTCTATTTTCAAAATCAATTATTCTAACTATTTAAACAATTAACTATTTTGCCATTTTCAATTAAAACAATATTGATTAAAATTCTTTTTGCATATTTTAGAATTTGATAATACTTTGAATATGAAAAGTGATTGAAATTGAATAACTAACCCAAAATCATATATTTACATCAAAGTTTAATACATTATTACACATCACCAACATCCCCATCTAGTGTTGGGGTTTCCTTCTGCACCGTAACCATGGAGTATCTTCTTTGTTTAATAGGAGGGTTGGGTCAGTGTTCACTCTGAAGGGCGGAATTTCATCAAACTTGTTATAATCTTCTGACATATCTGTCTTGTCCTCCACTCCCACGATGATTCTTTTCCCTGAGAGAACAATGTGTCGCTTTGGCTCATCGTGTGATGTATTCGTTTTCTTATCTTTTCTCTTTCTCGGTTTTGTAGACATGTCCTTCACATAGAAAACCTGAGCGACATCGTTGGCTAGGACGAATGGTTCATCCATGTACGCAAGATTGTTGAGATCCACTGTTGTCATGCCGTACTTTTGGTCTACAACTACCCCGCCTCCTGTCAGCTTGACCCATTTGCACCGAAACAAAGGGACCTTAAAAGACGGTCCGTAGTCAAGTTCCCATATCTCTTCAATGTAACCATAATGTGTCCTTTGTCCCATTGTCGTGTAATGCATCAAAGCGGACACCACTGTTTTGATTGGTGCTCTTTTTATCTTGGGCGACCGTGTAAAATGTATTCCCATTTATCTCGTAACCCTGGAAAGTCAATATAGTTGAAGATGGTTTCTTGGCCAACATGGAGAGCTCATATCCAGCAGTGGCATTATTTATGAGAAGTGTTTGCAACCAACCACCAAAAGTCGCCATGTGCAACTTTGTAATCCAGGAGTTTGACTGCCCAGGGTTTTCCGAGCGTACAATATTCTTGTGTCGCTCCATATACGGCTCCACCAACGTGGAATTTCGTAAAACTGTGTAGTGTGCTTCACTCAAAGAATGTCCATCCATACAGTATGCTGATTTCATTCCTAGCGTGCCTTTTCCACTTAGTCTCCCCTCATGCCGCGATTGAGGAAGACCAATCGGGTTCAGGTCAGGAACAAAGTCAACACAAAACTCAATGACCTCCTCTGTTAGATAGCCCTTGGAGATGCTTCCTTCTGGCCTAGCACGGTTATGCACGTATTTCTTTAAGACTCCCATGAACCTCTCAAAGGGGAATATATTGTGCAGAAATACTGGACCGAGAATGGTAATCTCTTCGACTAGGTGAACTAAGAGATGCGTCATAATATTAAAGAAGGACGGTGGGAACACCAACTCGAAGCTGACAAGACATTGAGCCACATCATTCTGTAACCGTTGTAGATCTTCTGGATTGATTACCTTCTGCGAAATTGCATTGAGGAATGCACATAGCTTCACAATCGGTACTCGAACATTTTCCGGTAGAATCCCCCTCAGTGCAACCGGAAGCAATTGCGTCATAAGCACGTGGCAGTCATGAGACTTTAGGTTTTGGAATTTTTTCTCGGCTATATTTATTATTCCCTTTATATTTGACGAGAATCCAGATGGGACCTTGATACTGCTCAGGCATTCAAAAAAGATTTCCTTCTCTTCTTTGGTAAGAGCGTAGCTCGCAGGACCCTTAGAATCCTCCGGATGCATGCCGTCTCTTCTTTTCATACGGTGCTGGTCCTCCCGTGCTTCTGGTGTATCTTTTGTCTTCCCATACAAGCCCAAGAATCCTAGTAGGTTCACGCAAACATTCTTCGTCACGTGCATCACGTCGATTGCAGAGCGGACCTCTAGGAATTTCCAATACTCAAGCTCCCAAAATATAGATTTCTTCTTCCACATGGGTGCATGTCCGCTAGCGTCATTCGGAACAGACAGACTGCCAGGACCCTTTCCAAAGATTACTTCTAAATCTTTGACCATATCAAATATATCATCACCAGTATGGCGTTTAGGCTTGCCTCGGACTTCTGCCTCACCCTGGAAATGCTTGCCTTTTTTCTTCAATTGATGTTTGGGCGAAAGAAATCGACGATGCCCGAGATACACCACCTTCTTACTTTTATCCAAATATATACTATCGATCTCACCTAAACAGTGCGTGCATGCATTGTATCCCTTGTTTGTCTGTCCTGAAAGGTTACTAAGAGCGGGCCAATCATTGATGGTCACAAACAGCAACGCTCGTAGATCAAATTCCTCTTGTTTGTACTCATCCCACACACGAACACCTTCAGTCTGCCACAGCTGTAAAAGTTCATCAACTAATGGCCTTAGATACACATCAATGTCATTGCCGGGTTGCTTCGGGCCTTGGATAAGCACTGGCATCATAATAAACTTTCGCTTCATGCATAACCAAGGAGGAAGGTTATATATACATAGAGTCACGGGCCAGGTGCTATGACTGCAGCTCTGCTCCCCAAAAGGATTCATGCCATCTGTACTTAGACCAAACCTCAGGTTGCGTGCGTCTTCCGTAAACTCCGGAAAATCTCTGTCGATTTTTCTCCACTGCGACCCATCAGCGGGGTGTCTCAACATCTCGTCACTCTTACGGTGTTCTTTGTGCCACCTCAACAACTTGGCATGCTCTTTGTTTCTGAACAAACGTTTCAACCGTGGTATTATAGGTGCATACCACATCACCTTGGCAGGAACCCTCTTCCTGGGGCGCTCGCCCTCAACATCACCAGGGTCATCTCGCCTGATCTTATACCGAAATGCACTGCACACCGGGCATGCATTCAAATTCTCATACTCACCGCGGTAGAGAATACAGTCATTAATGCATGCATGTATCTTCTGCACCTCCAATCCTAGAGGGCAGACAATCTTCTTTGCTTCATACGTACTGGCGGGCAATTCGTTATCCTTTGGAAGCATCTTCTTCATAATTTTCAGCAACTTTTCAAATCCCTTGTCAGATAAACCACTCTCTGCTTTCCATTGCAGCAATTCCAGCGTGCTTCCTAGCTTTTTCTGGCCGTCTTCGCAATTTGGGTATAAATCCTTTTTGTGATCATCTAACATGCGTTCCAACTTCTCCCTCTCCTTTTCACTTTCACAGTCAATCTGTGCATCAACAATGACCTCACCAAGATCATCAGCGGGCATATCTGATGCCCGTTCTTCACCTTCTTCTTCTTCATTATCTTCCATTGCGGTATCGGTGGTTTCAGGGAACTCAGGATAGTTGTCATCATTCTCTTCTTCATCGTTGTCTTCCATCATAACCCCTCTCTCCCCATGCTTGGTCCAACAATTATAGCCGGACATGAAACCGAACCGGAACAGGTGGATGTGAAGGGTCTTTGTGGAGGGGTAATCCTTCTCATTTCGACAACCACCGCATGGACAACACATAAAACCATTCCGCTTGGTTGCCTCAGCCACCTTGAGAAAAGAATGCACGCCTTTAATGAAATCTCCAGAGCGTCGATCGGCGTACATCCATGCTCGGCTCATCTGCATTATATAAGTACATATCAAACGCAAATCAAATATACAATTTCTATTTCTATCTCTAATTTTAGTTTGATAAGTAAGAATAAGTTAACAAAACTTTAGTCCCGGCTGGTGGGTACTTCTATCGGTATTTCTATCTCTATTTCTATCGGTATTTCTATTGTTCTATCTCTATCTCTATTTCTATTTCTATGTTAGCTATGTCTACTTCTATTTTTATTTTTAATTCTAACATTTCTATTTCTAATAGCATTTCTATTTCTAATAAAATCTAACATAAATAAAATCTATATAGCATTTCTATTTTTACCTCTATCGGTATTTCTATCTCTATTTCTATCGGTATTTCTATTGTTCTATCTCTATCTCTATTTCTATTTCTATGTTAGCTATGTCTACTTCTATTTTTATTTTTAATTCTAACATTTCTATTTCTAATAGCATTTCTATTTCTAATAAAATCTAACATAAATAAAATCTATATAGCATTTCTATTTTTACCTCTATCGGTATTTCTATCTCTATTTCTATCGGTATTTCTATTTTTCTATCTCTATCTCTATTTCTATTTCTATGTTAGCTATGTCTACTTCTATTTTTATTTTTAATTCTAACATTTCTATTTCTAATAGCATTTCTATTTCTAATAAAATCTAACATAAATAAAATCTATATAGCATTTCTATTTTTACCTCTATCGGTATTTCTATCTCTATTTCTATCGGTATTTCTATTTTTCTATCTCTATCTCTATTTCTATTTCTATGTTAGCTATGTCTACTTCTATTTTTATTTTTAATTCTAACATTTCTATTTCTAATAGCATTTCTATTTTTAATTCTTCACCTATTTGTACACATAATCAAATAAACATCTAATAATTGCTCCCATAAAAAAAATCACAAATCTCTCTACTTCTAGAGCAATAAATGAGCTAAATTACCAATGAAAGACAAAAGCACAAAATTCCTCACCTTTTAGTCCACTTAGATTGAAGTGGGGATATCAATTTGTGACAACAAATGGTGGTCAAAGAGGATGAACTCGAGTTGCATGAAGAACACTTGACAGTGGAGAGGGGGAGTGGCTGGCTCCAGGAGGAAGAAGGAGCTGCTTTATACAGGGAAGTCATTAGTCCCGGTTTGTAATACCAACCGGGACTAAAGGCTTGGTCTTTAGTCCCGGTTGGTGTTACCAGCCGGGACTAATGAGTCTCCCCACGGTCGGATTCGACCCCAGAGCCATTAGTCCCGGTTCATGTTACGAACCGGGACTATAGGTTCAAGATGAACCGGGACTAATGAGTTCGGGGGTCCTGCGGCCGAAAAGGCGGTGGGGCCCGGGGCATCAGTCCCGGTTCAGACAACAACCGGGACTAATGCCCTAGATTATTAGGCCGGTTTTCTACTAGTGTAACCAAAAATCTTTACCATCTCATGCTCAAAGTTGACAGCATGTTGCATTGGTACCCTCTTGAGGGTGTCTTCGTGGAGCTACGGTTCCTTGGGTCTCGTTCGGTGTACTCGGTGGCAAGTTTTCGTTTCCTTATACTATTTTGTTTATTCTCGATCTGCTTTGTTAGCGGGTTTCCTCATCACTTCGTGTCGGTTTGGCCATTGTGTCTTTATGTATAAACTGGGTCGAAAGCCTTTTTTTGAGAAATTAGCATAAAATGCACACACAATTAGTCAAAAAAGCATGCAAGCAGTTGATCTCTGTACAATAACAAAATTGAACAGATGGCCGGTCATGTTCTTGTGTTGAATGAGAAATGTAAGATTCTAGGAGAGAGAGTCATATAACGAATCCAGTGACACCATCACAACGGGATATGACCTCAAGCCTAGGAGGGAAAGAAACCTTGCCTCCACTCACGACCTCATCGCTGAACCGTGCAATCTTCGCATGACCGAGTTGGCCACTTAATTAAAAACACGATCCAGTGTCAAAATCACCGTCGGTTATTTATACTAATAACTAAGAGTTTAATTTTAACCATCAGGCATTTAAGCACATAGCAGAGAGTTAAATCTATACCGTCGGCTATGAGCACTAATATCCCTACGGTGAAATTTCAACAGTCGGATATTAGAAAGAACCGTCATCCACTCGACTAAATAACTGAGAGTTGGTTTTACCTCGTCGGGAAATTGCGTGTACCTCGGTTATTGGTTGTCATTCCCTACAAGGGCTCCCATAACTGTCGGGTTTTCGTTCTACCATCACTTATTATAGTATTAGCCGATGAACCGTCGGGTACTAAATGTCACCGTTGGATATAAAGGGATTTCTAGTAGTGATTGGAAAGTGGAGTGGAAGATCTCATCCCTCCCGGCGACCAGCTATCGTCGTAGAGGGGTAGAATGACCTTATACAGTCAAACTTTATGAACTCAACGAGCGACCTCCTAGCTAGATTAGAACCTCGACCTTTAGGAGAATACCCTCCATCGAGAGACCTACAAGGTCGCTATGGTAACATGTTTGGGATTATCCCCACATAGATAATCCCTTCAGCTTAACGGACCTCTTCGAAAACCCATCATCCTGGTGCATCTAATGTAGAGGGAATCAGCAGATCTGCCAAGCAAGACGAGACATTGAAGAACCTACCATCCAGGTCGATTGGGCCAAGGAACAGATCATCTTGGTCGAGGATGCCCCCAAACCTTCATGCAGGTCGACAAAGACATCAAGGACAAGGAGAGAGGGAACTTCGAGGAAGTAGGTCGTCTTATTAAAAGTATAGATTTAGGTCTCGTAAGAGATAAGTTGCGCGAGATCGTAGACCTACGCTATACGACCATATACCAGTTCCATCCCATGACGTCGATGACATCAAGAAGCTCCAACCAACCTAACCCACCATGCTACGAGAAGCCTTACGACCATTTGGTGTAAAATCATAATGAATCTATGAAAATTTTACCCAGGTCACTAAGAAAAGAGTACAAATTAACACATTTCTTGCGGTGACATTAAAATGTTTTATAGAATGAGTTGATCACATGATTGGCTCCTGCTTATCTAAGAAATACTAAGACACTACTGTAGGTGTGCATTTATGAGTTATTTCGCTGCTGGTACTGTTCATGCACCCGAGATTTTGAGGGCGAACACTTAAGTGGCGGTGAGGCCGTTAGGGCCTTCGTGGCGAGTGCCCGCACTTGCGAACTAGGTGTGGACGGCGTGGCTGGTGGCGAGTTTTGCATGCCCTGCTCAGAGCTTGAGAAGGAAGGATTTAGGACTAGAAAGGCATTGAGCATACTCCATTGACCATTGGTCAGTGCGAATCCCACAACCCTCTCACAGAGTCACGGTATACGTTATGGTCGTAAGCGGTATGGTATCACCATATGAGGCATCACATGGTGAAGAAATACACCAAATCTTTGATTCACTGTAAGAGCTCTCTTCACGACGTGTCCTATCTCACCCCAAATTATTTCGAGATGAGTTCTCCGTTTAGTATACTGCACACAAATTATTGTTTATGTCTAACTATTTTCTATTTCTGGATATGATATCTATGTCGGACCGAAGAGATCGAGTAGTCCTTCTCACGTGAATGCATGCACGGTGGTCGGCCAGCTCTCAAATTGTGCAAGCGCCATAGTCCGAATGTGCACAACGGTGCATCACATGCATGTATATATCTTTCCTATATCGGGGCAGCTGAGTATTTCACTTACAAACTATTGTAAATTTCATGATATTGATTTTTATGTCTGACTGACATCGAGATGGAGATCTGGATCGACTATAAATGAGGGTGACTATCGACAGTTGACCCGTATGAGTTTTGGCAATCAAAAACTGGTAGTTAAAAGTAAAAATAGGCTCAATAGTTAATTTTTTAGTTACAACATACTAAAAGTAGGGTTTTTGTTTTGTTTTCCACAGTAGCTTGATGTAAGGTGTATAATTTTTTAGCAATATTCGAAAATATAGGATGTTTTGTTGACCACTTATATTGTGACAATTGCTTTCAGAGATTCAATTAAATTGCCTTATCTCATGCAAAATTCACTAATTTTTCACGCGTCAATTAGTCAAGGGCAATCTCATCCAAATTGGAGTAATTTTCCTTCACGTGCATTCTTTAATACCTGTGCCAATACACACTACATTAATCATTATTCCAACGATAGCCTAGGAGCTGTGTAATTTTCTATTATTTTTAGTCTTTCACCATAGGGTTAGTGGTTGTCCGGTAGAGTCACTTTCGCGAGGCATTTGGCCTCGGGTTTTCTTTTCGAGTCGAACTTGTTTGGCTGCTAGATTTCACAACTTTTATTAATATGAGGCTGTGTTCATCGCTCGATGCAGAGGCTGGGGCTCCCTTCCCCATTTCAAAAATTAAAAAATAAATAAATTCCGCAACAAATTCTAGATGTTGATAATGATGGTATTCCACTAACGTGCAAAATTTCAACTAAAAAACTTCATCTTTTGGGACACAAGAAAATGAATTTTTTTTGGAGTTTCAAAGTATTAATTGTTCACTACTTTAGATTTCAACTTTTGTTATTTTTTGACTACCCAGAATAAAAGGTTTTTTAAGTTGAAATTTTGCACACTTATAGAATACATCATTTACCTACATCTAGCATTATTTTCAGCTTTTTTTGTAACTCCAAAAATATGATTTTCAAATTTTCCAGAAAACCAGGCTACATGTAGCTCGGTCTACACATCGCCGCACTCTACCATCTAGTACCTATACATTATGTATTGCTTGCCACATGTTACGACTTAGCTAGGAGTATCCCACTGAGGGAAGACTACCATCTGCAAAGCTCACAACCTAGCTAAGAATTCTATGTCGCATGTAGCTGGTTGTCTCCTCGTGCATGCAAAAACCAATGTCTAAATAAAGACAGTGGTACAAGTACAACACAAACATAAGCCTATAATGGTACTGCAACGATATTATTGATGAAGTGTTACAAGCAAAAAGGGGGGCGCATGCATGCATGGTGCCAAAGCAAAGCTAGCAAGCCTGTGGGCAAGCCAGTTATAGGAAAGAAACAAACAGCTGATATTGATCTTGAAGCTAGGCATGATCGAGTGTCCTAGCTAGCTACTTTGTTGCAGTACATGAAAAAATCAAAAATATCAAAAGTACCAAAAACATTTTTTCCTTTTTGCAACTACACGAAAAGCCCAAACATATCTTTACTTTATAGCATTAGTCTTAGTTTACTTTCTGTTATTTACTTTTTATTATTTTATTTTATTAGCTGTACTTATTTCGAAACCTTGTGCTTGACAACCACTCGGTAGAGTTGGAGACACAAGACAAGGAACTTCTTTTGCAGGTTGCCTGACGAGAACAAAGAGAGCTTTTTCGACTATTCCCTGAAAGTTCAATATTAATCCCGAGTCATCCTTGTGGGGAAATTTTGTTCTTGCTACAATACTCTGCACTTGGAGTCCCAACGAATTAGCACATTTTTTTAGTATTATCAACTGTTATGATAGAAAAATTAATGTCGAACAATTAGTTTTCAAGTCCCGATGAAGGACTACCATTGAAAGATTATTGTAAAAAATTAAGCACCGTTAAAAAATTACTATTGGATAATTACAGCTAAAAGTACTCATAACAAATTGTATCAAAGAGTTACAGTCGAATAAGTACCACATAAAATACATAATAGACTAATGTTCACATGTGCATTGTTGACGCGGGCACCGTTGATGCAAAGTACTTCTGCACATGATCAGTACCCAAATCGTGGCGAACCTCTAAATGTGCCTCCCTTATATAATGAATAATTGTTTATGCACCATTGAAAAGTTACCGTTTCAAAAAATAACTCTTGAGCAAATAATGCCTTTGTCGTACAATTATTGAAGACGATTAGTAGAAGAAGATATTTGTATTTTTCTCGAAATAATAGAGGCGATGTATAGTGGAGTATTTAGTTTCCCATAGTTATCGTAGGTGAACACGGAAGCTATTGTAGATAAAGTTTGTTACCATTGAACGGTTTTGATTGAAAGATTAATGCTGAACAATTACTTTTCATGTCCCGATGAAGGACAACGGTTGAAAGAACACTGTAAAAAATTAAGCACCGTTAAGAAATTACTATTAGATAATTACCCCTAAAAATACTTATAAAAATTGTGTCGATGAGTTAGAGTCAAATAAGTAGCACATAAAATAGGATAATAGACTATTGTTCATATGTGCATTGTTGACGCGGGCACCATCGGCGTAAGTACTGTTCACATGATCAGTACCGGAATCATGGCGAACCTCTAAATGTGTCTCCCTTATATAAATAACTAGAAGGATACCCCGCGCGTTGCGGCGGGAACATCTTCAAAACTTTCTTTTGTAATAGAAGGATTTAAGGCAGATGAACATGTACTTAATTTAATTGTGTAGTTGCATAGCATGGCGGTGTGATCTCATAAATCAGACGGATGAACTAAAAAACATGGATGATTGGATGATGTGATATCATAAAACTGGGTAGCTAATAGAAATGATATGAATGACTGGATGGCTAAACAGATGATGATATGGACAACGTGTGTGTAAAGTTAGACTACCATTAATGAGTACTGGGCATGATGCGAAAAATTGAAAAACGGTGATGTGGATAACTTACAGGTTGAGATAGACTATCATTTATAATTATTAGTGTATAATATTTAGACATAAGATGGTTGAAAATAAACGTGCGTGTTGCTGCAAAAATTTGTTAAACTAAATATTAATAGAGAAAACTTAGACAATTAGATAGTTGCAAACATGTGTGTATGTTGCTGTGCAAATTTATCATAAATATTAAAATCTAACAAAAGTGAGAAACATAAAAGCATATATGGAGAGAACAAAACATATAACATCTCAACTTATTTGGCACAGATGGTAAAATAACTTAATTGATGAAATTTGAGCCATGCAACAAAACTTGACTACAAAAATATCCATGACGCAAGGAGATGTCATATATCCACATTTCGTCAATAGGTACAAATTACCCTATTGGAGAATATAACTGCATAAAAAAGCTTCTAAATTGTTTATTCTCAATCAGCACAAAATATCCCAATTAGAATCTGACTCCATTTAGAGAAAAATATTAGAACCTGACTGCAAGAAAAAATTGTAATTTGTTAAGTGATGCTTTTGAGCTTCAATCCAAAAAACAATAAGCTCTTGTCGTAGATAGTGCAATACGAACAATGACGTCTTATACAATAGTACATAAAACACATAAGAGGTTAACCTTGCCAGGCCAAGATAGATAGAATGACAATTGAGCATTTTATGGCGCAAACAAAGTGAAGAACGAATTGATACCTCATGACATAAAAATGATGAAACGATCAGAAGCTTCATCACCATTTATATTGCAAAGAAATCCAAAACCTGAACCGGATATATAACATTGAAGTAGCACCTTAGAAACACTGTTTGCCTCCACACACGACATGCATGTAGCGATAACATAATATAGAAGAAACAATCCTGCATCATGAATCCGTCGCCACCCGGCTGGCGGCCTCACAGTACCTTCCCTCAACCTATGCATGGGTACCTGGAGACCTGGCGGAGTGGAGATTTGACAGAGAGGATGACGCTCGCGAAGGGAAGTGGAGGGTCAAGGCCAGATATATAAGAATCAGATCAGTTCTCTCCAAGCACACTCATAAATAAGTTACGTCGGTTTAAGGAGAGCAAGGGTCAATTGAGCACACTCATAAATGCATTCAGTGCTGCGTCTACACTACTCCTTGGCGTTCCATCTCTGCAGCAAGAGCAATGGCGTTAGTGAATGGAAGTTTGGGCTAGCCTGAGCATGTGACGATGGAGGTAACACAAATAAACGGATAGATGATTATAATCGGATGGTTGTGAAAAAATGATGATGTGGATAGGCTGCATGTAGAGATAGACAACTTAAATGATCTCTAGTGGGGTTTTGCTTTATAAGAAGTATAGATTACTGTTCATGCATCGTTGAAAATTTATTGATGAAAAAAATAACTCTTGAGCAAATACTCCCTCCATCCCGGTTTTAAGGGCACAATTTGCAAATATCTTGGCTCTAGGTGATCTATGATTGGTGGTGAGATTTAGCTCTTTGTCCTCATTTAAAGACTCATTAATTAATAAGAAAGCACATGCATTGGTTGTTTGGCCTTGGAAATACAAAAAATCCTCATGCAAAGCTGCTAATTAAACACCTTAAATACAAATATGCCTAGGAGGTGGAGGTATTTTGGGATTGCATGATTTGTGAATTGTGCCCTTAAAACCGGGATGGAGGGAGTACCGCTGTTGTTGAACAATTACTGGAGACGATTAATCGAAGAAGATAGTTGTATTTTCGTCAAAATAAAAGAGACCACATATAGTGGAGTATTTAATTTCCCATAGTTACCATAGGTGAACACGGTAGAAAAGGTTCGTTACCATTGAACTGTTATGATCCAAAAATTAATGCTGAACCATTACTCTTCATGCCCCGATGAAGGACTACCGTTGAAAGATTGCTGTAAAAATTAAGCACCATTAAGAAATTAGTATTCGATATTTACTGCTAAAATACTTATAAAAAATTGCCACTAGTAGAAAAAAGGGTTTCCATTCACCCCAATTAGTCCCCAAACTGTTCGACCCGTGGCTAAAGGGGGCATTAGTCCCGGTTCATTCAAAAATGTAGGCCAGGGAGCATTAGTCCCGGTTCAAAAGTGCCCTTTAGTCCCGGTTTTTGTCAACAACCGGGGCTAATGAGTAGGGGCCTTTAGTCCCGGCTCGTGGCTCAAACCGGGACTAAAGAGCACCCTTTAGTCCCGGTTCGTGTCACGAGCCAGGACCAAAGGCCCGTTCAAACGAACCGCCTCTTCCCGCGCCAGTTATGATGCGACGACGCTTCGGAATAGACCGCCATTAACTGGGTCGCTTCGTAGATCGTCGCCAATCGCTTCGGGAACCGCCGGCCTGCTTGATATCACACCGCCGGCGCCGTCTTCTCATCTCCCTCTCTCTACTATATAAGTGCACTCATATTTTCATCTTAAGCACACATCTTCTCATCCTAATCTTCTCCCAAAACACTCTCACGCATAGCATCTTCACCACCGCCGGCGCCCTCTCTCTCCCTCTCAATGGCGGAGCAAGATCTACCTCGATCTCGGCTGTTGACAAGGGTATAGATAATAGAGCCCATCATTTGAGTACCCCCGAGGCCCGTTAAGCTAGGCCCAATTGTAATACTAGTCGAAATACTAGTTCATGTCGTATGTCGATATTGTAATCTGTGTCGAATCCCACCCGATCCTCGAGACCTGGCCACCTATATATAGGGGCCAGGAGGGGACGGTGTGGGACAGATTGAAAGCAAGCCAGGTTCTACACCCACGTTTACTTTCATAGCCACCTTGTTTGACTGAGTTTACCTTCGAGTTCATCCGATGCCCTGTCTCCCCGATCCTAAGTCCTTCATCTAGGACATTTGTCGAGTTTAACCCTCGTCAATTGGCGCCGACCGTGGGGACTCTGGGCGTTGGAATCATGAATTCGACGACTTTTTCGTTTTCAGCCAACAATAACTCGCGAGTCGACGAAATCCAGATACCCTTCGGAACCGTCGATTTTCAACCTCACCAGTCAAGTTTCACGCAAGTATTCGAGAGTATGGAGCAAGATATGGATTTGACGATCGAAAGTCTAAAATTTTGCATTGGATCACTAGGTTCGATTTGCCTTTTAGATCCGGTGAAAATGGGTCCGTCGGCAAGTGAACCCGAGACAATAGCAATGTTAGAATCATCAGAAGGCTCTTCCAGCGAGGTAAACTCGCCGGTCAGCTTGGCAGAAGCAAAAGAAGGAAAAATCACAGGAGGCGACGAAATCATGGATAATTTTGACTTAGAAGTGCAACTCGAAGATCTCACAATCTACCATGATGACAACTCAGATCAATCAACAGGCTCCTGGAAAACGGGACTAGAACTTTCTGAAGACAACAATTCGATCTTCTCAAGTCACAACAGCAAGCTCGACAATCGGTATCAGATACTCGCCATCACATGAGATAACTCAGAAGAATTCGACGACAACAACAACCCAGTGCTTAATCCAGCTAATATAAACAGAGGGGCGAATCACTTAGCAGAAGGAGAAACCGCTAACTCCCTCGCAACAAGGGTAAAAGTTCGACTATCAGAAGAAGAGTGGAGACCAATCAATACAGCCGTGGAGCACGGCACGCCAATACCAACAAACTCTAGCCAAAACATGCTTTTGGGATACCATTACGCCCTAAGGCAACATGAGAAGCAATTAGCAAAGGAGAGGATTGAACTACAGAAAAGGAAGGACTCAGCCATTGCAGCAAGCGACGCTGCTCGCAGAGCACGTAGTGATGCATCATACATAAACAGAAGGCATCGTCGACATGGATCAAGGTATAAGAATCTAGAGTACTCAGAAAGGCAAAGCATCTCAAAAAACCTTGACTCGTCCTTTCTATCGGTCGACGAGCAAGGAAATATTATCCCAAAAACTCCAGAAGCAGCATTGGTGGCAGCTCAAGCGTACCTGCATACGACATGGCCAAATCCAGGAGACCCGAGGGAACATATGCACCGAGCAGCGCTAAATGGATTGAAGATGGTAGGCAACAAATTATCAGCAAAAGAGGAGGAGGCATATCGCAACAAAGGAACCCATAAACCAAGATCACCACGCCGTCACAGCAGTCCTCGGCACAGAAGTGGAAGTCGCCGATCTAGAACGCCATCACCTGGACAATACAATAGTCCCAAGAACAAAGGAACCCGACGGTCCGGAACTCCCAACAGAACATATGACTATGAAGACGATGAAAAGGAGATGGGGGCGCCATGCTTTACCCATAGGGTTCGCATCACGCTAGTACCCAAAGGTTTCAAACTACCCCATGATCAACAAAAGTATGATGGATCCCAGGAGCCATAGTCATGGCTTTCAGATTATCTATAAGCAGTAAAACTATTAGGAGGAACCAAGGAAACAGCAATGCAAAGTTTGCAATTACACCTCACCGGAGCAGCAAGGTCATGGCTAAGCAAATTAGAAAAGGAAACAATTGGAAGCTGGGAGGAGCTCACAAAACAATTTACAAGTAACTTCAAGTCGACATACAAGCGGCCAGCATCCATAGAAGAAGTCAAAGCCTGCGTACAGTAACGCGGAGAGACATTAAGAGCATATATCCAAATGTGGAGTATTATCAAAAATTCGGCAGTTGAAGTCTCGGACGAAAGAGCAATAGATGCATTCATAATCGGGTTACGACGAGGAGACCTAGTCGAAGAGATGGGCAGAATCAAGCCAAAAACAGTATCAGATCTAATGGACGTGGCAAATAGATTCGCAGATGGAGAAGACGTGTGCAACAATAAACGCACGCGATCGCCAGAAGACGATAGAGGAAACAAATATGGAGGTCAAAGGAGAAGGTCCCGTAATTATGACAACTACGGCTCCCACAGCCAAGTAGCCACAGGATATAAAGATAACAGCTACCAAGGCAACGATCGCAAAAGTTCAGGATACCGTAACTATGGCAGAGAAGAGTACAAAAAGTTTCTGCCAAGGGAATCCAGAGAATACAACCCATCACCAGAAGATATGCTCAACGGACCAAGTCATATCCACTCTGCGTTCGTCGATGGGAAACGAGTATCCAGACACGCAATGAAAGATTGCACTACGTTCTTGAAACTACAAGAAGCAGCACTTAACAAGCAAGCCGAGGCAAAACGCCAGGGATACGAGGGAAACACAAACAACACGCCTGCAACCCAACAAGGAAACAGTGGAGCTCCCAAGGGTCAAGATCAATCAAACTAGGGACGTGACGATGAAGAAGGATATGTTCCATCTAAAGGGCACATCACAGCAATGATACAACCAGTGCCCAAGTCGAACAAAGAGGAGAAAAGCATAACTCGACAAGTTAACCTCACAATAACTTCACCACCAGCAACAACGGAATATCTACATTGGTCAGAGCAACCCATAGAATTCAGCAGAGATGATCACCCAATAACAGTACCTCAGCCAGGAAACGCGCCCTTGGTACTAAAAGCCCAAATAGGGACATACAATGTCGACATAATATTCATGGACGCAGGAAGTGGAATAAACCTGATCTACGCAAAAACCCTACGGGCAATGCACATTTCCTTAGAGTTCCTAAAGCCAACTGACTGCTCCTTTCACGGAATAGTCCCAGGGAGTGCTAACTACCCACTTGGTCGAATAGCACCCAACGTTTACTTCGGAAATCGGCAAAATTACAGAAGGGAGAAACTCGACTTCGAAGTCATGGACTGGCCATCATAATATCATGCGATCCTCGGACGACCCGCATTTTCATGATTCATGGCAGTACCTCACTACACTTATTTGGTACTAAAAATGCCAGGACCCAAAGGAATTATTACAGTCAAAGGAAGCTTCGAGTTATCAGACCTATGCGACAAGGAATTTCACAAGAGAGCCCAAAACTTTAGCATGATGGCAAGCTACGGGGAACCCAACTACAAAACAAAAAGCACAACTATAGGAGTCACGCAGCAACTCGAAGGAAACCCCAAGGAACCAGAAGTAAAGAAACCTCGGGTACAGCCACCAGAGCAAGAGAAGTCTACAGGAGAAGAAGAGAAGACTCAAACGACATAGGCGAATAAATAGAGTAGGAAAATAAGGCTGTAAAAGCCACGAGTTATTCCAGGGCAATGCCCTCTAAGATCCAGAACACAGGTCATTGGCCGGATCTCTTGGGTTATCCCATGTATCTTACATTGTACGCATAAATAAAAGACAAAAGTTCCTCTTATTTGAGTTTACATGTCTTCAAAAGTTGCGGCAAGCGCACCAACACACACACAAAAGTGCAATGCTCTGAGGATAAAAAATTCTGACACAACAAAGTTAGAAAACAGCGAACTCTCGCATTATACGCACACAAATATTACATCAATGGATGATCAGAATCGTCTACGCTCAAAGGATCTAAATAGTGATGCTCGCGAAAAAATGCGGCATCCTCTCGAAGCAACCAAGCTATGAGCCTTGATACGTCTCCAACGTATCCATAATTTTTGATGCTCCATGCTTGGTTTTACACCATTTGCTTAGTGTTTCGTTACACTTCGTGGCACTTTTATGCATTTTTCGGAACTAACCTACTAACAAGTCGCCACAGTGCCAGTTCCCTGTTTTCTGCTGTTTTTGTGTTTCAGAAAAGTTACACAGGAAATATTGTCGGAATTGGACGAAACCAAAGCTAGTCGCCCAGAATTTCACCGAAGCTTCCAGAGAACCGAAGAGGAGACGGAGTGGGGCCATGAGGGGCCCTCACACCAGGGCGGTGCAGCCAGGGGCTGGGCCGCGCCCCCTATGTGTGAGACCGCCTCGGTCCACTTCTGACGATGACCCTTCGCCTATAAAGACCCCCCGACGGGAAAAACCTAAGGACCCGATCAGTTTTCCAGAACACATCGCGATCCGCCGCCGCCGTTGACCCGAAGATCAGGAGGGTCCAGAAGCTCTTTCCGGCACCCTGCCGGAGAGGGGAATCGCCACCGGAGGTCTTCTTCATTGCCATGCTTGCCTCCGGAGTGATGAGTGAGTGGTCTACCTTGGACTATGGGTCCATAGCAGTAGCTAGATGGTTGTCTTCTCCACCATGTGCTTCAAGTTTAGATCTCATGAGCTGCCCTACATGATTGAGATCACCGTTATGTAATTCTACATGTTTGGTTTGTTGGGATCCGATGAATATTGGTGTTATGCTTGAGTTGATGTACTGATATTTATCTTATGTTATCTCTATGTTGTTTATGATCTTGCATGCTCTTCGTTGTTAGTAGCTATCTTGGCCGATTAGTTGCTAGTGACTCCAAGAGCGGGTATTTATGCTCGATAGTGGGTTCATGCCTCTATTTAATCTGGGGGAGTGACAGAAACCTCTAAGGTTGTAGATATACTGTTGCTACTAGGGGGAAAACAACATTCATATACTCGAGGGCATATGCTTTGTTTACATTACACACTTTGCTTAATGCAGTTATCTGTTGTTCGCAACTTAATACTCATGGGGTGTTCGGACGATATACCCGTGAGTGGATTATTAGTCATAGATGCAGTTGGATGGCGGTCTATGTATTTTGTTGTAATGCCCAGAGTAAATCTCATAGTGATCCTCTCATCATATGCACGTTGTCTTTATTTTATCAATTGCCCAACTGTAATTTGTTTACCCAGCATGTATTATTTTATCTATGGAGAGACACCGCTAGTGAACTGTGGATCCCGGTCCTATTACCTTTATATCGCTATCACCTGTTTACTTTACTCTCACTATTTACTTTACTCGTATACTATTATCACTTTCCACTTGATACGCTCATACCCTTTGTTTCAAGCAAACCGGTGAGATTGACAACCTCATCGTAAGTTGGGAACAAAGTATTTGGTTGTGTTGTGTGCAGGTTCCGCGTTGCTACTGGTTGAAGACGAGTCAACAAGTGTCGTAAATGGCGCCCTTGTTGGAGTGTTATTAGGCCAGTCAGCATCACCTTTAGTCATTTGTCTGCTCCTCTCCTGATCGACATACCTTGGTTTCTTACTGAGGGAAAATCTTGCTGCTATATTCATCATACCTTCCTCTTGGGGTTCCCAACGGGCCGGTCATTTACCAGGCATCAAGCCTCCTAGCTGGCTGAAGGGTAGCATCCATATGAACTCGTAGCTGAGCTCCTCCCAAAGGCAAGCTTAGTGACATGGAAATAAAATTGAGCCTTGGGTGCCACTTGCGTGTCCAACCAAGTGCAAAATTGGCACCAGCCACTAAGTTAAGCTCTATCAGACGATGAATACGTTGAGTAGACCTAAAAACAGCAAGCAGCTGTGGAAAAGTTCTAGGAAGAGGATTACGAGGAAGCATCATGAAATACATGGTAGTTAGAGCTTGTCGACAACCATCAACCGCTTCTCCAATATGTTGAGCACGATCCTGGAGAAGCACAATAGCACTGCGGCATCGGGGATCAGACCAAAAAGTTTCAACTCCACCTGATGATCTCTCAAAAGCCGCGATCCATTCAGAAACACGATGAGCTTCACTGACGAAGTCCAGGCAAGTACCTACAATAGCAAAAAACATGGGCCAGCAACGTTGCAGCAGAAAAGCAAAAGAGGAAAATTGCAAGAAAACTTAAATCGCAGCAACTCGCAAGCAGACTCGATAATACCAACGAGAAAGGAGTTGCACTCCTCCAAATGTACAATTTTAGCTGTCAGACTCGACACCTTATCCTCGAGTATGGATATCTGCTTCATAAAACCGCAAGATTTGTTGGCTTTATCCATAGCTATCTGCGCTTGGCGTTTAGACAAAGTCAAACGGCTTTCAAGATCTACAATCCTTGAGGAATACTCATCGCATCGGCAAACAAGACGAGGAGGCGATGAAACTCCGAAGTCAAAAGCATCGGCAGAAGATGGAGCTCGACCGCGACCAGATAATTTACCAGCACGCACAGGCTGGAAGGCCAAAGAAAAAGAAGAGAGAAGCATCTCAGAAGCTAAACCAAACACGATATTTCGTAAAAGAGGATATATTTACAAAAGCATAAGCCCTCTGACTAAGGTTCTTGGGCTACATGCGACTAGAGAGTTTGCTACATCAGAATGAAAATAAAATTACAAGGGAGGCCAAGTCTACGCCACCTTGGCCTCACGATCTATAGCAGAGGAAGGCGTAGCAGAAGCAGCACCAGCATCAGGAGGAGGCATAGATCCACTTGTGGCCGGAGTTGAAGTAATCGGCGTCGTACCGGTCGCGGAAGCCACCGAAGGGGAAATCATCGACACGATGCCCGACGCATACTTTTTCGCCTTCTCGAAGAAGGGCTTCAGTTCCAAACGAGGACGACCGGAGGAAGAGCTAACCTTCTCCCAGTTCACCTCCTCACCATGCGCGTATGCAAATGCAATGGCCCCCTCGGCACCTCGCTTCAAGGAGAGACCCTTCATAGTGAGTATGGGGTCTTCATCGGTGTCGAAGGCTTTGGCAAGATTCTTCATGTCTGGTACATTAGCCTTCTTCTTGGGCCACAACCCGACAAAAATCTGCGTAAGTACGCGGTTAACCAACTCGAAGATTTCCCGGACAGATATCCAGTTCGCTTCTAGCAAGCTGACCGCGGCCAAGAGAGGATCT
Organism: Dactylis glomerata; assembly: GCA_007115705.1. Classification (NCBI taxonomy): domain Eukaryota; kingdom Viridiplantae; phylum Streptophyta; class Magnoliopsida; order Poales; family Poaceae; genus Dactylis; species Dactylis glomerata. Next base: position 497,079 of record QXEO01000243.1, on the reverse strand, counting down.
TCGTCAAGCTGCAAAGTCGACACGGATACTTCACTATATTCTGCAAAACTAAGGAAATAGCAAAACAGCAGAAAAGGAATACATCAGCAAGCATAAGAGAGCAAGAAAGCCGACAAAATGAAAGAAAGTATAGTATGTACCTCCAGCAGCAGCAGACATCTGGTTTAGCCGCTCAACCATGGCCTGTTCCTGCTGGAGGTGCTCTTTGTTAGCATTGGCCAAGTCCTTTTCTGCTTTTTTCGCCTTAGCCAATGCTGACTTAGCAGACTTCTCAGCATTGACCTTGGCAGCAGTGGCGGCATCAAAAGCTATCCTGGAAGCTTCGAGTTCAGCTTCCAGTGATGCAACGCGAGCATTGGCTGCCTTTAGAGCACCTGAGTCAAACAAAGAGAAAAAAAAAGTCAAGCAAAGAAGCAGAGACAGGCATGCAAAGATGAGCAAGTGCTAAAAAACGAGACTTACCTTCAGAGGCCTTGGAAACTTTCAGGTACTCGACGCATTCATTGCCCAAGTCGACAAATCTCTTCATCAGGTTCTATTCAGAAAATAGGATGTGAGTATCAACGCGCAAAAATTGAAGTAAATATAATAGTATGTTTACGCACGTCATCGGAGGAGCTTGTGGAGTGATGGGCCTCAAGGGTAGCACCGGCGTCGGAAGCTTTCTGCAAGCGCCTAGAGCTACGAACAGTGACTACCTTCTTGGTAGGCTTCTTCGAAGCTTTTTGAGGTTTCGGTGCTGGATCAACCTCTTGTGGCGACGACTCGTTGATGACAAGAGTATCAGTGATGGGGGCCTCAGCAGCAAATCTCTTCGGGTTCTCCTCATCCCTGAGAAAAAGAAAAAAAGACAAAGTCACCTATTAAGGTCGACAATAAGAAGCTAAATATATGAAATCAAACAGATGAACACTCACGAGTCCATGAAGTCGAAGAGTTCTCCACCGTCCTCTGGCTCGAAGGGTTCCTCGGCCACAATCTTAGGGGCGGAGGCACTGGAAGAAGCAAATTCTTTGACACGTTTCCTCTTCTTGTCCACGACAATGTCTTCAGAAAGCGCAGGAGGAGGTGACATCGTTGAACTGGTCCTTTCCAGCAAATCTTCGCCTTCATCTCCATCTTGGCTGTCCTCAGTCTCGGGGGCTTCGGAGGCCACAGAAACAGGAACATGCGGAATTGCCCCTCCCTCTGGGAGAGGAGGGCGCGAAACAAGAAGTCGATGATCCTGAAAAGACAAACAACCCGAAAGTTATAAGGCAAAGAATAATAAGAGAAAGACAAGGCAAAGCAAAGTAAAGACAGCAAAAATTACCGCAGGCAAGGGATGCTCGGAGTCGAAGTGGCTTGCGGCTAAGTCCACGACTTCATGATCTTTGGTAAGAGTGGTAAGAGCTCTCACACGCCTATCGAGATCCTTCTTCTCCATAAGATTTTTAGATACTCGAGAAGGATCCCCCAAGCCGGAAAAAGTCCACAACTTGGAAAGGCGATGCTGCAGGGGTTGAACCCGACGTTGCAGGAAAAACGCCATGAGTTGCGTACCCGAAAGAGAACCTCCTCTACCACTTTTCAGCTCCTAGACGCGGGCTAGTAGTGGCTTGATCTCCTCCATCTCAACTTCCGTGGGAGGCGAATCCCACGAGGCCAATTTCTTCAATTCTTGGGAGACATCAAATGGAGCAATGCCGTACTTGTCGGAGGAGGAACTCTTTCGGTCCTTGATGTAAAACCATTTGATCCTCCAACCTTGTACCGAGGTAGACATTGAAAACTCCAAATACTGCGATTCAGAGCAAACAGAGATACAAGCTCCGGCCAGTTCGGGTTTCTTGGATAATGCAACACTGGGGCGGAGCCGAAAAAGGGATCTCCAAAGAAGATAGTGGGGATCAATCCCCAGAAATGACTCACAAAGAGTTATGAAACAAGCAATGTACAAAAGGGAGTTTGGTGTGAGCTGATGAAGCTGCACACCATAAATAAAAAGAAGCCCACGAAGGAATTCGTGGGCAGGAAGGGAAAGTCCGCGAAGGAGAAAGGCGAAGAACATCACCCGAAAACCATCTCTGGGCTTGGGGATCTGTTCCGTGCTTGGGAATATAACCTGGTCGTCGTCGGAGACGAGGCCATCCGCTCGGGCTTTCTCCAGATCCTTCTGCGTAAAGACAGAAGGTACCCAGCTGGTCGCGGCGTTCATCCCCTTGGTCATCTTGTGCTTCTGCGCTTGATGCTTCACACGCATCTACGATCTGCGCACAAGGGCTAAGCAGGAGATCAAATGAGCGCTAAGATTACGGCAATGGTGGCGGCGGTGGAAGCTATGAACTGGTAAACAGTAAATTTCCCCACTCTCCCCTTATATAGCTTCCAGGTAACGGAATGTGGGCTGCGACGTGGCGCAAGGAGCAGAAACGGTAGCCTACTAACGGGCAGAGGAATTGCGAAATTACCGCGCTGCCCATGGATAACGGTCAAAATTTGGAGATAATTACAAACAGATTAATGACATCACAAACGTACGGGTAACGAGAACAGAAGACTATGATAAGCAGTGGATGCTAGTAAGGTGAATATTCCAAAGATGGTTCGAGTTGGTAAACTTGGATAAAAGAAGATCAAGGAAGCCGACGAAAAACTGAGCCTAGTAAAAAAGGAATCATTCTTTGAGTCTATACCCGAAAATATTCGGCTATAGCCTCGGGGGCTACTACCATCGGGAGCGCTGAGCGCGCAGCTGACGATGTTTTATAACGAACAATGAAGGCGAATAAGATTCGGGAAGAATCATTACTACCATCGGGAGGAAGATTTTTTATCGATCAAGGTTGAATAAACCCGAATATTTTGTATGCTGGAACAGTCAAACAAGGCTGCGACGTATGATTCTTGGGTTGCGTCATCGCGACAAAACTCGAATGCTGTGACTGAAATATGTCACGAAGGTAAGACCCCAGGATCCGTCCTGTGTGGCCCGGTATACACACATGGATGCGCTCTGCTGGTATGTATCCATGTCTACAACACAAAGAAAAATCCTGGTGGACGCACTGGGTACCCTGAGAACTACTGGGACTCTTTCTTTGTAAGTCCTAGATGCGGCAAGAGAATGGGTTTGACCGGTTTCCCAAATTCAAATCCAAGGGGATTGAATTTGAAGTAGGTGGCAAGTGTCTGTTCCGGCAGTTAACTGACCTCTTGATCCGTCAGAGTTGTCAGGCTTGTTCATCAAAGCCCCTTGCGAGATATTATAGAAAAAGATAAGTCGAAAGACCAAGTTGAAGATTTCAAGATTTGAAGAAGTCATGTGTTGATCAAGTCGAAGAATTGAAGATCTGAGATTCAACCTGAATCTGCAATTCTGGTAGAATCTCGGGGGCTACTGACAAGGGTATAGATAATAGAGCCCGTCAGTTGAGTACCCCTGAGGCCCGTTAAGCTAGGCCCAATTGTAATACTAGTCGAAATACTAGTTCATGTCGTATATCGATATTGTAATCTATGTCGGATCCCACCAATCCTCGAGACCTGGCCACCTATATATAGGGGCCAGGAGGGGACGGTGTGTGACAGATTGAAAGCAAGCCAGGTTCTACACCCATGTTTACTTTCATAGCCACCTTGTTTGACTGAGTTTACCTTCGAGTTCATCCGACGCCCTGTCTCCCCGATCCTAAGTCCTTCATCTAGGACATTTGTCGAGTTTAACCCTCGTCAGCTGTACTACATCACCAACGAAGAGATGAACTTCACCATCATGGAAACTCTCTGTGCATCAAGGGTGGAGAAGTGGATCCGTGCCATCAAGCAACGGTTCCTCGACGCCGCACCGATCAAGTGCATGGGCTTGGACTGTGAGTTCACCACTCACGAGGTCCCTCAGCGTGCCGCCGTCCTTCAACTCTCGGTGGTGTCCGAGATATTGATCTTTCAGATATGTTGGGCCAATCGCGTGCCGCAACTGCTCAAGGAATTCTTGAAGGACACCACCATCAAATTCTGCGGTGCGGCTATTGCCAATGATGTGCGCATGCTGAGCACATACAGAATTGAAATTCCGTCTGCGTACGATCTCCAAAAGAATGTCCCGGACCCCACCAACAAACTAACTCCGAGTCTCTATGATCTGGCCAATGCTACTATTGGGACACATCTTGAGAACAAGAAGAGGATCAAGAAGAAGGACAAGAAGATGGGCAAGAAGAAGTACAAGAAGAAGGGAGAAGAAGAAGAAGAAGAACTAATATTTGGTTGGGCCAAAGTTCCATTGAGCTTCAAGCAATTGTTATATGCCGGTCTAGACGCTCGCCTGGGCTTTGAGATTGCTAGGAGCTACTGGAAGCTAAAAGGCTACAATAGCCATGTTGATCGTCTCAACCTTAATGTTTATTAGGTGGACGATTGTAGATGTGTGGTTGTGTGAGTCTTATTGTTATCCTATTGGATGAGTATAATGTTTGGAAAAATGTACTCCCTTTGTTTCGGTTAACAAAGTCTATTAATTTTCAAATTTTTGTTTTTTCAAGTATTTTGGCTTTTTCAAATATTTTAATTATTAAAAACTAATAATTAAATTATGCATAAAGATTATTTGAAATTCATTGGTGCTTATTATTACTTAATCATTTTTTCTTATTTTGTGAATTTATTTGGAATTTAAAAAAGTAATATTATATATTACCAAAATGTATAGGTTAATAGAATTGGTAGCATACCATTATCAAGAAGTCGCGAGCACAGTCTTGGAAGCTAGTAGAGAAGGAATGTAGAAGTTAAGCGTGCTAAGGGTGGAGCAGTGTGAGGATGGGTGACCGACCGGGAAGTGAGGACCACAAGTACTTGTAATTTGACATGACAATGGAGTGAGAGCCATAAGAAAATAAAGAAAATAGAGAAATTCCAAAATAGAAAATACAAATTTTATTCCGAATGGACCTTTAGTCCCGGTCCGTGTTACGAACCGGGACCAAAGGTCTTCCAGCTGCATCACATGACCTGGGTCACATGGAGGCCCATTGGTCCCGGTTCGTAAACAACCGGGACTAAAGACTGGAGCCTTTAGTCTCACTATGTTAGTCCCGGTTGCTACAACCGGGACTAATGGACTTTACAAACCGGGATTAAAAGCCTTTTTTCCACCAGTGTGCATCGATGAGTTACAATCAAATAAGTACCACATAAAATAGGATAACAGACTACTGTTTACGTGTGCATTGTTGACGCGGCCACCGTTGACGCAAATACTGCAGCACATGATCAGTACTGGAGTCGTGGTGAACCTCTAAATCTGTCTCGCCCTTAATATATATTAGTATCTCTAACTATTTTCTATTTTTTTTATTGATTTCTATGTCGGACCGAAGAGATCGAGTAGCCCTTCTCACGTGCCTGCATGCATGGTGGTCGGCCAGGTCTCAAATTGTGCAAGCCTGCAAGGGCCATAGTTCGAATATGCCAACGAATCTTGCACCGCTAACCTTCCTATCTAGGGGGCAGCTGAGCATTTCAATTACAAACTATATATTTTAAATTTCTTGATATTGATGTTTATGTCTAAATGAGATGGAGATCTAAACTATAAATGAGGGTGACTACCGAGTTTCGGGAATCAGGAACTGGTAGTTGAAAATAAATATAGGCTCAATTGCTGAAGTTTCAGTTAGAGCATTTCAAAAGGTGGGGTTTTTCATTTTCCACGGTGGCCATGTTTCTGTAATTTAGTACTTTTCCTTTTTTTGATGTAAGGTGTATAGTTTTTGAGAAAATTCCAAAGTACAGGGTGTAGTATGTTGCCAGGCACGGAGACATGGGGGGTTGAGCAGGGGCTACGCCATCTCTATGCTCGTGATTTTAATTGCACCATGCCAACTTCTTATTTAGGCTAATTTAGCTAGCTTAGCCCCCCTTGTTGAAATCACGCACTTGCTTTACCCCCTTGAGCTTAGTTTCTGGCTCCGTCCCTGTGCGTTGCACCACTTATTTGGAAAATTTCTTTTAGGAATTTTATTATCTTTCCTTATCTCATGTAAACTTCACTATTTTCGCATAACATTTAGTCAGGCGCAATCTCGCATTCTCGCCCAAAACTGGCGCAATTTTATCTTCTCGTGCGTTCGTTAAATTTTGTGCCAATATACACATTGCATTTAGAAACGGAGGGAGTATTAACGACAAGTGGTACCATAATTATGAACTATTATCTTCCCATCTTTGAAGAGAACTACTACTGTCTTTTCATTATTCCAAGGATCAAGATTACTGGGTCAAAACCACAAAATCCTGATTTTGATTTACCAAACTAGAGACTTAACACGTAAATACTAGCTGGTTGAGAACTTAAGATACTATACCATCGATCTACTACCTATACATTATGTACGGGTAGCCACATGTTACTACTAACGAACGTATCCCACTGATTACATATCTTCGAAGAAGGGTCTAATTGACTACCACCATTATGTTGGGTCGGTATGCTTTTTAGGGAGCGTAGAATGAGCAAGCTTTTGCATGGATCGTGGCCCGTGGGTGATGACAAGGAGTGCACGAAACAAATGCTTAGCTAGGTTATGAGGGATGACGTCGAACTTCGAAGCTCACAACCTAGCTAGGAATTCTATATCGCATGTAGCTGGTTGTCTCCTCGTGAAACTAGACATAAGCAAAAAACCAATGTCTAAATGAAGACAGTGGTACAAGTACAACACAAACATAAGCTTATGATGGTACTGCAACGATATTATTGATGAAGTGTTACAAGCAAAAAGGGGGGCGCATGCATTCATGCTCATGCATGCATGGTGCCAAGCAAAGCTAGCGAGCCTGTGGGCAAGCCAGAGTTATAGGAAAGAAACAAACAGCAAATATTGGTCTCAAAGCTAGGCATGATCGAGTGGCCTAGCTAGCTACTTTGTTGCAGTACTGACCAGCCGGCCGGCCGGCCGGTTTACTCATCTCCATGGTGTAGCTGCAGGAAGGCCGTGGCAGGGCTCGCAATTGGTGCCTTGCAGCAGGTGCCGCTGAGGCATGGCTTGCCGCCCCTGGAGCCGCAGTAGTCGGGGCCAATGCCGCACCAGCCGTCGACGTTGCAGCACCAGTTGTTGGGGCATGGCTTCGACCAGCTGCACGCCCTGTTCCCGTCGCACGGCCCGCTCTGGCAGCCGGCCTCGCCGCAGTAGATGGAGCCGAAGCCGCACGTCCCACGCGAGCTGCAGCACATGTTGTTGGGGCACGGCCGGCCGGCGGCTCTGCTGCCGCAGAGGATATCGGCGCAGCAGGGGCCGCTCTGGCAGCCGACGCCGCAGTGGGTGGCCGTCACGCCGCAGTACCCGTTCGGTCCGCAGCACTGGTTGTTGGGGCACTCCATGCCGTCGCCCTGTATGCCGCACAGCTGCGCGTGGCAGCAGTAGGCGCCGACGAGCAGCACCGCCAGCATTAGCTTCATCTTCATCTCCATCTTCATGCTCTCTGTGTGTGTGTGTGAGAGAGATTGGGTTGAGATGGATGGAAGTGCTCGTCGAGCAACACTCGCTTCTTATAGGCCTCGATCAAGTCACTAGCTGGACCGTGCAACATTAGTTATTCAACGCGTGGGTCACGCGGAGCTCCAAAACTTCGCCAAGTTCAACTTAACGTAGCTATGCGTGCCGTACATGCATGCTAGTGGGCAGGCTTCTTTATTTGAGTTCTCGATCCAACTACAATCTTGGATCTAATACTAAAGTAGGCTACAAATATGTTGCATTTATATCTCCGCAGTACGGCCCATCGAGTCCGCCATATAGGCTACAAATTCCAAAATCTCAACGCTCGTTACCATGGCAGCTTTAGCGTTGCTTTTCAAGGCGCCCGGCGGTTCTGTAGTGACCGCTTGGAGGGATGCCTCTCAAGCTAAGTTTAGTGCCACGTTGCTAGTTGGGAGAAAGGGTTAATTGATTTATAAGAGCATCTTGACAAGCAAGGTGGATTCATTAATGGAGAAATATGTCACTAGGCGCCGTACCGATCGCGTGTGTCCTATATGGACGGCGCGCTGCATGTCTATAGGGTGCGGGTGAATCAGCGTTACATCACGCGTGAGTCCCAACTGTCATAGTAATTTTCAAATTTCGGGCTGGACATTATTTTTCAGGTGTTAATTTGCCGGAACGGCTCATTTACTCACCGCTCTCTCTCTCTCCTCGTCGCTCTGGCGACTTCCCCGGTGAAACCGTCGATCCGCCCAGATTTCGCCGGAGATCGACGCCATCGGCCGGCGGCCGCTCATAGGTGATCACCCTCTTCTCGTGGTCTCGATTCCATCTCTGTCCGGCAGGCGGTTGATGCAGTATCGCACGTCGGCTGTTGAAGCGTGGCTGCGCAGTCCGCATCCGATCTCTGTCGAGGTAGCCGGAGCCGTCGCTACCGTCGGCGGCGCCACGGTCGGTAGAAGGAGTCGCTAGGTGTGCCCTCGATTCTCTTCTCTGTGCGGTTCGATGTAGTTTCGCACATCAGCGGTTGAAGCGTAGCAGTGCGCTCCACAATCTGCTCTCCGTGGAGGTAGCCCGGGCCGTCGCTACCGCCGGCGGCGCTGCGGGCGGTATAAGTAGTCTCTGGGTGTGTAGAATCGCGACCCGATTGAGGTCTGGCCTGCATCTCCTCCGCCGGGAACACCACCGCTTAACGGCGGCAGTTGAAGTTAGTCTCATGCTCACCGCGGTGGTTAGGAAGCAAGGTTTGTAGGTAGTTTTCTGTGCTATTGTCCTCTGTACCTGCTCCCCTGTTTCTGGGCGGGGCTGTTTGATGCGTTCTAGACTCGGGAGGGAGGATGGGATTTGCTGGATTTGCTGTAGTTGCTACCTCGGAGTGGACTAGCTGGAGAGGGATCTGTTTTTGTGTGATACGTTTTGAGGTTGACGATGAAGGTTTTCATGTAACAGGTAAGGGGGTTTTGATGGGTGGAGATGTTGAGGGTTAGGATGAAGGGAATCTAGTCACTAAGGTGTGGGGTTGAATGTAATCGTGAAGCATGTGGGTGCTGAGGTAGTACTGGTAAGAACTGCGGGATGGCGCCCTGGAGGCCGAAGCCTGCCGGTTTTGCGGTTTCCAGCAGATGACAGTGTTGAAGGCGCAGATAGTGCCGGCGTACTTGTTGGAGAATGTCATGGAGTATAGGTGGGGTGCAGGGGTCATTTGTTGCCGGTTTTGATGGTGCGTAGGCAGCGCATGTCTCCCCCCGGTGCTCTGCTATAGACCTTGGTTCTGTCTGCGTGGCGGAGGGGTGGTGTATTTTCTGGGGTGGTGTTTGTATATCATCACAGAAAAATAGCAGAATGTTACTTTTCTGTGTTCTTCATGGTGGTGATAATGTTTTCTGTTTCTCTATTTTTTTTGCAGGTGTTGATTTCTCGCAATGGCCAGGCGGAAGGGGAACCGTAACAAAGCCACTGTGGTTGATAAGGGGAAAGGCGTCCAGAAGCGTCGAAATGTGAGTTTCACATTTCTTAAGTAGGCTATGGGTGTAGTGGGATCATTTTGTTTGCTGTGAACCTAGGGTTACGGCTTTTTCGATACATGATATGTTAGGTTACCCTTCTCTGTTGCTTTGGGCATGTTTATTTGTGGGATGCATTAATATTTTTTTATCTGGCAACTGCACACAGTTTATATGGTGACAGCTATATTATAATTTGTCAACTGCTAATATATATTTTCACACCTTTTGATCTTTTAGATTTTTTTTATCGGTGCATATGTTTATCGGAGCATCCATTGTGATTGTGTATATTTTTCTTCTGCAGGCTTCTACCAGTGATCGGAATAGGGCATCACCTGCTCCAATTTTGAAGCTATATGATCACTTGACCCCAGAACAGCGTGCTGCTGTAGTATCGATGGGGCAGGGTAGCTTTCTTGATATCAAGTGTGGTCAGCTACATAACCCAGTTATCAACTGTTTTGTGAAGTTGTATGATCCTGAAAGGAGAGCTTTCATTGCCTCTGGCCGTGGAGTGATCCCGTTATCTGAGGAGTCTGTCCATATAATGACTGGTCTTCCACGTGGGCACCTCAAGGTGAAGTACTACACTGATCACAGTCTTGAAGCTGAAATTTCAGAGAGGCTTTTTGGTGATGGTACCAGTAGGCCAAAGATTTCAGAAATTGGAACTATGATAGAACAGTATCAAGATGATGATGATACCTTCAAAGATCTATGGATGATGTACATTGTTTCGACTATTGTTGCACCAACTACTGATGCCAAGATAAGCAACAAGTGTTATCCAATGCTGGTAAATCCCTAGGTCCATCTATTGTTGATGATCTTCTTTGTTATATTGATAGGTAGCAGTCTTTTTTGGCAAATAACTGCAAATATCTAGCAATTATGTGTAAGATATTTTGGTAATTGTGATTTTTATCTGGCAACTTAGATATATTTTTTGGCAGTTGTTATGTTTGAATATGGAAGTTCAGTAGGGAATATACGGCAACTACCAGTAAAAGCTGGTATTCTTTTTTCCTGTTAAGGTTGACGTTGGACAAGCGAATGATCTGAATATGAGCAAATTTGTTGTTGATATACTTCATGGGAATTTGTTTAAAGGAAAGTTCAAAAATGGTTGTTTACTATATTGCATGGTGAGCCATACAGTTTTTTTGTTGTTTTTTAGGCATATGTATATTTTTTGCTTATGCTTTTTTGCTGACCTATTTTTGTACCATTTGTTTTCAAAAAAATTGTAGTTAAGATACGTTGATGCACTTGATACCAGTCATTTGGAGTTAGAGTTAGGAGATGCTCGTTTTGCTATCAACGCATGGTCAAAGGAAGCTATAGATGCAGTGGGTGCACTGGATGTCCAAGAGCATGATGCAACCAAATTTGGCTCTATGCAGGGTTTTTTCGAACATGGAGTGTTCATATTTTTTTAGCTTTTTGTTTCTACAATCTATGGTTTTATCTTGCTCTTTTTTCAATGTACTACTGTAGCTGGAAGAAGAGTACATGGACGACTTTGCTCGCTAAATGGGTTTGTTTGGTGGACCAGATGAGTTTGATGCTTGGATGAAGCTGAACACACACCCGACATGTTCTAAAAAGGTAAATTCCTATGCCATTTTTACTAGTTTTTTATATGTTTTTTGTGTGTGTTGGCTGAGATGTACTTTTTTTTGCAGCAAAAGGCTAAGGCTTATAGTCTAATGCAGACTCTTGCATCTGGACTAAACGGTTTACTTAGCAATTTCATTCAAGGCATGACAAAATCATTTGTTGAAGAAGGTAGATCCAAAGATTCTGAAGATAATGTCGCTGAATCAAATGAAGATGAAGATTCTGAATATTCTTCATCTTCAGATGAAGAGGAAGTGATACCACCCCACCCCACCGCTCGGCGAGTTGATCCTCAACCAGCCGTCCATTGAAAATAGTGGAGAAAAGTGTCGTTGCAACCCCACTGAAGAATGTACAAGAAAATAGACCAACTCCTTCACCTCCAGCTATGCATTCGCAAATCATGAGACCTTCTGCCACTTTTGCAAGTGACACAGATGGATCCGATGGTAGTTATTATTTCACTGGACACACACCTGACTCACCAGTGTCGTGCATGCAGCAAGTGCATGAACGTATTAGGAATAGTGCATCTGCTCTTGCAGCAAAACTGAGTAATACCAAACAGCAGATGTTAGGACTAACTCCAATAGAGGCAAAAACTCATAGTATCATCAAATCTTTAGTTGCTTTCGAGATTGAAATCAAGTTTAACACAAGGTCTGGTGACAGTGAACTTCCAACCGTGGAAAAAAGTGCAACAGCAAGTGAAGTTCACATGAAAGACAATGCTGCAACAAGGTATTTTTTTATTGATGTTTATTTTTTACTCCTAGGGGCAACAACTTCCAAAGTTTTTCTTGCTTATAATATATGGGGCAACTGTGCCTTGTTAACCTGGTAATTAGGGATAAAAATATGGAAACTCTGCCTTGTTAACCTGGTAGTTAAGTTTTCGTAAATATGGCAACTGTGCCTTTGTTAATCTGGTTATTAGGTTAAAAAATATGGCAACTGTGCCTTGTTAACCTGGTAGTTAGGGTTGTAAATATGGCAACTGTGCTTTTGTTAATCTGGTTATTAGGGTAAAAAATATGGCAACTGTGCCTTGTTAACCTGGTAGTTAGGGTTGTAAATATGGCAACTGTGGCTTGTTAAGCTAATAATTATGGGTACAAGATTTTTTTTTGTTCCTTGATTTGTTTTTTTTTCAGCACTGGAAAGCAATCAGATGGGTCTGCTAAAGATGTCAATGTTGCATCCAAGGAAGCAATCTTAACCTCATCTGCAAAGCAGGGTGATGTTGGGGGGATTTCTGGTGATGCTAGTTTATCTAGTCCTTCATCTGAGGGGAAATCATATTCTAGAAGGAAACGCCGCAATGTGTTAGGTACAACACCTTCAAGGAAATCTCCAAGGCTTGCTAGTATTCGCACCAGCACTGATGATTCCATCCCGAGGGAGGCAGATGCAGATGTTGCAAAAGATTTGAATGATACTGTGCATAAAGTTGCTGAAGATGGAAAGAGCTCAAGCACTGCTTTTGTGATTTCGGCCACTGTCAGCCAGCCATTGCTTAGTTCAGAGCCCATCGTCAACATTGCCCTAGCAAAGGTGACAGCAGCCGGAGATGTCAAAACAGTTACTACTGCTATATCCATATCACCAACAGCAGTGCTTGTAGGCAATGAAGGGATGGCTAGCAGTTCAGGCAAGAAGGCAACAATTTTTGAAGGGAAAAGCAAATTTACAGCGATACCAATATCTCCGTCTGCTAGCGATAAGGTGACACAAACCCCTACTGCCAGTGAGAACTTGTGCAGATCAATTGTGCTCTCTCCAATAGCAAAAGGAATGCCTGAGTCCTTTCGCATGCCACCCATGCCATGGAGGATGTCTCCTAATGTGGATGCAAACATTGGCATTCCTGACTTTGTTAGCCGTTCTCCAGGTAGTGTTCCATCACAAATGCAGAAGCTTGTGAGAGAGCTTAGCGATTCTGTTCGGAAGCAAGGAGTGTTGTCAAGGTTTGGATTGGAATCTGCTAGCAATGTTGGAAGTTCTGCAACAAATAGGAAAATAGTTGATCAAGGAGGTTCATCTAGTAAGAAGATACGTGACAACCGCATGGGCATGTTTACTCCACCATCATTCAACCTTAGTTCACAGCAAGATGGTGGCAGTGAGTCTCCAGTTGATGGTATTGCATCAGAAGAAGATGCGATGCCGCATTTCCCAATTGATGTTGAACCACTTGCTTGGTCTCATGCAAGAGGTACTGTTATATTTTTTGTGTGTTTATACATGTTTAAAACTTGAGCTAAATGGAAAAACATGCATTCAGAAAGTGCCAGCATACATCCCTTGTTTTTCTGTTTTTTATAAGGCAACTCCTTTTGTAAATATGGTAACTCCTGTGTTTTTACCTGGCAACTGTTGTACCGGCAACTTTACATGTGTTTCTAATTACTTTTTTTACTATCACCAGAGGAGCCAAATGGTGTGGGTTGCAGCAAGCATAGTGATGATGACTTTCAACAGTTTGTACTATCCGAGGAGGTACAAGATTAGGTAGCAGGCAAATCTGATTACCTTAGCAATGAAGGTGCAGCAGAGTTGAATAAGTTTGAGGAGATGTTAAAGGTATTTGTATCAAGGCAGCGTGCCTTAAAGGACAACGCAGCATCGAAAATCTCGCAAGGTGGAAGTGCGGTGCATAGTATCACTCCCAAGGTTCAACCACACAAGATGAGGATCAAGAAGCTTTCCCATTTCATGCAATCGCCTTATGATGGGATGTTGCGAGTTACTGCAGAGCAGGACAAAGTGTATGAGAAGATTCTTCTTAGCAGCACGAAGCAGAGGTCCAGCAAGTCCAGTATTAAGAAGTATGTATCTGTTTAGTTGATATTTTTTCTATATATTGTTTGTCATTTTTTGCTTTTGGTTTGAATATATATTTTTCAAGCTCCTCAACTGTTTTTTTATGAGTTCCTTTTTTGACTGATGTTATTTGTAAATTACAAATACAGGTATCAGATAGTCAAGTATACTGATAGCTGCACTTGCACCAGTGACTTGGCTGATTCTATTCATCCCAGAGGTGAAATATCAAACCACTGTATGCAAGTTGCAATTGAATACATGCGGCGCACCAACAAAGTGGAGTGAAAGATTATTATGCTATACCAGATTTCCAAATTCCTTATGGAAGGGCTTTTTGAAAAGAAAGTGGTTGTAAGTTTCTTCAAAAGGAGAGTGGATTACTCCCTTAGTGTGATGAAATAGGTTAGATAATTTTTTGTACTCCCCTTTTTATGTGAGTTTTATTTTTTTTGTGAAAAGTGTGACAGAGTTCTAGTTACCTTATTTATAGCCCTAGTTTCCATTTTCCTGACACACAGTTGCCTTTTTTCCAGTACAATTATCATGTTTTCTACTGATAACTGCCTTTTTTGATTGTTTTGTTATCGCAGATTACTTTTCCAGTTCTAGAAGAGGTTCAAAGAGGGACCAAAGAAGGGAACCACTGGTATGTGTTATCGATGAACATGCAAGCAGGAAGATTTGAGGCTCTTGACTCAATGCACGGTGAAGGGAATATGTCGCTTACTGCGCATGCAAACTTGTTAGTCAGTAGAATCAAGCAAACTTGGAACATTCATTACAGCACATCCAAGGTCCAGATACAAGATTGGGATCTAAAGATCATCAATGTGCCATTGCAGGGAAACATGTATGTTGAATGGTTTTTAATCTGTTTTTCATCTTTCTTTCTCTTTTTATTGCATATGTATGTTTTTATATTGACTTTCCTCTTCTGGTCGATTATATACTCCTGGGTGTACATACTCTCATATTCAATATACCTCATATACAAGGGTATTATACCTTTTTATTATTTTTAATATACCTCATTAATTATTCTAATATATCTCAATATAAGTAGTATGCAAAAAATTCCATCGGAACCCTTACTTTTTTAATATATCACTTTTACGTGCATAAATGCAGTATATACGCAAATAATATGAGGTATATAGACTCAAATGAATTTTTTTATAAAACTCACTTTGAGGTATCTAGTATTAATTAATGAGGTATATTAAAAATGATAAAGAGGTATAATACCTTTGTATATGAGGTATATTGGACGTGGAAGTACGTACACCTAGGGATACCATCTCATTTTATAACCGGTTGTAGATTAAGGATCTACAACCAGTTTTGAACTTCCATGGTAAACACGGTTGAACTTCTCGCTATTTGTTTAGATGAACATTGTTGAACTTCTCGCTATAATACATGAGACTACAATGTTTTGATTATAGTTTCCTAACCGTTCATCAGATTTGAGCAAATGATATACCGTTAAAAAGTTTATCAAATTATGAAAATTTTATGTTTTAACAGTTTTTTGAAATTTTAAATATTTTTCAGGTTATTTTTAAAAAAGAATAATCGGATTTTCGCGTCATTTTGTATGGGCGGACAGTAATTTGGCCACGGTTTTCACATCGTTTATTGGAATAACGCATACAATATACCGTTGGATTCGCAAGAAAATTCCCCAACTTATTGATCTTAAGTGTTTTTTGAAATTTGGAACAGTTTAGAAGTAATTTTAAATATACGAAACATTTGTTTCGCGGATTTTTTCATATCGAGCAGTATTTTGCTCTTCATTTTCCAACCGTTTATCCGATTTATGCACATGATATATCATTGGAAAGCTGTGGATTAGGCGTAACTTTTTCATTTTGATCATTTTTTCGGATTTCCTACCATTTAAGAGCAGTTTTGAATATAGGTGATTCGGATTTCTGGATTTCTCGATTTTGCATGAACTGTTTTTGCAATTACTTCTAAACGATTAATCGGAATGAAGTAAATGATATACCGTTCGAAAGATATTAAAATTGCGCAACTTTTTTGTCAAGGTGATGTTTCCAAATTTTGCAAAGTTTAGGAATTATTTTCAAAAATAGTAAATAATAGGAATGACGGCCATATGCGAGCGATTTGAATTTGGCATGGCTATGGTGGTTGAGTGGGGGCATGACACCATGTACAAGTGAAATTAGACTCATATCATTGTATATGAAGTATTTATATGGTTTACTTGTGCAACGGGGACATATAGAAACGATTTTAATGGGTAGGATTTCCGCTCAGGAAAAAACAGATTACTTGAACTGCTTCTCACATGCGGTTGAACTGCTCTGGATGTGTAACTGAACTTATTTTATGATTAAATGGAATGTTGACAAAATTTAACTTTTTAATTTCTTGCAATCGAACTTTCCTCTTGTTCAAAGTAAACTTACGCTTAGAATAAACATAAATTTCCATAGTGGTAAAAAAGAAATCCGACAAAAGTGAAAATTCTAGCGTGTTCAAGGTGGATTGATGCGTTTAGTGCATCCGAATTTCTCAGAGTTGCGTTCCTGAACTGTCTCGTCAGTGCGCCTGAACTGCCCTGAGTCATGCCTATAGGTCACTTTCTCTGAACTGCCGCGTTAGTGCACCTGAACTGCCCGAGTCAAGTTGCTGAACTGCAACGTTGGTGCGGCTGAACTTCTTGAAGTTTCGCTAGCCTGTACTTCCCTCGTTTGTACGCCTGAACTTCCCGGAGTTGCGTCCTGAACTTTTCGAGCTAGTGCAGCTGAACTGCTTGAAGTCGCATACCACGGTCAAGTTTTCTAAACTGTCTTGTTAGTGCACTTGAACTTCCCGAAGTTTCGCCCACCTGTACTTCCTTTGTTAGTGCGCCTGAACTTTCCACAGTAGCGTTCCTGAACTTCCCGCGCTAGTGCACCTGAACTGCTTTGAGTCGCGTATCATGGTCGAGTTTTCTAAAATGCCTTGTTAGTACACCTGAACTACCTCTAGCCACCACCTGCACTTCCCTTGTAAGTCCACATGAACTGCCTCGAATAGCGAACTTGAATTGCTTTGGTTAGCGCTCTTGAACTGCCCGTAGTGGTAAAAAATAATTCCGATATAAATAAAATTACAGCATGTTCAAGTTAAACTGCCGCGTTTGGTGCGCCTGAACTTTCCCCAATGACGCTCCTGAACTGCCCTTGGGTAATAAAAATTAAATTCGATTTAAATAAATTTTTTAGCATGTTTGAGGTGAATTACCACGTTTGGTGTACTATGCTGATACTACTGTTGTAAGCACAACTGAACTGAAAAAAGTATTTTTTTGCTATTTTTTTACGAAGAGTAAAATATTTTTTCCTTCGCTGAACTCGTGGGATCGAAGTATCGAACTGTCTTGTGTACTGCCGCATTGGCATCGATGCAAATTTACAAACAAAATAAAACATCAATCTACATACCACATTAGTGCATTTTTAGAAGCCAAATGAAACACGTGAGCCGTCTATGTTCTCTCGTGTACAAACAAAATAGAAGTGGACTTCTCTTAATGTCTTCATATTATAGAAAAATTAAATAAACAAGCGGCAGTACGTCTTTATAGCATCCGGCAATACTAAAACAAAAGATACCCCAAAACTTCACATATTCCAACCAAGAAGTGCTCCTGCTGTGTGTAATATAACTGTCATTGCGTGCACGATGTTCAGATTCAGAGTGTGCGCTTCTTAAAAATTTCTTGGATTTGGTCCACATGCGATGGGGACAGAGAGCAACAGCAGTCCACCAAAGTGCTTGACAAAGAGCAACAGCTCTCCAGCACGAGCAAACAGGGATTAGACATGGACATCAATTTGCTGATCGACTTCTAGAAACCAGAAAAAATACACTGTATCGCTGAACTGCTTCGGCAGAACAACTTGTACTGCCCATCGTCCATGGCATCGACCGTGTCACCTGGAATAGTCCTCAGCGGCATTCATTGCAGGCAGAACGAAGCTGTATGCTGAAACTGTGTCGCTGTACGCTGAAACTGTGAAGTTTTACGCTGAACAGTCCTCATCAGCATTCATTCCATTGCAGGCAGAACGAAGCTGTACGCTGAAACTGTATCGTCGGCCGGCGAGCCATTCATTGCAGGCAGAACGAGTTTGGCAGGAAGAGCTGGTCGCCGGCAAGGAAGGCGGCCAGTCGGGCCGCTGGCGGGGGAGACGAGGCATGCCGCTGGTGGTGGAGACGGGGCGCGGCGGCCGGCGGGGAAGACGAGTCAGTGGACTGAAGAGAAAAGGAGGCAGTGGACTAACGATACTACAGAACCCCACTGCCCCCATGAACTAAATCTGCTGGATCGACCATGTCCACCCCGATGAGTAAGGGAGGTCACGGCAGTTCATGCTGACTCGCAGCATTCCACACTGGCCCGCGGGAGTCCATCCTGTGGTCACGCCAATCCAATCTGGTGCTCACGGCAGTTCATGCGGGACGAGAGAGATGGCAGCAGCTGATCCCACGCCCAAATGGAAGGTCCGCCATCCCGCGGGGAAGTTCAATCGAGAACTCCGATAAGTTCAATCGGAGCTCCTGGGAAGTTCAAGCGAGCCGGCGCGTGGTCGTGCTCACTCCATCGCCGGCGATGGCGATAGCAGGGGGATCCATCGGCGGGGTAGCAGAGGCTCTGCCAGCGGGGTTGTCTGGCCGGCGGCGCGCCTGGGGGATGCGGGTGCAGGGACGGCGGAGCGAGCTCCATCTCGACCGCGATGGGGATGCGAGCCCTGCTAGCGACGGAGAAGGTGAGACCCTGCGGGGGTTTTCGCCAGCGGGACGCTGATGCGGAGCGGGGACTTGCCGGCGACGAGGAAGCCGAGGTCACACAGGGGCCGGCGGTGAGGGAGGCAGGGTTGCGCCAGGCCCTGCCGGCGGCGTGGGAGGCGGGGTCGGGCCAGGGCCTGCCGACGGCGTGGGAGGCGGGGTCGGGCCAGGGCCTGCCGACGGCGAGGGTCGCGCTGGGGTTGCTGGCTGCGAGGGAGGCGGGGCCGGGCCGGGGTCGGCCGATAGCGAGGGAGGCGGTGTCGGGCCGGGGCCGGCCGGCTGCATCGCGCGGTCGTGGGGAAGAGGAGTGCGTGGTCGTGGGGATAATGTCAGGACGGTGGGCTGGGGTGCATTTCCTCGTTACTCCCTCGTAGGTAAAACAACTTGTAGTGTATTCGAGGTGAACTTTTTGGAATTACGCTTTTGAACTTTTCAGAGTTGCACTCCTAAACTGCCGCGTTAATGCGGCTGAACTTACCAAAATCATGAGTCATGTACTGCCGTACGAAGTCACCCTGTACTTCCCTACTAAGTATACTTAAACTGCCTGATATATATACTTTGTATTCGGGAGTACAATTAGACAAATGCGACAGTACACAAGATGCGGCAGTACACGAGATGAAATTCGAAAAACAAGATTTGCATTCTGAAATGCTGCTGCGGCTGCAATTGAAAGCACAAAAAGAACACTCCAGTACCTCTGTACACTGTAGGCAATAATAGAGAACGAACACTGGCGTTGGTAGTGGAGCACTGAACCGCGCCGCGAGCGGTCTGCGGTCTTCCTGGCGGCGAAAAACAATAGGGGCAGACGCGCTAGCACCCCGGGAAATCGACGTTCAACCACAAGCAGAGAAACGACGCGCGGACGGCTGTGGGGAACGGCCCGCGCGGCCGTCGGCGTGGGGAATCGGAGCTCTAGTGGCCGGCGGCTGAGGGGCCAGAGCCGGAGGTCTAGTTGGAGGAAGCGACGGGATACGTAGCAGGGGCGCCAGCCACGGGTAGCAGGGGGAGCTCCAGCGCGGGGTAGAAGGGGAGGGGCCGGTGTTCCTCGCCGGTAGGGCGCAGGGAGCTGAGGATGGAAGCGGGCGGATGCCTGGCCGGCCGCGCACGGGTCCCTGGCTAGCGCTGCAAGGGTCCCTAGCAGGCAGTGTGCGGGCGCCTGGCCTGCGGCGCGCGAGCCCCTGGCCGGTGGCGTGTGGAGGGGTGGGGGTCCTGGCCGCCGGCGACTAGTCTGGCGGTGGTCGGTGCGTGGGAGTTGGGGCGTGCGGGGTAGACGATAGGTGGGATCGAACCAGTTCGGGGATTTTTCCAACACGAATCGGTACCTTATATAGCCCCCGGTTGTAGTCTATTAATCTACAACTGGTTTTAGAATAGATCTACCATATATATATATATATATAGGGTTAGACAATTCTACAACTAATAATAGAATAATATTCTATACATGTCCGAGCGGACCGATATTTCCGTATAGAAAAACCAACTGAGCGCATAGTTCTCTCACCTTACTCCACCTCGACCTTCTTCTCCAAAGTCTATCACTGCCGCGTCGCAGACTCGCAGCTCCCAACCAAACAAGTTCAACCCCGCCACCGGCGGTCCACACCACCGCCGGTAAACAACATGTGGCCGTCCATCCCTATTCCGCCGTTGTATTGGGGCTTGGCCGTCGCTGGACGAGCTCCCGTGCCTCCACTGAAAGATCCCAGCGCGGCCGCCGTAAGGGCCTTGCGGATCTCCACAGCGCGCGCCCGCACGCCCTCGGGCCTGCCGCACCTCCGGGCTGCCCGTTTCCCTGCAGCTCTGCGCCTCTCCTCCCTGGCCTTTGAGCTCCCTCGCGCACACTCCGGCGTTCATCCGACCGTCCCAGCGGCTCACATCCGCGCTCGCTGCCAAGCGCCCGGCTGCGCCACACTTCTGGCCCTGCCCAGCTGCATCTCTACGGCCGCTCTGCTGTTGAATAATTTCAGTAGCCGTTTTCTAGTTTGTTTCAGTTTCAGAGTTACAGTAGGTGTCAAGTAGTTTCAGACTTTCAAGTTAAGTCTAGGTAATCTGTAGCTGGGTGTTGACTCGGTTTGTGCGTCATTTTTTTTTTCATACAGGCCACGGTAGTACAAAGTTGCAGTGTCGAGAAGTGTGAGAAATTAATAGTAATAGTAATCTGAAAAAGGTTATCTTGCGCATTTTTTTTCATACAGGCCACGGTAGTACAAAGTTGCAGTGTCGAGAAGTGTGAGAAATTAATAGTAATAGTAATCTGAAAAAAGTTATCTTGCGGGAAGTATAAATGTTTATCTTTGGAAGTGCACATTCCCCACGACATGAGGGAAACAAAATACAGGAAATAAAAAATGCACGCAGTTAAGGCGGCGATTTAGGAAAAAAACAAATCATCAAACAAATACGTCTAGTAATGAAACATTCCACTAGTACGTATACACAATATCAATACCCTTCTTCAGCTTAGCAAATACATGGTCTATTGAGAAAGTGAAAAAATTTAAAAAGAGAAGTAAAAGATACTTAGTCTAGGAAAATAGACGGTCCCTCATAATTTTGAATTAAAAAATAACTGCCATAACGAGAAGTATAAAATTGTGATGTAGGGAAGTACAAGCTAGTATGATCGACAAGTATATATATCTAGTTTACGGAAGTACGAATGGTCTCTTGTATTTGCATAAAAATGACTGTCATGACGGAATGAGAACTACACATCAGTATGAATAAAAAGTACAGATATCCAGTCTAGGGTAATACACACGGTCCCTCGTAAATGACCGGAAGTACAAAACAGTAAGATCAAGCAGTAAGGATACTCCCTCCATCTCAAGGCATAGGGTGTAATTTTTTTTTAGTTTTTACTCAAGGAATAGACGTGGGTTGATTTAGATCCATAACCTCTCGAGTTTGCCCCTCCTTTCCCGTTCCCTCTTCTCCTAAAAAAAGGTTCGCATTAATCTTCTTTGACTCACTGGTTTGCATGCAGGAGAGATAAAAGAAAATGGTAACACTGAGATAGTTAATAGAGAGAAATTAAGAGGAGGACATGCGTGCATGCAAGGGCATGGAGGGAAAGCTGCCTATTTTTTCTCTCCACCGATCGTTGCCTAAATAACTACGCCGAGATTTTTACGCCCTAAGTTTTGGGATGGAGGGAGTAATAAAATTACCATTGTTTTAATGATAAGTTCTTGAAACGCCGTAGAAAAGTACAAACATGTGTAACAAAGAAGTACGAGATACATATCCTAGGAAGTATGAAAACTCTGTTTTCTTGGAATGAACATATATCATACAAATCATATCGTTTTAAGCTCTGATAGCCTCTACAGTAGGCACAAATAATTTGGATGGCAAATCGTCTGCCCCAGTCCTCTGCGCCACACGAACAACCACACTGCCTCGTCGGGAGGTGTAAGAAAATAAGTAC
This sequence comes from Dactylis glomerata, assembly GCA_007115705.1. NCBI lineage: Eukaryota > Viridiplantae > Streptophyta > Magnoliopsida > Poales > Poaceae > Dactylis > Dactylis glomerata. Next base: position 474,910 of record QXEO01000243.1, on the reverse strand, counting down.
ACATATTTGTTTGGTCCCTCATAAGTCTGTACGACATAATTACTCTCATGATGGAAATTCAAAAATATAATGAACGAAAGTATAAACAAGAAAGATCAAGAAGTCCATATATTTAATTTAGGGAAGTACATGGTACCTCGCAATTTTATGTGAATATTTTAATATCAGAATGAAGTACAAACATTATGATGTGGGAAGTACACACCAGTAAGACTGACAAGTACAGATATCTATTCTTGAGAAGTTTAACATGGTGATGGAGGGAAGTGCACACCAGTAAGAATGAAAAGTAAAATATATTTAGTTTTGGGAAGTATGCGATCCCTCATAATTTTGAATAAAAAATGACTGTCATGACAAGAAGTACAATATTGTGATGCAACGAAGTATAAACTAGTAATACCAAGAAGTACATATAACTAGTATAGACTAGCAACATTGTGATGCACGTGAAATGCTAGAAAAATGATAAATCACGTAGAGAAAAGTAAACATGTTCAGTTTTGGAAGTGCAAATTCCACGTAAAAGTGTAAGAAAACATTATAAAATTATCTAAAGGGAAGTACAAAAGTATGAGAGCAAGAAATACATGTATTGACAACAGGAAGTACAGATGTTAAGTCCCCGCGAACGATTGCGAAAATGATGAATCATTTGCAAAAATTGATGAAGTACGACCAGTGATTCCGGGAAGTACACACAATGACGGCAAGAAGTACAAGTATTCAATTTCGGAAGTGCAACTTTCACGTGAAGTGCTAGAAAAATGATAAAATCAGTTAGCGGGAAGTACGGAAATAAGTCATGATGAAAAATACAAATATGATAACAGAGGGAAGTACAATATTGTGACGGATAAAAGTACAACATAATAACGGAGAGAAGTACAACGTGATAACGAAGAGAAGTACAATATTGTGATGATGAAACCGAAATGGCACCATATAATAAAGTTACCGTTGTTTTACTGAAAAGTTCTAGAAACACCATCCGGAAGTACATGCCCGTATATCAAAGAAGTACGAAAGACATATCCTGGGAAGTACGAAAACTCTGTTTTCTCGGGACGAACATATATCATGCAAATCATGTTGTTTTAAGCTTTGGTCGCCTCTATAGTAGGCACAAATGATTTGCATGGAGAACAAAACTTTCATTTCATTACTTTTTGCTTTCCATGACGAATCAAATAGTAAAATTTGTCAATTTCAAATCATTAATTTGCGAACAACACAAATCATATGAAGTTAAAACTATATAAATTAATATTTAACTATAAGGAATTTGCGAAAATATTGGGAAAAAAGTTGTGGATTTTCTATAGCTTTCCAACGGCATATCATTTGCATCATTCCAATAAGCGGTTAAAAAACTATAGTCAAATTAGTGTACATCTTTTCTGGATATCTCTAAATTCGTTATTTTTAAAATTATTCAAAAACTGTGCAGAATTTGAAAAAACTTAAAACACGAAAAAGTTGCGTCTGCTCTATATCTATCCAACGCCATATTATTTGCATCATTCCGACAAATCGTTGAGAAAAACTGCTCAAATTACAGTCTGCCTGTTTTTAAATAGATCCGAATTTCAGTATTTTTAAAATTGTTCAAAAAGCGTGGCGAATTTGGAAAAACTTTGAGAGATAACAAAGTTGCGCAATTTTAGTAGCTTTCCAACGGTATATCATATGCATTATTCCGATTTTTGGTTTGGAAAATAAGTTGAAAATATGTTTCAGACATGTTTTCATAGGTTTCCGATTTTTAAAATTAAACTTAAACCATTGATAATTTGAAAAATGTTTCAATACGAAAAAGTTGCGGATTTTCCGTAGCTTTCCAACGGTATATCATTTGCATAATTTCGAGAAACGGTTTACAAGTTCAACTGAATAACTACGTAGATACAAATAAGCAGTTCAAAATTTGCAAACGAGCAGTATGAATCTGTCATACAAAGCAGTACAAACATGTGTCGTAAGAAATATAGAATATGTACAGAATATTATTCTGTCATCGATGATAGAATAGTCTCCATATATATATATATATATCTGCTCACGAGACAGGTCTGTACTGCTGCATATGACTATATTGTACTGATTGTTCGTAAACTTTGAACTGCTCGTGTGTCTACATAGTTGTTTTTCTCCTACTTTCTAAACCACTTATTAGAATTGTGCAAATAATATATCATTGGAAAGCTAATAAAAATCCGCAACTTTTTAGTATTCTAACTTATTTCAAATTATCAACCATTTAAATTTAATTTCAAAAATCGGAGATCTTCATAAACACGTATAAAAAGTATTTTGGACTTAATTTCCAAACCGCTGATCGGAATTGTGCAAATGATATACCGTTGGAAAGCTACTGAAAATGCGCAACTTTCGTATCTCTGCAAGTTTTTTAAATTCTATATGGTTTTCGAGTAATTTTGAAAATATGATATTTCGGATCTACTAAAAAATGACGGACAGTAATTTGAGCAGAGTTTTCAAACCGTTTGTCGGAATAATGCAAGTAATATGGCGTTGGAAAGCTATTGAGTAGGCGCAACGTTTTTGTTCATAGTGTTTTCGCAAATTTCTTATAGTTTAGAAGCAGATTTGAAATTACCGCTCGTTTTTTGTAGTGATTGGCTTCAAACGATTTTTACCGGTATTATCAAATGGTATATGCAAATGATACAAGTAATATATTGTTTGAAATGTGTCAATAAGGAGCAACTTTTTTATCAAGATCATATTCCTTAATTTCTTAAGGTTTGAGAATAATTTGTGAAATTTTAAGTTTACATATTTGCATTGTTTGCAAGATGGTGACATGAAATTAACAAGCTAAAATTCATGATTCCTTATGGAATGCAATAGATAATGAAATTAGAGTTGTTCTCTACCATAGAAATCATTTGTGCCAATGATTGAGGTGATACATGCTCAAAATAATGAGATTTGCATAATATATTTCCGCCCCGAAAAACAGAGTATTCGTACTTCCTTAGACATGTATCGGTACTTCTGGTTTATATGTGTTTGTACTTCTGTCATAGCTTCAAAAACTATTTAGAAAAATAGATGCAACTTTCTCATATGGCGTCCGTTTTGTGTCCACAACCACTTAAAATGCTCAACACAATAATGCACTTCAGTTACAACCTTCAAAAACACATCCTAAGTAAGGTTTTATGCGGTCAAAGTTTGGTCAACCCATTTTATGCATATTTAAACAATCATTTGGCCTTCCATTCGATTTCCAAATTGTGTGATTTTTGTTATGTTCTAGAAATAAAGGCAATGCCTATCTGAGCAAAAAAATAAAATAAAAATTATTTTGTTGTACTCCTCAAAATTTAATATGTGTACTTCCTTAATTAAGACCTTACACTTCCTATTTGTTATTGTTGTACTTTCTTTCATTTTCACGGATGATGCCATTATTTGTGTTGCAAATTATGGAAGACTTTACACTTCTGAAAGTGAATATATGTTCTTCCCATTGTGAACACATGTAATTCTTACTCTCATACTTTGGTACTTCCCTTTAGATGATTTTATTATGTTTCTAGCACTTTTATGTCGAATATGTACTTCCAAAATTGAACATTTGTACTTCCCTCTACATGATTTATCATTTTTCTAGCATTTCACGTGAAAGATGCACTTTCGAAATTAAACATTTTGTACTTCCTTATATTATTACATATACTTCCCGCTAGCATAGTTGTGTACTTCCCTATATTACTGCATATACTTCCCGTTCCCATAGTTTTGTACTTCCATTTAGATAATTTTATCATTTTTCTAGCACTTCACGTGAAAGTTGCACTTCCGGAAAATTAATATTTGTACTTCTTGTCATCATCGTGTGTACTTCCTAGAGTCACTGGTCGTACTTCATTAATTTTGCGAATCATTTTATCATTTTTGCAACCCTTCCACGAGGACTCTGCACTTGCCAAAGTTCAACATATGTACTTCCCACTGACACTATGTGTACATCCCGTCTTCACCATGTGTACTTCCCAAGTTGAACATCCGTACTTCATTCATCATCGGGTATACTTCATGTTGTCGCTGTGTGTACTTCCTTCATTTTTGCTGATGTTTCCATTATTTTTATGTAATTTATGGGAGACTCTGCACTTCTCAAATTGAACATTTTTACTTCCCTTCGTACTTCCCACTCTCCTATTTTTATACTTCCCGATATCAATCCATACTGCCCTCTCACATAGTTCTGTAGTTCCCTCTAGATGATTTTATCATTTTTCTAGCACTTCACATGAAAGCTGCACTTCTAGAAATGGAATATGCACTTCCAAAACTGAAAATTTGTACTTCCCAGGGTCTCTCTTTGTACTCCCCTCTAGACGATTTTATCATTATTGTAGCACTTCACGTGAAAGCCGCACTTCTGGAAACTGAACATTTGTACTTTCTGATATTATTGCATATACTTTCCGCTCACATAGTTTTGTACTTCCCTCTAGATAATTTATCATTTTTAGCATTTCATGTAGAAGTTGCACTTACGAAAACTGAATAGTTTTACTTCTTGTCATCACCGTGTGTACTTACCAAAATCAATGGTTGTACTTCATTAATTTTGTGAATTATTTTATCATTTTTGCAACTCTTCTCTGGGACTTTGCACTTCCTAAAGTCGAACCTATGTACTTCCCGTCGATAGTATGTGTACTTCCCAAAATGAACATCAAACTTCCTGTCATCATCGGGTATACTTCCCGTAGTCTATGTGTGTACTTCCTAGAATGGAGGTTCTGCATTTGTTATAAATGGAATATGTACTTCATGTAACCTCTTTTGTTTATTGATGCGGTAGCCTAGATGTTGTGGTAACGAGGTTGAGTTGTCATCAAGCTGGTAGCGTCGACGAGCAATGACTCTTTGATACCATAACAACCTTCGAGGCTTTGTCGTCGATAGAACGGGACAAACGGCAATATCAACATCTTATCTTTGAGCAGTACACTAAGTAAAAAATTCTTTAAAAAATCATTTTTTGGACAATGTTTTTTATTTTTTGCGGTCTATATTTTTACAAGTTTTTAACACCCTCTCATCTTTTTCCAATGCTTGGGTACTTCTTTTGCTAATTCATTTATAGGAACTTAAGAGCTAATTTTTTGTTGCTCAACTTTATTAGCAGAACCGTTGCACATCCAATTAATAAACAACTGTACTGTACTACTTGAGATGTTAAGAAATGTTTAAAGAGTGTCAAATCGAAATTTCCAAGACGTCCGGGAGCTGGTCACGATGAGCGGCGGAGGAGATACTGGATAACACATCGCTCTCCTCGGGCCCCTTCCCCCATCACCGCTGAGCCGCCGGTGGCCGTGCAGTTTGCACCGGAGAGGGGTGTCGTGCAACCGTCTGAGATGTTGGTGAAGGCGCAGGTTACAGCCGGCCGTCCGGGATGCAAGGAGATGGGCGGGGGCTCAGCAAAGCCTTCCAGCGTGCAGGTCGAGTCGCGGGATGCCGTTGGCCGTCGGGGATGCACGGGCGCGGGGCACCGCCAGCCGTTGAGGGTGCAAGGGAGGTTCAGGGCAGAGCGCCTGGGTGGGGTTGGGGCACCGGACGCGGCGCTTGGGGGCACACGGCCAGCGCTCGGGAATACTCCTGGCGCGGCATTCAGGGAGGCAGGGGCGGCGCTCGGCACAGTAGGGGAAGGAGCAGGGGCGGGGTCCCGACCAGCGCATGGGGAAGGAGGCGGGTCTCTCGACCAGCGAATAGGGAAGTAGGCGGGCACCCGGCCGGGGCCATCAGGTCTATGAGAAGGTTGTGGCGGCCGGCACCGTCGGGGAGGGGAAGGAGCAGGGTGGGATGGTCGGCGGTCCGATTTAGGTGGCGGTTGGATCCTGTCCGACGAGCGGGAGGTAGGTAGGACTCCCGACCAGCGCACGGGGAAGGAGGCTGGCACCCGGCCGGTGCGGCCTCCGGCCAGCCCGCAGAAAGGAGGCGCGTCTCCCGTCCGGCGAGCGCAAAGGAGGCAGGGGGCGGAATCCACGACAGAGGAGGAAGGAGGAGTGGACGGGTCACTCCCCATGGCGGGGAAGGAGGGGCGGCAGCGGATTTTGGGGGAGACGGCGGCGGCGGTTGCCGGAGCTAATAGCACTGGTGAGGTAATGGAGGCGGGCGTCAGGATGCAGTTCTGCGGGTGAAAGGGGAGGAAGTGGTTGTGGCATTTTTTTCGCGGGGAGCTTATTCGGACTGTTTCCACTGGATCGGGCCTTATAGAATTGGGAGATGTATAGAATAATATTATGTCATCAATTACAGAATAGTCTCACCCTATATATATATATATAGGTGCCCCATATCAGCTTCCTATATATATATATATATATATATATATAGCTCAGCTATTCTACAACCGGTTGTAGATTAAGGATCTATAACCGATTCTGAACTTTCCTGTACACGTGCTTGAACTTCTCGCTACAGTAGCTTGAACTTCTCGCTATTGTACATGCAATTTACGTATTTTGATTATAATTTTTGAATCGTTTCTCGGATTTAAGCAAATGATATATCGTTGGAAAGCTTATCAAATTCCGAAACTTTTATGTTTTGGAAGTTTTCCGAAATTCTGTACATTTTTAAAGTTATTTCAAAAACTAATAATCAGATTTTCGCATCTATTTGTATATTTGGAGAGTATTTTTATCGCGGTTTTCATACCGTTCATCGGAATGATGCATATGATATACCGTTGGATTCGTAAGGAAATTGCGAAACTTATTCATTTTAAGTATTTTTCGAAATTCTGGATGATTTAAAAGTAATTTTAAATATGGTAGAAAACTATTTCGCGGATTTTTTCATATCGAGCAGTATTTTGCTCTTCATTTTCAAACCGTTTATCCGATTGATGCAAATGATATGGAATTAGAAAGCTATGGATTAGGCGCAACTTTTTCGTTTTGGTCATGTTTGTGGATTTCTTACCATTTAAGAGCAGTTTTGACTATAGGTGATTCGGATTTCCGGATTTCTCGATTTTGCATGAACTGTTTTTGCAATTACTTCTAAACGACTAATCGGAATGAAGTAAATGATATACCGTTTGAAAGATAGTAAAATTGCGCAACTTTTTGGTCAAGGTGATGTTTCCAAATTTTGCAAGGTTTAGGAATCATTTTCAAGAATAGTAAATAATAGGAATGACGCCCATATGCGAGCGATTTGAATTTGGCATGGCTATGGTGGTTGAGTGGGGGCATGATGCCATGTACAAGTGAAATTAGACTCATATCATTGTATATAAAGTATTTATATGGTTTACTTGTGCAACGGGGACATATAGAAACGATTTTAATGGGTAGGATTTCCGCTCGGAAAAAAACAGAGTACTTGAACTGCTTCTCACATGCGGTTGAACTGCTCTGGATGTGTAACTGAACTTATTTTATGATTAAATTGAATGTTGACAAAATTTAACTTTTTAATTTCTTGCAATTGAACTTTCCTCTTGTTCAAAGTTAACTTTCGCTTAGAATAAACATAAATTTCCATAGTGGTAAAAAAGAAATCCGACAAAAGTGAAAATTCTAGCGTGTTCAAGGTGAATTGATGCGTTTAGTGCATCCGAACTTCTCAGAGTTGCTTTCCTGAACTGTTTTGTCAGTGCGCCTGAACTGCCCTGAGTCATGCCTATAGGTCAATTTCTCTGAACTGCCGCGTTAGTGCACCTGAACTGCCCGAGTCAAGTTGCTGAACTGCATCGTTGGTGCGGCTGAACTTCTTGAAGCTTCACTAGCATGTACTTCCCTCGTTTATACGCCTGAACTTTCCGGAGTTGCGGTCCTGAACTTTTCGAGCTAGTGCAGCCGAACTGCTTGGAGTCGCGCACCGCGGTCGAGTTTTCTAAATTGCCTCGTTAGTGCACTTGAACTTCCCGAAGTTCCGCCCACCTGTACTTCCCTCGTTAGTGCGCCTGAACTTCCCACGGTAGCGTTCCTGAACTTACCGCGCTAGTGCACCTGAACTGCTTTGAGTCATGTATCACGGTCGAGTTTTCTAAAATGCCTTGCTAGTACACCTGAACTACCTCTAGCCACCACCTGCACTTCCCTCATAAGCCCACCTGAACTACCTCGAGTAGCACACTTGAACTGCTTTGGTTAGCGCTCTTGAACTGTCCATAGTCATAAAAAATAATTCTAATTTAAATAAAAATTATAGCATGTTCAAGCTGAACTGTCGTGTTTGGTGCGCCTGAACTTATACCACTCGCACTCTTGAACTTCCCGTAGTGATAAAAAATTAAATACAATTTAAATAAAAATTCAAGCATGTTCAAGGTGAACTGCCATGAGTCTGGCCTATAGGCCACTTTCTCTGAACTGTCGCGTTAGTGCACTTAAACTGTCCGAGTCAAGTTACTGAACTGAATCATTGGTGCGCCTGAACTTCTTAAAGTTTCGCCAGCCTGTACTTCCCTCGTTTGTGCGCCTGAACTTCCTAGAGTTGCAGTCCTGAACTTTTCGAGCTAGTGCCATTGAACTGCTTGGAGTCGCATACCGCGGTCGGGTTTTCTAAACTGCCTCGTTAGTGCACTTGAACTTCCCGAAGTTCCGCCCGCATATACTTCCCTCGTTAGTGCGCGTGAACTTCCCTCGTTAGTGCGCCTGAACTTCCTTGGGTCGCAGTCTTGAACTGCCCGTGCTAGTGCAATTAAATTGCCAAGAGTCGCACTTCGTAGTCACATTTTTTGAACTGCCCTCGTTAGTGCACCTGAACTTCTCGAGTCACTCCGGCCTGTACTATCCTCATTAGTGCACCTGAACTTTCCGGGGTCGCGATCCTAAACTATCCGTGCTAATGCAACTGAACTGCCGAGAGTCACGCCTGCAGTCGCAGCATTTCTAAACTGCCACGTTAAATTTTCCGAAGACGTGTCTGCCTATACTTCCCTCCTATACTTCCCTCGTTAGCACTGCGGAACTGCCTGCTGTACTTCCTTTATAAGTGTAACGAAACTGTCTAAGTTTTTTTTTACTATTTTTTCTCAAAAATGAAAATTAATTTTTTAAGGCTAAACTGCCTTGGATGAAATGGTTAGAATTTAAAGACAATCTTCGTAGAAATTCAAAAACAACTTTCTGGTTGAACTGCCTTGTGTTGGAATTTGCCGACAGATCAATCACATGAAGCTAGATAAACACACGCGGAGACTACTTTTATCGCCAAGCGTGCGATATACGCACGCTCTAGATTTTTTTTTTCTCTTATTTTCTCCAACTCTGGCTGTTACAACTTTTCAACCAGAACGCACGCACCCGTGATGCTTATATATGCACCAGGCTAACCAAGACCAAACCGACCTCCAATCTAACCTGAAGCAATACAGACTCCATATACTAATACTTGACGTGGACTAGCTGAACTCAACTTGCTAACTCACGTACAAGTATCAAACCCGGATACTGACTCTCCCATAGCTCGCTGACTCGTACAAGGATTCACGAATTCAACTAGCTTAGGTTGAATCGACCTAGACTAAGACTAACTAATCAAGATTAGTGCTAACACCTTGGCCTAACTTGTGTATTGCCGATTAGTAAACAGCAAATAGCTGGTGCATCATGCGAAGTCCGATTCCATTCCACCAAGCAGCAGTTTAGGACATCAGACACGAACAGTTCAGGCAGGCATAAAATGAAGTTTAGTCGGGCTGAACAAAATCAGATGTGGCGCTGCCCGGTGCTTACTCCCTAGCGATGTCCGGTGGGCTACGGCTGCCGTCAGTGTGTGTTAGCAGGCGGCTAGACTGACAGCGTTTCTAGAAACGGCCAGGGGCGCGCCGCGATGGGAAGAGCCGGGTGCGCGGAGCGCGGTGGCTACAGGGCGGCAGCGTGTGCTCTGGTGACGGGGAAGAAGGGCGTGCACTAGCGGTAAGGGGAGCAGGGGCTTGCCGGCCGTGGAGAAGAAACATGCGCGCCGGGGCGGGTGGAGCAGCGTGCGGTCCGACGGCGGGCAAACAACATGCGCGTCGGGGCAGGGTCGCTGCCTTATAGGCCCGGCCGCCGGCGAAGTCAGGGTGGCGCGGGGCAGGGTCGCCGGCGTGGGGAGGGCGGGGGTCGCCGGCGCGGGGAGCACTCGGCCGTGAAGGAGCCCAGACGACAGCGCGGGGGGCCAGTGGCAGTGCGGGAGGTACGGCGGCATGGGAGGACAGGAAGATCCCCGCGGGAGGCCAGGAAGGTCCGGCGGCGGGGTTGCTGGCCGGCGACAGGGGAGACAAGCTGGCCGGCGGCAAGGACGCATGTCCATGGGATTCGAACGTGGGGAGTGGGGAGTGGATAAGGTGGGTGTGGGATATTGTTTTTGGGTTAGGTGGGTGGGAGAGTGCGGGCGGTTTGGTGGTGGGCTTTTTTCCAATAGATTCAGCAGATCCGGCTCTTATAGGAGGTGATGGTTGTAGATCCTTAGTCTACAACCGGTTTTAGATTAGATGGACCCTATATATATATATATATATATATATATATATATATATATATATATATCGACTTTCTCCACAGATTTGATTGTGGATACCATGCTATCTATAATACTAACAAGTGGGTTGGTCAGAATGTCCCGGCACTGAACAAGGAAGATGCAGCAAAAATCAGAAGGATTTTGCCTTTCAAGTGGTTGACAGCTGACTTCAATGAAGAAAAGGATAACTAGAAGTGGTGCCTGTTCAACAATGCCATTTGGTAAATACATTCTCTTTAATATCTATTCCCCTTTCCTTTATTTTTTTGTTCTTTGTTTGTTTTGGTTCTTATTTTTCAAGGTAGCCATGATGCAAAAGCAGTTTACAAATTTGTGTCTAGGAATACAAAAGTATATAATCATTGAAAATACATCTAGTATCACATTACATAACAGGCAAAATGGTTTGTACATAAGTTAGTTTTACATTTTTGGAAGCTCCCCTCTCTGTTTACATGTCCTGTAGTCATGCTCTGTCGACCCGCATTCCTTGCAAATGCGTAATTCGCTTTTGCCAAGGTTCAGTGGGTTCTGGAATACATGTTTCCGTTTCCTGCCTTTCATGTTTGATATTCTAGGATCACGTATGTTAGGAGCCTGCGATGCACCACATGACACTGCTGTTGTTTCAGACATTCCCGGTTCTGCAGTAGCTGGATCATGGCTTTGTCCTGCTGCAATACCTTGTGTTGTAGGTGTGGTATCTTGTGTTGGAGCAGAATTTGTTGTAGTTGCTTGGTTGCACGTAGTTTTTCATGATTGCGGACCAGATCTTGTCCTCTTTGGTGCTGCATGGGGTGTAGGACCACGCGACTGGGCTGATGTTGTAGGAACGGAAGAAGAAGGATTAGCGGCTGATGACCTTTTAGCTCTTTTTTCCATTTCCTTTTTCAGCGTAGCCAGCTCTTTCTTCATAGCTGTTAAATGATTGCGAACTATCTTCTTGCCATCATCTGTGTTGACAGCTGTTGGAATTATGCCCTAGAGGCAATAATAAAGATGTTATTATTATAATTCTTGTTCATTATAATGTTTATATTCCATGCTAGAATTGTATTAAACGGAAACTTTAATACTTGTGTGGTTTATGAACAACACCGTGTCCCTAGTACGCCTCTATGGACTAGCTCATTGATTAATGATGGTTAAGGTTTCCTAACCATAGACATGAGTTGTCAATTAATAATGAGATCATGTCATTAGGAGAATGATGTGATGGACAGACCCAAATAAAGCAGAGCAATTAGATCGTGTCATCGTGTTCATCTTTGCGAAGCTTTTCTTATGTCAAGTATTGTATTCCTTAGACCATGAGATAATACAACTCCCTGGTATCGGAAGAAAGCTTTGAGGTCATCAAACGTCATCCTATGATAGGGTGATCATAAAGGTGTCTCTCAGGTGATCGGAAAGTACTTGTTGGGTTGTATGTATCGAGATGGAATTTGTCCCTCCCGAGTCGGAGAGATATACTTCGGGCCCACTCGGTAATCGATATCAACACCGCTTGCAAGCACGTGGTTAATGAGTTAATCACAAAGTGATATCGGATTACGGAACGAGTAAAGTACTTGCTATGAACGAGATTGAACTAGGTATGCCGATACCGACGATCGAATCTCGGGCGAGTAAAATATCGTGTGACGAAGGGAATACATATACGGGATTAATTAAATCCTGGCATCGTGGTTCATCCGATATGATCATCGATGAATATGTGGGAGTCAATATGGGTTTCCAGATCCTGCTGTTGATTATTGATAGAAGATCATGTCTGCATATTCTCGAACCCGTAGGGTCACACACTTAACGTGCATCGACGCTAGGATAGAATGGATAATTGGTTTATGAGTTTTTGGTCGGAGTCTCGGATGAGATCCAGGACGTCACGAGAGGTTCCGGAATGTTCCGGAGAATAAGATTCATATAAAGGAAAGCAGTTTTTGGATACCGGAATCGTTTTGGAGTTTATCGGTATTGTGCCGGAAGGTTCTAGAAGGTTCTGGAGTGGGACCAACGTCGGCCCACTTGTCGGAGGCCTGCATGGGCCTAAGGGGAAGTGTCCTGGCCACTTTGGGCTAGGCGCACAAGGCCCCTAAGGCCCAGTCGGCCAGCCCTTAGGGGAAACCCTACGGGAACCTTCCAGAAGGAAGGGGGGAAACTTGCCCCCCACTCTTCCCCCTTGGGCCGCCGCCCTAGGGCTTGGAGGAGGGGTCAAGGGGCCGGCCAGCCCCCTATATAAGGAGGGCAGGGGCGCAGCCTCCCCCCCACTCCAACCCTAGCCGCCGGCCAACTGCTGCCCCTCCACCTCTCTCTCTCGCGACTGTGCGTAGGCGAAGCCCTGCCGCAGAAACTCTCCACCATAAGCACCACGCCGTCGTGCTGGAGATCCAATCTATCTCTCCACCATACTTGCTGGACCAAGTAAGGAGGAGACGTCGCTGCACCGTACATGTGCATCTCTCGGAGGCGCCGCCACTTGCAGCGTAGGATCGGATCGGATCGCGGGGAGGAGACGGCTAGTACGACTACATCATCCATGTTCTGTTGAACATTTCTGCTGTGCGATTTCTTCAAGGGTATGAAGATCTCATCTACCTCTCTCGTTGATTACATCTCCTAGATTAGATCTTGGCTTTCTTGTTTGCATCCGTAGGAATTTTTTTGATTTACTATGCTGCGAAACCCTTCAGTGGTATCAGAGCTAGATCTATGCGTAGATGTGTTTCACGAGTAGAATGCAACATGCTTGTTGCGGGCGTTGATGTTTTCTGTTGCAAACCTCTTTGTTTTGTATTTCTTATGGCGCGGCATAGTGAGATCGAAGCGGTCCAGGCCAACTTTACGCGACCTCGTTCGCGAGACCGGCTCCGCACTTGACGTGTGGCTTGTTCCACACATGCGGCTGGTGGATGCCAGTTTCTCTCACTATAGTAGTCATGAGATTTACAACGGATGTTAGCAACCATAATATCACCGTTGTGCCTTTCCATAGGTAAGAATCGTTCTTAACTTGTAACTCCCATAAGCCACGTAAAACATGCAACAACAAAGTAGAGGCGTCTAACTTGTTTTTGCAGGGAGTGTTTTGTGATATGGTATGGCCACAAGATGTGATGTGATATATGTGATATATGCAATGATCATGTTTTGTAATCTTTCACGACTTGCATGTCGATGAGTTCACAACCGGCAGGAGCCATATGGTTGTCTTTATAATTGTGTATGACCTGCGTGTCAACTTCTTATACGCCATGTAATAGCTTTACTTTATCGCTAAGTAGTTAGCAATAGTTGTAGTTGCTATTCGTGGTGGACGCAATCATGGTGGAGTGATGGAGATCATGCCGGCGCGCACAAGATGGAGATCATTGCGCGGAGATTGGCTATACCATGTCACATAAAATTATATGCATGTGATGTTTATCCTTTTATGTATCTTATTATGCTTAGATCGCGACGGTAGCATTATAAGATGATTCCTCACTTAAAGATCAAGATAAAATTGTGTTCTCCCCTTGTATGCGCCGTTGCAAAAGTTCATCGTTTTCAAGCACCTCGTGATGATCGGGTGCTATAAACTCTACGTTCACATACAATGGGTGCAAGCCAGTTTTGCACACGCGGAAATACTTGGGTTTGACTTGACGAGCCTAGCATGTACAGACATGGCCTCGGAACACATGAACCGAAAGGTTAAACATGAGTCATATGAATGATATGATCGACACTTTGTTGTCCACCATTGAAACCACATCTCTTCTCGTGAAGATCGGATTAGGTGTGGTGAATTTGGATCGTGTTCACTAAACAACTTGAGGGATGTTGAATTTAGTGGGAGTTCATCTAGTAATTTGATTAAGTTGAACTAGTTATCATGAACATAGTCTAAATTGTACTTGCAATGTTGTAGATCAAATGGCTAAGTCCAACTTCAACTTCAACGTGTTTGCTGAGAAAGAAAAGCTTAAGAACAATGGGTCTAACTTCACCAACTGGTTCCGCAATCTGAGAATCATTCTCGCTGGCGGACAAAAAGCCTATGTACTTGAGAAAGCGCTAGGTGACGCCCCTGCTACTGATGCGCCGGCTGATGAAAAAGCTGTTTATCAGTCACGCAAAGATGATTATGGAGTGATTAAGAGTACCATGTTGTTTGCTATGGAACCGGAACTTCAAAATCGTTTTGAGGAGTTCGACGGGCCCTTTGAGATACTTGAGGAACTGAAAACCATGTTTCAGACTCAAGCCCGTTCTGAGAGATATGCGATCTCTGAGAAGTTCTTTAACTGCAAGATGGAGGAAGGGAGTTCCGTTAGTGAGCACGCCATTAAGATGTCGGGCTACACTCAACGCCTTGAGCAACTGGACTGCAAGATTCCAGAGGAGCTCAAGATTGACAGAGTTCTGCAATCACTCCCTCCTAGCTACAAAGGCTTTGTAGTTACTCACAATCAAATTGGTTCCACTGATACGATCACTGAGCTCTTCGCAAAGCTTAAAGCTGTGGAGGTGGATATCAAGAAAGACAATCATGTGTTGATGGTCAACAAGACCACTAGCTTTAAGAAAGCTAAGGGTGCAAAGGGATTCTTCAAGAAAGGCGGCGGCAAGCGCGTTGCCCCTGCTGAGAAGAAGCTCAAGTCTGGACCTAAGCCGGACACTGAGTGCTTCTATTGCAAGGACAAGGGTCACTGGAAGCGCAACTGTCCGAAGTACTTAGCGGACAAGAAGGCTGACACCATTAAAGGTATATTTGATATACATGTTATTGATGTTTACCTTACTAGCGCTCGTTGTAGTGCCTGGGTATATGATACTGGTTCAGTTGCTAATATTTGTAACTCGAAACAGGAGCTACGAAATAGACGGCGGCTAGCAAGGGATGAGGTGACGATGCGTGTTGGCAATGGATCAAAAGTTGATGTGATGGCCGTCGGCACGCTCTCCTTAGTTTTACCTTCGGGATTAGTTTTAAACCTTAATAAATGTTATTATGTGCCTGCGTTGAGCATGAACATTATATCTGGATCGTGTTTATTGCAAGACGGTTATTCATTTAAATCTGAGAATAATGGTTGTTCTATTTATATGAATAACATCTTTTATGGTCATGCACCTGTTGTGAATGGTTTATTTCTTCTGAATCTTGAAAGCAATGAAACGCACATCCATAATATTGAGGCTAAGAGATGCAAAGTAGATAGTGATAATCCAACTTATTTGTGGCACTGCCGTCTAGGTCATATTGGTATAAAACGCATGAAGATACTCCATTCTGATGAACTTTTGGAGTCTCTTGATTTTGAATCATTTGACACGTGCGAGCCGTGCCTCATGGGCAAGATGATCAAAACCCCGTTCTCCGGAATAATAGAGCGAGCAACAGACTTATTGGAAATCATACATACCGATGTGTGCGGACCAATGAGTGTTTCGACGCGCGGTGGATATCGCTATTTTCTCACTTTTACTGATGACTTAAGTAGATATGGGTATATCTATTTAATGAAACATAAATCTGAAACATTTGAAAAGTTCAAAGAATTTCAGAACGAAGTGGAAAACCATCGTAATAGGAAAATTAAATTTCTGCGATCTGATCGTGGAGGTGAGTATTTGAGTTATGATTTTCTCACGCATCTTAAAGCAAGCGGAATCGTTTCGCAACTCACGCCACCCGGAACACCACAGCGCAATGGTGTGTGTCTGAACGCCGGAATCGAACTCTATTAGATATGGTGCGATCGATGATGTCTCTTACAGATTTGCCGTTATCATTTTGGGGTTATGCATTAGAAACTGCTGCATTCACTTTAAATAGGGCACCATCTAAATCCGTTGAGACAACACCGTATGAACTATGGTTTGGTGCTAAACCTAAGTTGTCGTTTCTTAAAGTTTGGCGATGCGAAGCTTACTGATACGTCTCAAACGTATCTATAATTTTTGATGCTCCATGCTTGTTTTTACACCATTTGCATATTGTTTCGTTACACTTAGTGGCACTTTTATGCATTTTCCGGAACTAACCTATTAACGAAGTGCCACAGTGCCAGTTCCCTGTTTTCTGCTGTTTTTGTGTTTCAGAGTGATACACAGGAAATATTCTCGGAATTGGACGAAACCACATCCTGAAGTCTTATTTTACCCGGAAGCTTCCAGAGATCCGAAGAGGAGTAGGAGGTGGGCCACCAGGGGCCCACACACACAGGTGGTGCGGCCAGCCCCTGGCCCGCGCCACCGTGGTGTGAGGCCACCTGGCCCCTCCTCTAACGATGCCCCTTCGCCTATAAAGACCCCCCGACGGAAAAAACCTAAGTACCCGATCAATTTTCCAGAACACATCGCGATCCGCCGCCACCGTCGACCCGAAGATCGGGATGGTCCAGAAGCTCTTCCCGGCACCCTGCCGGAGAGGGGAATCACCACCGGAGGTCTTCTTCATCGCCATGCTTGCCTCCGGAGCGATGAGTGAGTAGTCTACCTTGGACTATGGGTCCATAGCAGTAGCTAGATGGTTGTCTTCTCCACCATGTGCTTCATGTTTAGATCTCATGAGCTGCCCTACATGATTGAGATCACCGTTATGTAATTCTACATGTTTGGTTTGTTGGGATCCGATGAATATTGGTGTTTATGATTAAGTTGTTGTACTGAATATTATCTTTTGTTATCTCTATGTTGTTTATGATCTTGCATGCTCTCCGTTGTTAGTGGCTATCTTGGCCGAGTAGTTGCTAGTGACTCCAAGAGGGGGTATTTATGCTCGATAGTGGGTTCATGCCTCTATTTCACCTGGGGGAGTGACAAAAACCTCTAAGGTGGTAGATGTGCTGTTGCTACTAGGGAGAAAACAACATTCATATGCTTAAGGGCATATGCTTTGTTTACATTACACACTTTGCTTAATGCAATTATCTGTTGTTCGCAACTTAATACTTTTGGGGTGTTCGGATTGATATCCCCGGGGTGGATTATTAGTCATAGATGTAGTTGGATGGCGGTCTCTGTATTTTGTTGTAATGCCCAGAGTAAATCTCATAGTGATCTTCTTGACATAACACGTTATCTCTATTCTATCAATTGCCCAACTGTAATTTGTTTACCCAGCATGTGTTATTTTATCTATGGAGAGACACCACTAGTGAACTGTGGACCCCAGTCCTATTTCCATCATATTGTTATCACCTGTTTACTTTACTCGCACTGTTTACTTTATTCGCATACTTTTACTATTTTCCACTCGATACACTCATAACCTTTGTTTCAAGCAAACCGGTGAGATTGACAACCTCATCGTAAGTTGGGAGCAAAGTATTTGTTTGTGTGTGTGCAGGTTCCACGTTGCAGCTAGCAAGCAAAGCTTGGACGAGGCGCCAGTTGTCCGCTGCTTTCGCAAACTAGCAAGCATCACCTTCAGTCGTCATTGTCTCTCCTCTCCTGACCGACATTAAACCTTGGTTTCATAATTGAGGGAAAACCAGCTGCTATACTCATCACACCTTCCTCTTGGGGTTCCCAACGGGCTGGTCATTCACCACGCACAAGGATTGCTGCTGGGGGACGAAGAAGAATAATCTCCTTCATCAACTAGCCATCAGCTGTTTTTCTGGCGCCGTTGCCGGGGAGGAAGAGAAGACTTCTGCGAGGGGAGTTTTTCGCATACACATTCTTTACTTTGTTATTGTTTTGCTTTACTTTACTTTATTTTACCTGCATTGCTTTATATCAAAAACCCAAAAAAAATTAGAATCCTTGGTAGTTGTTTTTACTTGTTTACTTTTGTTTTGCTGAAATGGCCAATCCTGAAAACACCAAGTTGTGTGACTTTACTAGCACAAACAATAGTGATTTTATCTGCACTCCTATTGCACCACCTATTCCTGATGCAAACTTTTATGAGATTAAGCCTGCTTTATTGAACCTTGTTATGAAAGAGCAATTTTCTGGTGCTAGTACTGAAGATGCTGCAGCTCATCTCAACAATTTTGTTGAGCTATGTGAGATGCAGAAATATAAGGATGTTGATAGTGATATTATTAAGCTCAAGTTGTTTCCTTTTTCTTTGAGAGGAAAAGCTAAAGATTGGTTGCTGTCTTTGACTAAGAATAGTATTGATTCATGGGCTAAGTATAAGGATGCTTTTATTGGTAGATACTATCCTCCTGCTAAGAATATAGCTTTGCGTAGCAATATTATGAAGTTTACTCAGTTTGATAATGAACATGTTGCTCAAGCTTGGGAAAGAATGAAATCTATGATAAAGAATTGCCCCACTCATGGACTGACTACTTGGATGATTATCCAAACTTTTTATGCAGGACTAAATTTTTCTTCAAGGAACCTACTTGATTCAGCTGCTGGAGGCACTTTTATGTCCCTTACCTTGGGTGCCGCATCGAAGCTACTCGATAACATGATGGTAAATTATTCTGAATGGCACACCGAGAGAGCTCCACAAGGTAAGAAGGTAAATTCTGTTGAGGAAACTTCTTCCTTAAGTGATAAGATTGATACCATTATGGCTATGCTTGCTAATGATAGGACTCATGTTGATCCTAATAATGTTCCTTTGGCCTCTCTGGTTGCTCAAGAAGAGCAAGTTGATGTGAATTTCATTAGAAACAATAATTTTAACAACAATGCTTATAGGAACAATTTTGCTAGTAACAATTATAGGCCGTATCCTTCTACCAATGGTAATGGTTATGGTAACTCTTATGGTAATTCCTACAACAACACTAGGGCCACGCCCTCCGAGCTTGAGGTAATGCTCAAGGACTTCATCGGTAAGCAAACTGCTTTTAACAAGTCTGTTGAGGAAAAGTTAGGCAAAATTGATATTCTTGCTTCTAAAGTTGATAGCCTTGCTCATGATGTTGAACTTCTGAAATTAAAAGTGTTGCCTAATGATGTGAAAGAGAACAATGTTTTTGCTACCGCTAATGCTATTCAAGTTGGAATTGATGAAAATATTAGATTGTTAGCGGAATTGCATGCCAGGTGGGAAAGAGAAGATGAGATGGCTAGAGAGATGAAGGTATGTACCATTACTACCTCTAATGATGTTTCTCCTACTGGTAGCAATCCTCTTACTTTGATTGGTGTAGAGAAAACTCCCATTCCTTGTGTTAAAAACCCTAAAACTGCCAAAACTTTTTCTCAAAAGAGTGCTGAAATTTTTCGGAGTGTAGGAGATGATAGCTCTATTTCTTTTAATGATTTTGATGTTGATGGCTGCAATATATCTGAAGTTATTTTGTTCTTGCAAAAGCTTGCTTTGACTCCCAATGCTAGTTCTTTAAATATTGCTTTTACTAAGCATATTACCAATGCTCTCATGAAAATTAGGGATGAAAAGTTGAAGCAAAAAGCCTTTGTTCCCAAGGAGTTAGAAGATGGTTGGGAACCCATCATTGATATGCATGTTAATGGTTTTGATTGCCATGCTTTATGTGATCTAGGTGCTAGTATTTCTATCATGCCTAGAAAGATTTATGACATGCTTGATTTACCACCGCTTGAAAAGTGTTATTTTGATGTTCCTATTGCTGATGTTGCTAAGAAGAAACCTTTGGGAAGGATTAATGATGTTCTTATTGTGGTTAACAATAACCTTGTTCCCGTTGATTTTCTTGTTATGGACGTTGAATGCCATGCTTCATGTCCTATTATTTTGGGAAGACCCTTTCTTCGAACTGTAGGTGCTATCATTGATATGAGGGAAGGCACTATCAAGTATCAATTCCCACTAAAGAAAGGTATGGAACACTTCCCTAGGAAAAGAAAGAAATTACTTTTTGACTCTATTCTTAGAGCAAATTATGATCTTGATGCTTCATCACTTGATATTACTTGATTCACAATTTTCTGCGCCTAGCTCAAAGGCGTTAAAGAAATGCACTCTTGGGAGATAACCCAATGTTTTATTTTCAGTACTTTTTCTTTTATTTGAGTCTTGGAAGTCATTACTACTGTAATGACCGCTCCTTATCTTGTTTATTTCGTTTTTGTGCCAAGAGAAGCCGCTAATTTGAGTGAGGTAAAGATTTGGGGATGTTGCTGTCCTAAAATTGTTTTCGGTGCTGCACCGTAAAAAATCGTGAAAATTCTCTGTTTACCTTTTGGACCTGCGATTTCTTGTGCATATTCCCCAGGTTATATTCAAACTTTTCTTAGTTGAACACTTTTTGATTTGAGCAACAGAAAATCCCTCAAAAATTCGACCTTTGTCAGCTGTTCAGTTTTGACAGATTTCTGCCAATATTTGTGTTTGCCACTTTATCGCTTTCTTTTGAGTTCTTTTGATCATGGAACTTTTGGGGAAGTTGCTACAGTAGTATTTGCTATAAATGTGGTGGTTTTGAGTCGAAACCTGAAGCAAATAGAGGATTCATTATATGTTATGCTTGCACTAATGTTGCTAATAGATTTGTGTTTAGTTTTGTATGAAGGAAGTTTTCAAGTGTAGGGATTGGAGAATGATGAGATGAGTTGAAGAATGGACAAAAGCTCAAGCTTGGGGATGCCCATGCATCACCCCAAGAAATATCCAAGAAGTACAAGCGTCAAAGCTTGGGGATGCCCCCGAGGCACCCCTTCTTCATCGGCAAAAATCAGGTCACCTTTCAAAACACTATATTTTTATTGCTTCATGCACTATGTGTTTTTCTTGGAGCGTCAGTTGTTTTATTTTTCTTAGTTGGTTTAGTTTAGTTTGTTTGCTGCAATAAATGGTTGGACCCCAACAAATTTCTTTTGGAGGAGATGTACTCGTTTTTATTTGCAAAGAACGCTCAGTTTTCACTCTTATCGTTCATCGATGCGTTCTTCTTTTTCTGCTACTGCTTTTGCTTTTCGTTTTCGCCTTGATTTGCATTCAGACCTTGTCATATCTTTTCATCAAGGTGTATTTTTGCCTCTGATCTTTATTGGTTTTCATCAAAAGAGGTATTTATAAAAATTTCAAATGGTGTTGGAAAAGAGAAAAAGCTTTGTGCAAAATAGTGGTACAAGAAGGAGCTTGTGTAGACTGCGGCTTAGGCTTTTTCATGTCATGCTTGATGTCTTTTTGATAGTATGCTTAGTGGTTTTGCTATAGCATGACTTGTCTCAAATAACTGAGATTGCTTAATGAGCCTTTGAAAAAATCATGCGTTGTTTTTATTGTATGAAAGCATTATTTTGGTTTTCTCCTTGATGCTTTATTTGGGTTGACTTGGCGCATGCTCACACATGTTAGACTCTTACAAAGTTGCCAATAGCCTTCATGATCATTTAGTTTTTGACTTTTGATGCCATCGTATGCTTCTTTTAATGTCGCTTTGTCGCTTTGCATGATTATGGCCATTACTGCTCTCTTAGTTGGTCGCTCCCAGTCTTTTGCTAGCCCTCGCCTTGTGCTGAGTATGAGCTCTACTCGTGCATCCAACTCCTAAAAGCCAAAGTTTGCCATTGTGTCCACTATAAACTCCTATGCATGGTATTTGTAAGCCATTCCAAAGTAAATTTTCATGTGCTACCTTTCAAAAACCTTCAAAACACTTCTCGTTTTGTGACACTGTTTTTAGCTCATGGGGACGTAGTGGTCGGATTTGCTATCTTCCATATTGCTTATTCCAAAAAAAAAGAGAAAAAAAAGAAAGAAAAAAGGCACTCCTCCATGGAAAGTGAATGTTGGTGGGCACCCGATGGAATCGGTTAGCCATGGTTTGTGAAAGGAAAAAAGGTGGGGAGGAGTGCCAAGCTTTATAAAAGAGCACAAAAGTGCCAATCTCTCTCTCAAAAACTTGCTTCATTTTTGTATGGAAGATAGTAAGAACCCCATTGCTAGTCGTTGACAAAGACAACCACCTCTCAAAATCAATTTTTATCTCTCTGTTTTACAAATGAAAAGCTCTAGCACATGTTTAATCACTGCTTCCCTCTGCGAAGGGTCTTTCTTTTACTTTTATGTTGAGTCACCACCTTCTTTCTTTATGCACCATTAAGAGAGCATAGTTGTCATTCTTAGTGTGATATGCATTGTCCCAAAGTTCATTGATTGATTCATATTGTTGGTTTCACTTGTTCTTAAATTATTTGTATCTAGTCGCCCTCTTAAACTTGAAGGTGTCCTATGCATTTATGTTTTGCTCTCTTTGAAGGACAAGCTGAAAACCTTTTGTATGTTTTTCCTTATGATTTGAACACATGTTTGACTTTCATTGTTTCATTTTCATGATCTTTTGTTTGTGTTCATTTGCATGTTTACAACATGGTTGCTAAGTTCTTATTGTCATGATTATATCTTCATGCCCATGTTTTAAGTTCTTATGATCCCAGCTCACAAATGCTTACATATATGATCAAGATTGTGTAGGTGCATGTCACCTCAAAAATTATTCTTTTGTTATCACTTACCTACTCGAGGACGAGTAGGAGTTAAGCTTGGGGATGCTTGATACGTCTCAAACGTATCTATAATTTTTGATGCTCCATGCTTGTTTTTACACCATTTGCCTATTGTTTCGTTACACTTAGTGGCACTTTTATGCATTTTCTGGAACTAACCTATTAACGAAGTGCCACAGTGCTAGTTCCCTGTTTTCTGTTGTTTTTGTGTTTCAGAGTGATACACAGGAAATATTCTCGGAATTGGACGAAACCACATCCTGAAGTCTTATTTTACCCGGAAGCTTCCAGAGATCCGAAGAGGAGTAGGAGGTGGGCCACCAGGGGCCCACACACATAGGTGGCGCGGCCAGCCCCTGGCCCGCGCCACCGTGGTGTGAGGCCACCTGGCCCCTCCTCTGACGACGCCCCTTCGCCTATAAAGACCCCCCGACGGAAAAAACCTAAGTACCCGATCAATTTTCCAGAACACATCGCGATCCGCCGCCACCGTCGACTCGAAGATCGGGAGGGTCCAGAAGCTCTTCCCGGCACCCTGCCAGGGAGGGGAATCGCCACCGGAGGTCTTCTTCATCGCCATGCTTGCCTCCGGAGCGATGAGTGAGTAGTCTACCTTGGACTATGGGTCCATAGCAGTAGCTAGATGGTTGTCTTCACCACCATGTGCTTCATGTTTAGATCTCATGAGCTGCCCTACATGATTGAGATCACCGTTATGTAATTCTACATGTTTGGTTTGTTGGGATCCGATGAATATTGGTGTTTATGATTAAGTTGCTGTACTGAATATTATCTTTTGTTATCTCTATGTTGTTTATGATCTTGCATGCTCTCCGTTGTTAGTGGCTATCTTGGCCGAGTAGTTGCTAGTGACTCCAAGAGGGGGTATTTATGCTCGATAGTGGGTTCATGCCTCTATTTCACCTGTGGGAGTGACAGAAACCTCTAAGGTGGTAGATGTGCTGTTGCTACTAGGGAGAAAACAACATTCATATGCTCAAGGGCATATGCTTTGTTTACATTACACACTTTGCTTAATGCAATTATCTGTTGTTCGCAACTTAATACTTTTGGGGTGTTCGGATTGATATCCCCGGGGGTGGATTATTAGTCATAGATGCATTTGGATGGCGGTCTATGTATTTTGTTGTAATGCCCAGAGTAAATCTCATAGTGATCTTCTTGACATATCACGTTATCTCTATTCTATCAATTGCCCAACTGTAATTTGTTTACCCAGCATGTGTTATTTTATCTATGGAGAGACACCACTAGTGAACTATGGACCCCGGTCCTATTTCCATCATATTGCTATCACCTATTTACTTTACTCGCACAGTTTACTTTATTCGCATACTTTTACTGTTTTCCACTCGATACACTCATAACCTTTGTTTCAAGCAAACCGGTGAGATTGACAACCTCATCGTAAGTTGGGAGCAAAGTATTTGTTTGTGTGTGTGCAGGTTCCACGTTGCAGCTAGCAAGCAAAGCTTGGACGAGGCGCCAGTTGTCCGCTGCTGTCGCAAACTAGCAAGCATCACCTTCAGTCGTCATTGTCTCTCCTCTCCTGACCGACATTAAACCTTGGTTTCATAATTGAGGGAAAACCAGCTACTATACTCATCACACCTTCCTCTTGGGGTTCCCAACGGGCTGGTCATTCACCACGCACAAGGATTGCTGCTGGGGGACGAAGAAGAATAATCTCCTTCATCAACTAGCCATCACTTACGTCAAGAAGTTGATGCCGGACAAGCTCGAACCCAAAGCGGAGAAATGCGTCTTCATAGGATACCCTAAAGAAACGATTGGGTATACCTTCTACCACAGATCCGAAGGCAAAGTCTTTGTTGCTAAGAACGGATCCTTTCTTGAGAAGGAGTTTCTCTCGAAAGAAGTGAGTGGGAGGAAGGTAGAGCTAGACGAGGTTATTGAACCTTCTCTCGAGTTGGAGAGTAGCGCAGCACCTGAAGTTGTTCCGGTGCCGTCTGCACCAACAAGAGAGGAAGCTAATGATGAGGATCATGAAACTTCGAACGATGCTACTACTGAACTTCGCAGGTCGACAAGGTCACGTGCCACTCCTGAATGGTACGGCAACCCTGTCTTAACCGTCTTGTTGTTAGACAACAGTGAACCTGCGAACTATGAGGAAACGATGATGAGCCCAGACTCTGAGAAATGGCTAGAGGCCATGAAATCCGAATTGGGATCCATGAGCGAAAACCAAGTATGGACTTTGGTGGACCTTCCTAGCGACCGTAAGGCCGTTGAGTGCAAATGGATTTTCAAGAAGAAAACGGACGCGGATGGTAATGTTACTGTCTATAAAGCTCGGCTTGTCGCAAAAGGTTTTCGGCAAGTTCAAGGTGTTGACTACGATGAGACTTTCTCTCCCGTAGCGATGTTTAAGTCCATTCGGATTTTATTAGCAATTGCTGCATTTCATGATTATGAAATTTGGCAGATGGATGTCAAGACTGCGTTCCTCAATGGCAACATTGATGAAGAGTTGTATATGATGCAGCCCGAAGGTTTTGTCGATCCTAAGGATGCTAATAAAGTGTGCAAACTTCAGCGTTCCATTTATGGACTGAAGCAAGCATCTCGGAGTTGGAACCTTCGTTTTGATCAAGTGATCAAGAGTTTTGGATTTGTTCCAAATTGCTACGAAGCTTGTATATACAAGAAAGTGAGTGGGAGCTCGGTGACATTTTTAGTACTATATGTGGATGACATATTGATTATTGGAAATGACATCGGCATGCTTAACAATGTGAAGAGTTATTTGAATAAATGTTTTTCAATGAAAGATCTAGGTGAAGCTGCTTATATATTAGGCATCAAAATCTATAGAGATAGAGAAAGACGCCTAATAGCTTTAAGCCAAAGTACATACCTGGACAAAGTTCTGAAAAGGTTCAGAATGGATAAAGCAAAGAAAGGTTCATTGCCCATGTTGTCAGGTAAGATATTGAGCAAGGCTCAGTGTCCAGCTACGGTAAAAGATAGAGATACTATGAGCAAAGTGCCATATGCCTCGGCCATAGGTTCTATCATGTATGCCATGCTGTGTACTAGACCGGATGTGTCCAATGCTCTTAGTTTGACGAGCAGATACCAAAGTGATCTAGGAGTGGAACACTGGACAGCCGTAAAGAACATCCTAAAGTATTTAAATAGGACTAAAGAAATGTTCTTAGTCTATGGAGGTGATGAGGAGCTCGTCGTAAAAGGTTACGTCGACGCTAGTTTCGACACCGACCCGGATGATTCTAAATCTCAGACAGGATACGTTTATATTTTGAATGGTGGAGTTGTGAGCTGGAGAAGCTGCAAGCAAAGCGTGATCGCGGGATCTACAACAAAAGCGGAATACATGGCTGCTTCGGAAGCATCAAGTGAAGGAGTTTGGATCAGGAACTTCACCACTGAGCTTGGTGTGGTTCCAAATGCCTTGGACCCACTGGAGATATTGTGCGACAACACTGGCGCCATAGCACTGGCTAAGGAACCAAGATATCATCCAAAGACCAAGCACATCAACCGCTATTTCCATATAATTCGAGATTATATATCAGATGGAGATCTGAAGATTAGCAAAGTACATACGGATCTGAATGTCGCAGATCCGTTGACTAAACCTCTTCCACGAGCAAAACATGATCAGCACCTTAATGCCATGGGTGTTAGATTGTTACCAGATGTAAACTAGATTATTGACTCTAGTGCAAGTGGGAGACTATTGGAATTATGCCCTAGAGGCAATAATAAAGATGTTATTATTATAATTCTTATTCATGATAATGTTTATATTCCATGCTAGAATTGTATTAAACGGAAACTTTAATACTTGTGTGGTTTATGAACAACACCGTGTCCCTAGTACGCCTCTATGGACTAGCTCATTGATTAATGATGGTTAAGGTTTCCTAACCATAGACATGAGTTGTCAATTAATAATGAAATCATGTCATTAGGAGAATGATGTGATGGACAGACCCAAATAAAGCAGAGCAATTAGATCGTGTCATCGTGTTCATCTTTGCGAAGCTTTTCTTATGTCAAGTATTGTATTCCTTAGACCATGAGATAATACAACTCCCTGGTATCGGAAGAAAGCTTTGAGGTCATCAAACGTCATCCTATGATAGGGTGATCATAAAGGTGTCTCTCAGGTGATCGGAAAGTACTTGTTGGGTTGTATGTATCGAGATGGAATTTGTCCCTCCCGAGTCGGAGAGATATACTTTGAGCCCACTCGGTAATCGATATCAACACCGCTTGCAAGCACGTGGTTAAGGAGTTAATCACAAAGTGATATCGGATTACGGAACGAGTAAAGTACTTGCTATGAACGAGATTGAACTAGGTATGCCGATACCGACGATCGAATCTCGGGCGAGTAAAATATCGTGTGACGAAGGGAATACATATACGGGATTAATTGAATCCTGGCATCGTGGTTCATTCGATATGATCATCGATGAATATGTGGGAGTCAATATGGGTTTCCAGATCCCACTGTTGATTATTGATAGAAGATCATGTCTGCATATTCTCGAACCCGTAGGGTCACACACTTAACGTGCATCGACGCTAGGATAGAATGGATAATTGGTTTATGAGTTTTTGGTCGAAGTCTCGGATGAGATCCAGGACATCACGAGAGGTTCCGGAATAGTCCGGAGAATAAGATTCATATAAAGGAAAGCAGTTTTTGGATACCGGAATTGTTTCGGAGTTTATCGGTATTGTACCGGAAGGTTCTAGAAGGTTCCGGAGTGGGACCAACGTGGGCCCACTTGTCAGAGGCCTGCATGGGCCTAAGGGGAAGTGTCCTGGCCACTTTGGGCCAGGCGCACAAGGCCCCTAAGGCCCAGCCGGCCATCCCTTAGGGGAAACCCTAAGGGAACCTTCCAGAAGGAAGGGGGAAACTTGCCCCCCACTCTTCCCCCTTGGGCCGCCGCCCTAGGGCTTGGAGGAGGGGTCAAGGGGTCGGCCAGCCCCCTATATAAGGAGGGCAGGGGCGCAGCCTCCCCCCACTCCAACCCTAGCCGCCGGCGAACTGCTGCCCCTCCACCTCTCTCTCTCGCGACTGTGCGTAGGCGAAGCCCTGCCGCGGAAACTGTCCACCATAAGCACCACGCCGTCGTGCTGTAGATCCAATCTATCTCTCCACCATACTTGCTGGACCAAGGAAGGAGGAGACGTCGCTGCACTGTACATGTGCATCTCTCGGAGGCGCCGCCACTTGCGGCGTAGGATCGGATCGGATCGGATCGCGGGGAGGAGACGGCTAGTACGACTACATCATCCACGTTCTATTTAACGTTTCCGCTGTGCGATTTCTTCAAGGGTATGAAGATCTCATCTACCTCTCTTGTTGATTACATCTCCTAGATTAGATCTTGGCTTTCTTGTTCGCATCCGTAGGAAATTTTTTGATTTACTATGCTGCGAAACCCTTCAACATCATGGTTTGCTATCGCTTTGAAATCATTGCACATTAATTCTAGTGCCATTTTTTCTTGATTCCTCCGGCATAATAGCTGGTTGGCCTGCTGGTTCTTCAACGAGGTTTTCTTCTGCATTCCATGTCCACCTTCTTAGGATGTAGACAGGAGGCATCTCTGTAACCCCTAGTTGTATCATGGTCTATTTTTTTCGTTTTCAAAATGAAAGAGGTATATCAGGTAACTTAGCATTGAAACTAGGCAACTAAACACAATAAATCAGGCAACTACATGTAACTATTATGGTAACTGTATTTTTCTAAATTTGTACTGGAAGAAAATCCACATGTATTTTTTAAATCTGGTAACTGGTAACTGGTGACTGAAATGAAATAAATAGGTAAAAATAATTTGTTTCTTACCTTTAGAATGTGACAGCATACTATGCCATCCCTTTCAAATTTGCAGCATGAACAAGTGTAGATACCATTTGGAGGATCTGCATATACTTTGTAGGTTCGGTTGTGATAGTTTGGAACAAATTTTGTTATGCAATCAAGCAAATATGTATTTGCAGCACCGGCATGTCTTATGTTGTAAGACATGCTTGATTGCATTTCAGCTGGGAAGCGGTGGTAGATATTGCGCGTGTACACCTTGGACATGTGTGTCTCAATGGGGTGCCAGCACCAAGTCCTTGCTGTAGTTAACAACGAGTCAGCTTCTTCCTTGTTTTCTGCCTTCATTATTTTAGCTTTTATGGCAGCATACTGTCGGACAAACTCAATAACAAAGTTTGAAGGTGACACATACTTCTTCAATACTGCATTGAACCCCTCACTGCGCTGCGTGGTTTGCAAGAATGGGTAAAAGCTGTGCATAAAGTAGGCTGGTACCCAATAGGATCTTTTGTCATACAAAGCTTGAAGCTTTGCCATGATTCTGTAAGTTAAACTTCTGAACCATGTTGGTCCATCTCATTTCAAATTCATGTGGTGTCAAGCTACAGTTCAAGCAATCATTGAACTCATCCCAGAGACCTTCTATTTCTGCAATAAATGGACCTATTTCCTCTGTTGCTTTCTCAATTATGTGCCATCTACAGCTTCGATGAGTTGTTCCTAGAAACATGTTTTCAATTGCCGACCTCATTGAAAAATCTTGGTCTATTATTATATTCCTGGAGCTAGCCCATCCATTCCAATTAGGAAACTCTCAAACAGCCACTCAAAGCTTATGGTTAGCTCATTGCCAAGAAACCCACAGCCAAACTGAATCGATTGCCCATGGCTGTTTATTCCAATAAACGGAGCAAAAGGCATCTTATATGAATTTGTCATGTAGGTTGTATCGAAGGACATGCAGTCATTGAAAAACTTGTAAGCTCTTCTAGCTAGACCATCAACCCAGAACAAGTGCTCTACCCTTTCTTCATCATCAAGTTTGTATCTGAAGTAGAAGTCTTTGTCAAGGGCCTGCAATGCTTCGAAGTATGTAATAGTGTCTTGCAAGTCATTGTACTTGTTCTCTGCACAAAGTTTAGATCGGAAGTTTGCCATGTCCTTTGGAGTGTATGGGACCCCTTCCAGCGATTCATACAAGGTAGCCATGAGTTGCATCATCCTTCTAGTTTCCATGTTCACTGAGTGCAGTACTTTGATGAATTCTTGGTCCTCTGGCGGAATATCCCTGTGTGATCTCAAGAAACCAGTCAGTGACCATTTCTTAATTAGTGGGCGATTGTGGTCGTCGTTGAATTCTGTCACCACCCATGCGCCATCTCGTAGTTTGATCAGCATACATGCAGGGCATTCAGTCCTTGTATGTGTATTTTTGTTCCTCTCTGGCACCACTGCCTTGGTGTTTTGTGTGTCTTCTTTTTCTTTAGCTTGATGGCCTGCTTATTGGCAAACAATAGCCTCTCTTATTATTTCACCCATCACTTCAGATTTCTTTCTGTAGTTGTATCATATGCCAAAACCTCTCCTCCGTGCAAACATCTTGTGGTGTCGTAGTGCATCTTCTAGAGTATCGAATCTCATATTTGTAGATGGTGCTTGTGGTGTAGACACAACCTCTGGAGCACCATCAGCTCCAAGGTGGTTTCCAGGAGGAGGTGTATTTGCACCACTAGACTCACCCGCAGTTATGTTTGTGTATCCAGTCCGGTCCGAGAAACCCCTTGAAGCCGCTGCACTAGTCTTAGTTGCTGAAGCGTAGCCACAGCTGCTGCACTAGTCTGAGGCGCCGGAACCGTAGGCACAGCTGCTGCACTAGTCTGAGGCACTGAAACCATACCCGCAGCTGCTGTAGTATTCTGAGGCGCAGAAACCGTAGCTGCATTTTATCATACATAGCAGTCAATAAATTATGCTGGCAACTGTGCATAACTATCTGGCAGTTCAGTTTTAGTAAACTTGCAACTTTGTCAACTTATATGGAAACTTTTCTGAAGGTAGGGATGAATTGTTGTCTTCTTTTTTATTTTACCTTGGTTAATTGATGCTAAAGCAGCATTGTAGGCATCCATGTATGGTTGTATGTTGAAATCCATTCTATTTGTATGTACTCTTCAACCTGCAAGACACAAAAATGATTTTGTTAGCTGCTAATGCTTCTCCTACTTTTTCTGTTCAGGCAATAGAGGTATCATGGTGCTGTTCTTTATTTTTAATGGAAAGATGCAAAGTGAGTTTTCAATTTGATGCATAGAAATATGCAAAGAAAGATCTATTGGTTGTCTGGTCAGAAAGTGTGTAGCTTTTGTATAGATAGTGATCATGTGTAAGACTGGTAGTTTCCTCTGGTCAACAACTCTTTCTGGCTTCATCACAAGTTTGCAAGAAAGGAATGATCTCCAGGTAAAAAGTATTCAACAGGTGAGAGAAATCAAGAGGTTTTGACAGAGAGAAGGTGGTTTGTGTCTTTTGTTTAGTACCTGTTTGCTGAATCCTGCTGAATATGTGTGTGTGCCACCAAATTTGGCTTGATTTCGTCCTTCTTATTGCTCCAGATCTGTGTTCTTCCTGTGTTCTTGCCCAGATTAGATCTGTTTTCTATGTTGTTTGTCTTGGGGAGAAAGAAGGGCAGGTAGGAGAAGGATATGGTCCAGGTTAGGTCTGTGTTCTGCGTTATTTAATGGGATCCAGACCAGGTGCTTTTTGGTGTGGTCCAGGTTTTAAATAGCCTAGTTTTTTTTAGTGGGTTGGGCTTGCACTTGCGCGCTGCCGCGCGCGCGCTCGCTGGTGATTTAGCACGGGAGTTTTTTGGGGGAGTTGTCATGGTGACATCAGCAGCCGCACGGGGCCTGATTTTTGCGGCGCCGCCGATTAGTCCGGCCCTTCATTAATTGGGGGTGCCATGTGTGCCATGACACCGCTCCAAAAATTAAATTTTCTCTTACATCTAGTAGTATGGTAGCTTATTCTAAGTGTATATTAGATGCAAACAAGCTAAATTGATAAATATTTGCGGTCAAAACTTTAAACTAGTGAATCAACCCGTCTATTGTAGACCAAATGTGAATCACAATAGATTTTTTTTTTAACTTGGCACCCTCACTAATACTATCCTACATCCGCCACTGTTCACAAGATGCCCAAAAACCAATTTGATGCCCAAAGAACTGCTTTTTAGGGCATAAAAAGGCAAAAATACATGTTCTAGCAGATGCTCAAACTTTTTGGGCAGGCACAAAAACAACCCTAGTGATGTATATATGCATCATGGCAACGAGCTGCCAAAAATCAAAATCACCTCGGGCATAGGCCAAATGCCAAAATGAATTCTCCCTGCGCGACCGCCACCGCCCGTCTTCACCGCTTCTGGTGACCATATCGATGTGAATCGCTCTGCCGCCGCTCGCTCCACAGCGTCACCCCACATCATCTGCCACCTCTGCATCTTCGCATGGACAACCAAGCTTCAACGCATGGTGAATCGATATATGCCGCCACGCCTCTGCCGATAGATTCCAGGTAGCACATCTCGGTCTGATTTGGTGTCTAGGTGGCGCCCTGCCTCCGTCCGAGAACCCTCCTCCCCACACTAACAAGCTTCCCTCCTCCCTTACGCTGACAAGCTGCCACAACAACCTCCCGCAAGCCGGCGAGTTGACCTCCTCCAATACCTGCAAGCCCTAGACCTTAGCCAGCTCCCGACCGAAGCCGGTAGACACCCACCACCTTGCACACAAGGTTTTTGACATTTTTGTCAAAGGTACACATTACCACTAAATTCTAGTCTCTTCAATCCATGTTCAAATTTTCAACTGGTTTGTTTGCTTTCTAGATGAATCATCTCATACAACGATTCATCTTACAAAGAATAATGGGATATGTCTGAAAATGAGGACATTGCTATGATTTATGTTTGTATAAGAACAAGCGGCTGAAGCACGATGGTTCCATTTTCAGCTGTAAGAGATTTTGGAGGGAGAGATTGTAGATGGATCTTATTGATGACCACTTGACAATGGGTGAGAGTCAAGCCATCAAGTGTGTCAAGTGATTTGCAAAAGTTGTGGTGCAAAGTAGGTCAGATCACCCACCGAGGAGGACATGACTAGGCTCTTGGAATATAACAAAGCTCGTGGGTTTCCAGGTATGCTTGCCTTAATTGATTGCATGCATTGGAGGTGCAAGAACTGTCCTCCCGCATGGCATGGATAGTTCAAAGGCACTAAAAAGATTCCACTATTATTCTTGAATCTGTGGTCGTCTATGAGGCTTGGATTTGGCATCAAGGCCGGCCCATAAGCCGGGGCAACAGGGTGACCGCCCTGTGCCCTCGGGAGGCAGGCCCCCAACCCAGGTAGTAGTCCATCGTTCTTCCTGTAAAAAAATCTATCATTGTCCACATCTCCTCCCCGGCTCGTGTCCTCCCTGGCTCGCCCAAATTCCCAATCATAAAAGCACCGCCAACCGCCGCCCCCATGCCTTTCCAATTCCGAGGTTGTCGCAACCATTAATGGAGACAAACTTTGGTATTTTGTTCCCCAATCACCTCCCTTTCCACCATCAACATTGTAGTTGTTTTAAATGTTTGAGACATTACCGCATCAGATATTCAGAGATGATGGATGGTACATCTTCCTCCCTCCCCTACCCCCTCCCCTCAATCGATATGCTGTTAAATAGCACGTCTCCTTGGCTCTGACTGCTCCATATGTCATCTCCAATTCTTCTCTCTTCTTAGGTCTATTCTTGGGTTCTTCATGGTTTGACTGGATCGCGTGAGGAGTGAGCACATTAGGAGAAGAAGAGGGGAGCGAGCTATCTTATCCTTCGTCCTCGTGCTGAGTGTTGCTGGCTGCAGATCAACGAATCTACTTACCCATATCCAGATGCTTTTGTTCCCTGTATTGATTGTGTCGGCATATCGTTTGATGATCTGTCTTCTAAAAAAAAATTATCTGCAACGATAAGAGGGAGAGATTGTATTGATTGTTTTCTCCAGATTTTCTTGGTGAAGAACATAGCATGTTGAAGTGGATAGACACTGTTGTAATTTCTCAATCATTAGCATCATATCTCATTGTAGAGCAGAAGTTGTATGTAGCAACTAGCAATATGTATTGACAGGGTTGTTTGTATTGCAGATGAATTATGAAATGATTACATCTTTCTGGCACTTAGAAGATATTTTAAAAATATATTGTTTTTATTTCTTGCCATCATATTGAAGCTCTCTAGACCGTTGCACATATATATTTTGTGGTGTGAGTTTTTATTTGAAAGATCATTTGTATATGCTACGTACTAGGTTGCTTTTGAAATAAAAGCATTATAAACTTTTTTTTGTCAACAAGGGCCTTTTTTCTTTTCTTGCCCCGGGGACTTGAATATGTATGGACCGGCCCTGTTTGGCATGCTTTCTTTGGGATGCCCCGTCCTTGCAAGATATCAAATTTTCTTCAACGGTCACCACTTTTTCGAAGTTAGCCATAGGTGAGTCACCACCGGTGGATTATCAAGCAAACAGGCAGACATAAAACATAGAAAAATTCCTTGCGGATGGAATAGATGGCCTGCAAGGACAGAGGCTTGTCAGATCATATATTTGCGGAAGTATTCTCTAAGTTGTTATATCAATCCGAATGAAGAGCTTCATCAAGTGTTACTTATGGGCGTTTCTGTTGCACCCAAGTTGTCACTAGTCTTGAGTGAATTCACTGCAAATGTTGAAGGTGGAAGCGATGAGTGAGAATAAACTATTGCAAAGAGTTTGGAACATGAGAGAAAGCAATCAAAAGTATTCGTGGTTCCTGAAGATGCAAGTTTAGGCGCAGAGGGATTCAACTCATTGCGATAGTGAATGTATAAATGGAATAAATATGTGATCGTAACTCTTCATATTAGGATAGAAGTAGGCGAGCAACCCTTAAGTAATCAACCTCCCCTTGCCAATAACTAATACAATTGTAGTACCTGAGCGCATGGAAGATAGCTCTGGGGAAGGAGGTTGGCGGTATCAATAGGGAGGGGTGCCCGTATTCATGACCCACAGATGTATGAATTGATCGCCAAGTTCCATTTGCTTGTTCTTTGGTATATCGGTTACACGCCTACAACGATAACACCAACTCTCACATGGTGAATGAAATGATAATAGGCACATCAGGTCTCGCTAATCCCCAACATCTTCGATGCCTTTGAGTGTTTACTTGCACATGAGAGGAGAACGTATTGATTATAAGACGAAGTTCATCTGCAGCAAGCAATAGTAAGAAGAAGAATCAAACCAAACTCAATCTCAACACTCAGTGTGAAAATATTTTATAGCCATAATCTTTATAATAATGGATCTCTCTCTATGTAAGGATGATGCTGGTGGAGTGATGGATCTTGAGAAGGGGAATTGCGGCAAAGATTGAGGGATGAGTTCTTCTCAAGATCTCTTCTTCTCTGTTCATGAATGAATGGCGGCTTCTGTGATTTTTTTGTATCTCGCCTTCACGGAAGTCACTCCTTCTGATGAGGCGGAGGTGGAGGCGACGGCACATGGTACGGTCATACCGTACAGGCAGCCATGACTGTACCACTGGTCCTTAAGATGATCTGGAATGTCAGTGAAGGATCTATTACTTGGTTTTCTCCAAATCTTCACTTTATGGCTTGATCTCCTGCCTAAAATGCTTGTTTTCTGAAACACGTATGGAAATACAAGGCTTTGGTTTTTATAAATCTTGTTAGTGGAAAGGCAAAAGTCTTCAAAGCCGAATGAAATCCAAATGAAAATCTCTCAAGAAACACTATTTAAAATGGAGCTATCAACTCCCCCAAGCTAAATGTTACTCATCCTGAAGTGAGAAAGAAATAATGAATGATAGAGAAGAGTCATTATACTTACAAGATCATAGCGAGTTGAGGTCATATCATATTTTCACCTCCACAATTCCTACAACCATAGGCAAGGTCATGGAAATATTTGAAAGGTTCATCTGAACTCGCTTCCTAGCCACATGTTTCTTGTCAACAAATAAATTTTAACCTCAAGACAAGTCCTAAAATTTTAGCTAGGTAGGCGAAACCAACTCTTGGGCGACTCTCTTCTTGACAGGAATTAAAATCAATTTTTTCTCAAGTTTGCTTTGAAATAACAGGTATATATGTCAAAATATATAAAATGTTAGAAAAGCTTCGTAGAACTACCACAAGAATAAATTTAGGCTTTCAAACACAACCTTCTTTTTCTTTGTTTTTCTCGAACCTCAATGAGACCACACCAAGCAATGGATATTAGTTTGTGACTATACCAAGTAGACTTGGAAGGAACACTCATGACCATAACTAGGTTTAACCCTTTTGTGGTCTCATGTTTTCTCATAGTAGTCAGAGGAGTGCCCAACTTTGTTTGCAACTCAATTCCACTAGAGAGCCAAAATATTACCAGTCATAACATTGTTGTTACAGATGTTTAACCAACTCATAGCCAAAATCTAAGATTTCTCACTGGTAGATCATTTTATAGGCCAGCGGAGTTGTCAGCTCCCCAATGAGTGTGCCAGTCTGCAAGACAAGCATTAATTAATACCTAGCTTTGGTACAAACTAGATGGATCTTTGGCGTTAATCTCACTTACCTCTAAGTTTTGATTCCATCAAACAGATCTTTTTCGAATGTGCCATCAAGTCTTTTTCATTAGGTTCTATGGGTCGAGCACTCCTACGACCAATTATGTTATGAAATTTTCTCCACACCTAGGAACAATTAAATCTTGCAAGTTTTTGCTCAAATATTATCAAGTATCTTCTTTAAAATTTTCATTTAAAAGGTGACAAACTAAGTGGGGAGCACAATTTAAGTGCAACCAAATAATTAATCTCACAATCTTATTAATAACTTGCAAGAAGTGTGATGATGAAATATTATACCTTCTCAATCTCGGTTTGGTCTTGTACTAAAATTGTCTCGTTCACTATCCTTCCTGGTGCTAAATCTCTAGGAACGAACAACCTGCGAAAGAGAGACAAGACAGAGTCCCACACAAATAAAGATAACTAACTACTTCTTTTTTTGGATTTTAATAAGATGCAAAACTGATTAAACATGCAACTTGAGAACATGAAATAAATAAAAATATGAATGCAAAGGTGGAGGATTTAAACCTCCCCCAAGCATAGGCTTGTAGCCTAACTTGGCCTAGTCGTCGTCCTGCGGTGGGGGCTGGTAGCCGCAGTGGAAGTTGGGGTCATAGGTGGTCAAGAAGTTGGTGAAGTTCTTGGAGAGAGCGTCGATGTTGGCTGTCACTTCGTGCATCGTGTTATTCATGCCGTCTACGCGGTTCACCAAGATCTCGAGCTGGGCATGGGGGATGTAGTCGTGCCCGTGTTAAGGCTTAAGGGTCTTGGTTCTACTATGGCTGCTATGGGCGAGGCCAGTTGCTTCAACTGTGGTCACCACCTAGACCGCCACCCTAGTTAAATTGGGTCATGTCTGCTCATGGGTCTCTCCTATTTCTTGCTCCTCCTCCTCCTGCTGAAATCTCCCTGCCATGACCTTGATAGTGTGCATCTACTCGGGGGTTAGCACCCAAGT
This sequence comes from Dactylis glomerata, assembly GCA_007115705.1. NCBI lineage: Eukaryota > Viridiplantae > Streptophyta > Magnoliopsida > Poales > Poaceae > Dactylis > Dactylis glomerata. Next base: position 437,508 of record QXEO01000243.1, on the reverse strand, counting down.
AATACTGCCCATCACAGAGAAATGTTGCGCAAAGGGGAGGTTTTTTGTTGCAACTCCCTATGTGCTTAAAATAATATTGATAATCATGAGTATGAGGGTTAGCTTTGCTGACCCCCTTGAACATAGGCGGACCGTCGTTGGGACCATATTGGGCCGCGGCCCGGTCTATTAAAGGGAATGAATAAATTTCCGAGTGCATATAAGCCCAGTCTGGCCTAGGTTGGGCCTCACGGTCTGCCAGTGCCCTTGAACCTACAAGTGACCCTAACACGCAATGCGGCTTTCATCCAAAGTTTTGCCACCCGACACTACCGTCAGCCCCAAGATCTCTATGGAATATGCCGTAGAAGGAGCCGTCATTTGTCCTCGCCGCCGACGAGAGTGCGACGAGGTCTAGCCCGCCACCGCTTGGCCAGCCGCCGACACCACCATGGTGCAATCTCTACTATCGACCATGGCATACAACAAACCTCAAGAGCAAGGCTCTGATACAGTTATCAAACCTGCTGCCCAACGCACTCGTGTGCACAGACAATTGGACACATTATATTTGCGCTGCGCGCAAAATTGCAGCCTTTTTATTTCTTCCTGTTATTTATGGAGGAAACGAACTGACTGAGCATTCTAAAACTAAGACATGCTCAACGAACTAACGAAATCATTCAGCTAACTGAACTTATGCTAGTGCGAACTGGTCTAAGGCTACTGGCGAAACTGACAGCAGTCTGTCGTCAGTATTACGTACCGATTTAACAACTTCATCTTCTCCTACCGATATAGGCTCTGTTTCTTGTCAGCAACAGAGGCGACGTCGCCTCCGTGGTGACCGTCTGGATGGCAGCGCAACTGGAATTGGCCGCCGGCTGGGTTTCAGTTCGCCAGCGTCGCTTCGCAATTTGATTCTCGTGTTATGATTTCATTTCACCACCTGATAAGGTTCCTGTGCCTGGCTGCCTGCTCTACTGAACGAATCACTTGCCGTTAGGAACTGCAGTGCGCAAGTTGTGACCGCCTCTGTTGGTCTCAAGAGTTGTTTTGCAGTATTTATGTCTTTTGCACGTTGTGGTATTAAGATCACTCACTCCTGAGGGTGAAGTTGAGCCAGCGTCTCGTAAGCCTATCGACCCAAAATTTTAACTTCCTAATTTCATCTTGTTTATAGTTTTTGTTTCATTCTGAAGATCGTACAGTAGGAGACCTTTCAACTGCTGCAAGTAGTTCACTTCTCTGTCCATATCTTTCATTGCTTCGTTCATGGATATTCGGTGTGGCAAATGGTCAAATGACCAACAGAAATGATGAAATTCCCGTATCATTCTGTAGCTCGATTTGGTTGGTATAGGAGTAGGACTACCCAGAAAACTAAACTAGCAGGCACTATATATACTGTAGGAAATTATTGAGCAGATGAGAATTTTTTAGTCTGCTTGCTCCCACTGTGTGCTATTCCAGAGTACTTGAAAGTTGAAACAAAAACGCAGCTGCCACTAGAGTCTGCTTTGCTCCCAGTTCCCCAAGCCCAAATGCTGCCCATTATGTACCCTGAATTCGGTAACTTATGATCACTCTTGTTCTCGCGATATATCCCTGACTGATTTCAGTGCAAGTTTAATATGTTAAATTTTGCGGCTTTTCGATGCGACCAGGAAACAAGTTTAATTTGCAATGAGGATCGCCTGATAAAATAGAATCTACACAGTTTTGCAGCTGGAAGAGACTCGAGGCGGTCCAGACACTATTACAAAGAAAACCCCCTTTGATATCAAGTAATCTGGTACAGTTGATTAATAACAAAGTCATCATAGTCACTGCAGAAGGGCTCCTGCAGGCAGTTACACTTGGGGGCAGGATCAACATCTAATTTTCATCCATCTCACCGATACAAAATTCCAAACCGAAACTGTTGTACTCCATTTTGATCCCCATCCAAGACAAGATCGAGGAAGCCGCCGATCAAATGCCTAATGAATGTGTAGATAGGTGATCACATGTTACCATGAAAACAGCAGGAGCTCGACTGATATCATCTACAAGTCATCATCAGTGAAGATATGGCTCTCGGCCGAGGCCATCTCGTGCACGATGAGCCTTTCGGCGGTGATGGTAGCGCTTGTAGCATTGTTGAAGAGGTACACCCCCGCTGCAGTGTAGATGGCCTCTGTCGGGTACGCTCGCGACGTCGCCGTCAACCTCCCGCCCATCACGAAGCTCTGCACGATGGAGTGGTCCACTAGCACCCTCACCGAAAAGATCTCGCCGTCAAGCACCGGCACGGTGCTGCCAACCACCCGATTCACGACATCCTTTGCCCGCGTTGACCGTGACTCGTCATGGCAGAAGTGAGTCCGGAGGCCGCCATCGAGGCCCCTGGACACGTAGAAGTACACAGCCGTCTGTTCGGTGCGACCGTCGGCGAGGACAAGAAGGCCGAAGGGGCCGAGCGTGCCGCGCATGGCGGCACCAGAGCTGGTGCTGCAGTTGTAGCCGACGTCGGCCTCGTTGAGGGCATCGACGTCGGAAGAGTTCAGGCGGAAAGAGGCCTCGATATCGAGCTGAGCTCCTTGGTGGAGCGGGAGGCGGATGACGGAACCGGCGTCAACGGTGATGCCGGCGAGGTCCGTGGCGTTCTTGCGGAGGGTCTCGATCTCTTCCACTGGCCATTGGATGAGGTTCGTCCGAGTCTTCTTGTCCAACTCCACTGTCCTCGGAATCGACTGCACATACATGATCACCACTAATTAGTTCTTGAAAGAAAACTAGGTAGCGGCAATGATTTTGAATGGACATTGACAAAAAAAATCTTGAAATAAAAACTTGACCACAAATTAAAGACTCTTTTTCACTCAATAAAGATGATCTGGACCTCATTTCTGTTAAAGAAACAACGGCACAAACAAAAAGGATATCGTAGTCTTCACATAAACAATTTTAAAAGCCACAAGTTGAGGAGTATGATGGTCGCGCAATGCTAGTTAATTTTCCACTACAAGGAAATGGACACTTGATCGTCACTCATGTTGTCTCTTGGGAAACTGGGAGATGTACTGAGACCAATGATGAAAGTGACCAAAGGAAACAACACTATGAAATTCAACCGGCCTATATACCGATTGCTAAGTAAATAATGATAAGTTCAGCATCAAACACCTACGATAGTGACTCATAAAAGTACAGCTAAGTTGTTGGACGAGGGAAAAGGACACATCGAGTATATGCTCGATGTGGGATATTAACTATGGACTGAATGGGACATATATGCAGCCAAGGGACGTACGGGCCGACCATGTGTGCCAACAGGTAGGTAGCTAATTAAGATAGTGGCCTACAACCTAGAGGTGACCGATACTATAAACAAGAAATAAACAAACAAGACTACTACTACTAGTCCTCCACGAGCGTGACAACGTCCGGCGATGCACCATGAAGCAATGATGAGAGAAATGCAAGTAATGGAGTAGAACGATGACGTCGATTTGTAGTGCATACCATGAGTGACGCCCACCCCTTGATGTTGTCGGCCTGCTCGGAGTCTGTCTCGCCGACGTACCCCCAAACGACGCGCCGGTTCTTGGCCTGGTCGTAGAAGGACTTTGACGCGTAGTACTTGCCCCAGTCGTACCTCAGCCCGATCCCGAGGTCCATCTCCGAGTCCAGCGGCGTCCAGATGTTTGCGGCCGCGTCGAAGGTCCCGAGCGCATAGTAGTCGTGCCGGTCATCGTCGCTGCTCTCCTTGAGCACGTATAGCACCTCCTCGGACGAGTTGTCGCCAACCATCTCCGAGGAGTTGCCACCGACGGGGTAGAGGTCAATGCACTCGTACATGCCAGTGCCGTCGGGGCCACGGTGCATGTCCCCGGGGATGAGCTCGTAGTTGATGAAGTCCGTTGTCTTGTAGCTAAGGACGATGCCGGCGTGGCCGTTGTCATCCTTGGACCCGATGACGGTGCGCCACGTCTGATCGGACTTGTCGAACCACGCCGTGAGGGGGTCACGGAAGTCCTTGAGGCCGATGCCGGGGGGCGGGAGGAGGATGGGGTTGCCCGGGTGCTTGATCCAGCGGCGGAGGAGCGGGTCGGATGGGTCGGCGGGGACGGCGAGGCATTGGACCTGGGCCAGGGTGTCGGTGTTGCCAGTATAGAGCAGGATGACCCGGCCGTCAGGGAGCACGGTGATGGAGCCGGTGAGGACGCCGTTGATGTCGTACCAGTGGTCGGGCACCATTGCCAGCGGGAGGTGGCGCCAGTGCACCATGTCCTTGGACACGGCGTGGCCCCACGCGATGTTCCCCCACACGGAGCCCTTGGGATTGTGCTGGTAGAAGAGGTGGTACCATCCGCCGTAGTACACCGGGCCGTTGGGATCTGCAGCAGAAACAAGAAACAGACGTCAATTCATTTCGTCCATCAATCTGAATCTGAAAAACCGAGATAGCGAAAGTGCCGTACCGTTCATGTAGTGCATGTCGGGCTGGAAATGGAAACCGGTGCGCTGCCACTGCAGCATGGCGTTGCTCCACGGGAACCCGCCGTCGGCGGAGTAGGCCCCCGACGCCTTCTCCGACACGCCGAAGTCCTTGCCCCTGCTCCTCGGGATCTCCATCGGCGTCGCCGGCACGGAGGCAGCCGTCCCCGCCACCTCGCCGGCCGGAGCCCGATCCACCCCGCCGCCCGCGAGGAGCGCGACGACGACCAGCACCACCGCCGAGGCGGCCAGCACGGCGGCGCACACGCGCCACCTCGCCCCGCTGCTGCCACGGGAGTCATCGCGGCCGTCGGCGGAGGACGGCAGCGGCGCGTACGCGTAGGGCAGCAGCGGCGGCATGCCGGGGATGACGGCGCTGGACTCCATCGCGTCGGCTGCGGCGGCGGCGCCGGTCGATGATTACGAGAAAGCCTGAGTGGTTTCTGACCGGTGGATGGATCGACGGAGTGAGCGGGCCGGCGCGATTTATAGTAAGTCGGGCCGGGGTTTACGTAGGGGTTTTGGCCCGTATCGTCGAATTGTTTTTTGACAGCCTGTGCTCTCTGTCCGTCCATCGCAAAATAACAGCGCCAGCACGGTCACGACTGGCTCGTGGGGCCCACGGTCAGTGAGGACTATGTCTATGACCGACATTGGCCACGTGAGATCCTCTGGACTGTTGATTCCATTCCTTGTCAGGGTTGGCGAGACACATCTATAGCTCCATCCTAGATGTACGTCACTAGTCAGTACCACATTTTAAGTCGCACCAAAGAGAATCGATTTGTTGAAACGCCATAAAGAAATTCCTTTTTTACATGTCTGGAGATCGGATCTAATTTTGGGGTGTTTGAGATACCTATTGACAGTAGAAGGGGCCATAGTGAGCGAATCGGTGGATGACATTAGGGGGTTTATAGTAACGGGACGGCTATGCCGCCTGATCTGATTAAAACTTACACAATTGTCAAAAGAGATTACAACCGATCTCGTTAAAACTTAATCATGTGTTTGTAAGAAATGTGATATAACAGGCCCATAACAGGAGTTGATGGTAACCCAACCGAACAGATTAAGAGGAACTAAAACTAGTTCAAATATTCATTCTTCTATAAAACTGGTACAGAAGCTAGCTATATTTTTTGCTAGAACAATCCAGTGAGAGAAATAAAAGAAAATGCATTGGAGCTTGGTGACCGAATTCGAGTGTCTAAAACATTATTTGTGCTATTGATGCATCATGTGTCCGCTATTGGAAATTGCTTTGGGTCGAGAAAGGCCACCACCCATATTGAGTAGCTCACAAAAATAGCACACAAATATGCGTTCTAATTAATTAAACGACAGATCCATGATTCAAACCAAAACCAAAACTGACAACCTTAACGGATCGTAAGGGCACCTAGAGGGGGGGGTGAATAGGTGCTACTCAAATTTTAATTCTTTTTCAAATTAGGCTTGACACAAAAGGTAAATTCTCTAGATATGCAACTAGGGTGAATTTACCTATATGACAACTAGCAAGCTAAGCAAGATACAATAAGTAAAGGTAATAAAGGATAGAGGTAACCGAGAGTGATGGCGCGGTGATGATGGTGCCAGAAAACTTGTTGGCGTTTGTTGATGAAGTAAAAATGACCGGCCAGTTGGAAACCCTAAGAGAAGGTTTGATGAATATAGCAGCAAGTTTTCCCTCAGTTATGAAACCAAGGTAGTCAATCCAGTAGGAGGGAGACAAACGACCAAAGGTGATGCCCACTAGCTGCGTGATGCTCTAACAAGGGCGCCGTTAACGATAACTTGTTAGCGCATCTTCAACCAGTAGCAACATGGAACCTGCACACAACACAACCAAATACTTTGTTCCCAACTTACGATGAGGTTGTCAATCTCACGGGTTTGCTTGAAACAAAGGGTATGAGCGTATCGAGTGGAAAGTGATAATAGTATGCGAGTAAAGTAAACAGTGCGAGTAAAGTAAACAGGTGATGGCAATATAAAGGAAATAGGACCGGGGTCCACAGTTCACTAGTGGTGTCTCCCCATAAGATAAAATAACACATGCTGGGTAAACAAATTACAGTTGGGCAATTGATAGAATAAAGACAACGTGCATATGTCGAGAGGATCACTATGAGATTTACTCTGGGCATTACAACAAGATACATAGACTGCCATCCAACTGCATCTATGACTAATAATCCACTTGTGGCGAATCAATCCGAGAACTCCACAAGTATTAAGTTGCAAACAACAGATAACTCCATTAAGCAAAGTGTGTAATGTAAACAAAGCATATGCCCTCGAGCATATGAATGTTGTATTCCCCCTAGTAGCAACAACACATCTACAACCTTAGAGGTTTCTGTCACTCCCCCAGATTAAATAGAGGCATGAACCCACTATCGAGCATAAATACCCCCTCTTGGAGTCACTAGCAACTACTCGGCCAAGATAGCTACTAACAACGGAGAGCATGCAAGATCATAAAAAACATAGAGATAACATAAGATAATATTCAGCACATCAACTCAATCATAACACTAATATTCATCGAATCCCAACAAACACAACATGTAGAATTACATAACGATGATCTCGATCATGTAAGGCAGCTCACGAGATCTAAACATGAAGCACATGGTGGAGAAGACAACCATCTAGCTACCACTATGGACCCATAGTCCAAGGTAGACTACTCACTCATCGCTCCGGAGGCAAGCTTGGCGATGAAGAAGACCTCCGGTGGCGATTCCCCTCTCCGGCAGGGTGCCTGGAAGAGCTTCTGGACCCTCCCGATCTTCGGGTCGACGGCGGCGGCGGATCGCGATGTGTTCTGGAAAAGTGATTGGGTATTTAGGTTTTTCCCGTCGGGGGGTCTTTATAGGCGAAGGGGCGGCGTCTAAAGTGGACCTGGGGGCCCACACCATAGGCCGGCGCGGGCCAGGGTTGGGCCGTGCCCCCTGGTGGTGTGGCCACCCTCTGGTCCGGCTCTGTCTCCTCTTCGATGTTCTGGAAGCTCCGTGAAATATCTGGACGTCTGGCTTCGGTTTCGTCCAATTCCGAGAATATTTCCTGTGTAACTTTTCTGAAACACAAAAATAGCAGAAAACAGGGAACTGGCACTGTGGCATCTTGTTAATAGGTTAGTTCCGGAAAATCCATAAAAATGCCATGAAGTGTAACAAAACACTAAACAAATAGTGTAAAAATAAGCATGGAGCATCAAAAATTATGGATACGTTGGAGACGTATCAGCATCCCCAAGCTTAACTCCTGCTCGTCCTCGAGTAGGTAAGTGATAACAAAAGAAATAATTTTTGAGGTGACATGCACCTACACAATCTTGATCAACTATGTAAGCGTTGTGCGCTGGGATCAAAAGAACTTAAAACATGGGCATGAAAATCAAACGTGTGTTCAAATCATAAGGAAAAACATACAAATGGTTTTTAGCTTGTCCCTCATGGAGAGCAAAACATAAATGCATAGGACACCTTCAAGTTTAAGAGGGCGACTTGATACAAATAATTTGAGAACAAGTGAAACCAACAATATGAATCAATCAATGAAAACTTTGGGACAATGCACATTATACTCAGAATGACAACTATGCTCTCTTAATGGTGCATAAAGATATAAGGTGGTGACACAACATAAAAGTAAAAGAAAGGCCCTTCGCTGAGGGAAGCAGTGATTAAACATGTGCTAGAGCTTTTCATTTGTCAAACAGAGATAAAAATTGGGTTTTGAGAGGTGGTTGTTTCATGTCAACGACTGGCAATGGGGTCTTACTATCTTCCATAATAAACAAGTGAGAGCGGTTCCGAGTTCTTTGAAAATTTGGCACATTGGTGCTCTTTTATAAAGCTTTGGCACTCCTCCCCACCTTTTTTCCTTTCTCAAACCATGGCTAACCGATTCCATCGGGTGCCCACCAACATTCACATACCATGGAGGAGTGCCTTTTTTTCTTTTTAGAATTAGATTGCAATGGTCTGACCAGCTCCCTTGCAAAATTAATGACGAGCAGATGAAGCTGCCTAGTCGAGGTGTACTTAATTTAATATGGAAGATAGTAATTCCGACCACTACGTCCCCATCAGCTAAAAATAGTGGCACAAAACAAGAAGTAGTTGAAAGTTTTGAAAGGTAGCACATGAAAATTTACTTTGGAATGGCTTACAAATACCCTGCATATGAATTTATAGGGGATACAATGGCAAACTTGGTTTTTAGGAGTTGGATGCACGAGTAGAGCTCATACTCAGTACAAAATGAGGGCTAGCAAAAGACTGGGAGCGACCAACTAAGAGAGCAATAACGGCCATAATCATGCATAGCGAGAAAGCGACATTAAAAGAAGCATAAGATGGCATCAAAAGTCAAAAACTAAATGATATCGAGGCTATGGCAACTTTGTATGAGTCAAACATGTGTGAGCATGCGCCAAGTCAACCCAAATAAAGCATCAAAGGAGAAAACAAAAAATGCTTCCAAATAATTAAAACAACGCATGATTTTTTTCAAAGGCTCATTAAGCAATCTCAGTCATTTGAGACAAGTCATGCTACAGCAAAACCACTAAGCATACTATCAAAAAGACATCAAGCATGACATGCAAAAGCCTAGGCCGCAGTCTACACAAGCTCCTTCTTGTACCACTTTTTTGCATAAATCTTTTTCTCTTTTCCAACACCATTCAAACTTTTTATAACCAACTCTTTTGATGAAAACCAACATGGACCAGAGGTTAAAACACACCTTGATGAAAAGATATAACAAGATCTGAACAAAAATCAAGGTGAAAAATGAAAGCTAAACGCGGTTCTAGAAAAAGAGAACACTCGTTAAAATTATAAGAATGAAAAACGGAGTGTTCTTGGCAAATGAAAAGCAAGGCAACTTCTCCAAAAGGAATTTGTTGGGGTCCAACCATTTATTGCAGAAAACAAAACTAAACAAAACTGAAAACTAAAAACAACTGACGCTCCAAGAAAAATGCATAATGCATGAAGCAATAAAAATATAGTGTTTTGAAAGGTGACCTGATTTTTGCCGATGAAGAAGAGGTGCCTCGGGGGCATCCCCAAGCTTTGATGCTTGTACTTCTTGGATATTTCTTGGGGTGAAATGGGCATCCCCAAGCTTGAGCTTTTGTCCATTCTTCAATTCATCTCATCATTCTCCAATCCCTACACTTGAAAACTTCATTCATACAAAACTAAACACAAATCTATTAGCAACATTAGTGTAAGCATAATAATGGATCAACCCTTTTTGCTTCAGGTTTCAACTCAAAACCACCACATATAAAGCATATACTACTGTAGCAACTTCCCCAAAAGTTCCGTGATCAAAAGAACTCAAAAAGAAAGCGATCGAGCGGCAAACACAAATATTGGCAGAAATCTGTCAAAACAGAACAGCTGACAAAGGTCGATTTTTTAGAGGGTTTTATGTTGCTCAAATCAAAAAGTGTTCAACTAATGAAAGTTTGGATATAACCTGGGGCATATGCGCAAGAAATCGCAGGTCCAACAGATATACAGAGAATTTTCACGAATTTTTACGGTGCAGCACCGAAAACAGTTTCAGGACAGCAACATCCCCAAATCTTACCTCGCTCAAATTAGAGGCTTCTCTTGGCACAACAACGAAATAAAAAGGATAAGGACAGGTCATTACAGTAGTAATAACTTCCAAGACTCAAATAAAAGAAAAATAACTGAATGTAAAAATATTGGGTTATCTCCCAAGAGTGCTTTTCTTTAACGCCTTTGAGCTAGGCGCAGAAAATGTGAATCAAGTAATATCAAGCGATGAAGCATCAAGCTCATAATTTGCTCTAAGAATAGAGTCAAAAAGTAATTTCTTCCTCTTTCTAGGGAAGTGTTCCATACCTTTCTTGAGTGGAAATTGATATTTGATGGTGCCTTCCCTCATATCAATGATGGCACCTACAGTTCGAAGAAAGGGTCTTCCCAAAATAATAGGACATGAAGCATTGCATTCAACATCCATGGTAAGAAAATCAACGGGAACAAGGTTATTGTTAACCATAATAAGAACATCATTAATTCTTCCCAAAGGTTTCTTCTTAGCAACATCGGCAATAGGAACATTATAATAACACTTTTCAAGCGGTGGTAAATCAAGCATGTCATAAATTTTTCTAGGCATAATAGAAATACTAGCACCTAGATCACATAAAGCATGGCAATCAAAACCATTAACATGCATATCAATGATGGGTTCCCAACCATGTTCTAATTTCTTGGGAATAGAAGCTTTTTGCTTCAACTTTTCATCCCTAATTTTCATGAGAGCATTGGTAATATGCTTAGTAAAAGCAACATTTAAAGAACTAGCATTAGGAGTCAAAGCAAGCTTTTGCAAGAACAAAATAGCTTCAGATATATTGCAGCCATCAACATCAAAATCATTAAAGGAAATAGAGCTATCATCTCCTACACTCTGAAAAATGTTAGCACTCTTTTGAGAAAAAGTTTTAGCTGTTTTGGGCTTTTAACACTAAGAGTAGGAGTTTTCTCTACACCAATCAAAGTAAGAGGATTGCTAGCATTAGGAATAACATCATTAGAGGTAGTAATGGTACATACCTTCATCTCTCTAGCCATCTCATCTTCTCTTTCCCACCTGGCATGCAGTTCTGCTAGCATCCTAACATTTTCATCAATTCTAACTTGGATAGCATTAGCAGTAGCAAATGGGTCAGGCTTAGCGAACATTCTGTTAACCAAAGAAGATTGTTCATTAGACAAAGATGAAATATCGGTTTCAGCTTTGGAAACCTTAGCTTGTAACTCAGGAATAGCCTTGTTCAAATTTTCAAGTTGATGACTAATAGTCCTCAACAGAGCCGATTGCTCCTCCATAGTCTTGGTGAAAGCCCTGTTCTGCTCATATTGCACCTGCATAAAATTCTTGGTAGCCTTTTCAAGTTCAAAAATTCTTTCTTCACTAGGCATTTTAGGTCTACCGAGATAGCTATTATCACCATTAGAAGGAAACGGCCTATAATTGTTACAAGCAAAATTGTTCCTATAAGCATTGTTGTTAAAATTATTATTTCTAATGAAGTTTACATCAACATGCTCTTCTTGAGCAACCAAAGAGGCTAAAGGAACATTATTAGGATCTACATGAGTCCTATCATTAGAAAGCATAAGCATAATAGCATCAATCTTATCACTCAAGGAAGAGGTTTCCTCAACAGAATTTACCTTCTTACCTTGTGGAGCTCTCTCGGTGTGCCATTCAGAGTAATTTACCATCATATTGTCGAGAAGCTTTGTTGCGGCGCCCAAGGTAATGTTGGAATTATGCCCTAGAGGCAATAATAAAGATATTATTATTATAATTCTTGTTCATGATAATGTTTATATTCCATGCTAGAATTGTATTAAGCGGAAACTTTAATACTTGTGTGGTTTATGAACAACACCGTGTCCCTAGTACGCCTCTATGGACTAGCTCATTGATTAATGATGGTTAAGGTTTCCTAACCATAGACATGAGTTGTCAATTAATAATGAGATCATATCATTAGGAGAATGATGTGATGGACAGACCCAAATAAAGCAGAGCAATTAGATCGTATCATCGTGTTCATCTTTGCGAAGCTTTTTCCTATGTCATGTATTGTGTTCCTTAGACCATGAGATAATACAAACCCCTGGTATCGGAAGAAAGCTTTGAGGTCATCAAACGTCATCCTATGTGAGGGTGATCATAAAGGTGTCTCTCAGGTAATCGGAAAGTACTTGTTGGGTTGTATGTATCGAGATGGAATTTGTCCCTCCCGAGTCGGAGAGATATACTTCGGGCCCACTCGGTAATCGATATCAACATCGCTTGCAAGCACGTGGTTAAGGAGTTAATCATAAAGTGATATCGGATTACAGAACGAGTAAAGTACTTGCTGTGAACGAGATTGAACTAGGTATGCCGATACCGACGATCGAATCTCGGGTGAGTAAAATATCGCGAGACGAAGGGAATACAAATACAGGATTGATTGAATCCTGACATCGTGGTTCATCCGATATGATCATCGCTGAGTGTGTGGGAGTCAATATGGATTTCCAGATCCCGCTATTGATTATTGATGGAGATCATGTCCACGTATTCTCGAACCCGTAGGGTCACACACTTAACGCAAATCATCGCTAGGGTAGTTCGGGGATATATGTGAAATAGTTTCGGAAGTTACGGAATTGTTCCGGGTGAAAAATATTGGTATTTATTAATTATTAGAATTAGTAAATATTGATTCTATTTATTTGAAAGAAATAAATAAAGAAAAGAAAAAAAAGGAGGCAGCGACCTGGCTCGCTCGATCGGAAACGATCGGAGCGGCCAGGAGCTGGCCGTTGGCTTGCTATTGCATGCTATGCATGGCACGCTCGCGAGATGAGGCTGGCCCGTTTGGGCTTTGGCTCATGGCCTTGGCCGGTGCACAGGGACCAGCCCATGCACGTATGACGTGCACGAGGGGCTGCTCCAGGAATCGATCTTCGATCGATCGGCGCCGCCGGAAGCTAGCTTCACGTAACGTAACAAGTACGTTTGGGTTTTGACCTAGCTCCTCGTCCAAGCAATCCGCTTATAAAAGGACTACGGCGCCGGCGTCTCAGGAGACCTAATTCCCGCGGAGCCGCTGCCCGGTTTTTGAAGCCTCCTTTCTCCGTTCTTTCTCCACCACGCAAACAGACGAAGCCCTATCGGCGCATACTCTCCACCATAGACACCACACCGTCGTGTTGTCGATCCCATCTACTACTTCACCATATCTCGCTGGACCGGGAAGGCGGAGTCGTTGGTGCGCTGTACGTGTGCATCTCTCGGAGGCGTCGCCACTTGCGGCGTTGGATCGGATCGGATCGCGAGGAGGAGACGGCTAGTACGACTACATCATCCACGTTCTGTTGAACGTTTCCGCTGTGCGATTTCTTCAAGGGTATGAAGATCTCATCTACCTCTCTCGTTGATTACATCTTCTAGATTAGATCTTGGCTTTCTTGTTCGCATCCGTAGGAAAATTTTTGATTTACTATGCTGCGAATCCCTTCAGTGGTATCAGAGCTAGATCTATGCGTAGATGTGTTTCACGAGTAGAACGCAACATGCTTGTTGCGGGCGTTGATGTTTTCTGTTGCAAACCTCTTGTTTTGTACTTCTTATGACGCGGCATAGGGAGATCGAAGCGGTCCAGGCCAACTTTACGCGACCTCGTTCGCGAGACCGGCTCCGCACTTGACGTGTGGCTTGTTCCACACATGCGGCTGGTGGATGCCAGTTTCTCTCACTATAGTAGTCATGAGATTTACAACGGATGTTAGCAACCATAATATCACCGTTGTGGCTTTTCGTAGGTAAGAATCGTTCTTAGCTTGTTACTCCCATAAGCCACGTAAAACATGCAACAACAAAGTAGAGGCGTCTAACTTGTTTTTGCAGGGAGTGTTTTGTGATATGGTATGGCCCAAGACATGATGTGTATCAATTGAGATGTATGCGATGATCATGTTTTGTAATATTTCACGACTTGCATGTCGATGAGTTCACAACCGGCAGGAGCCATATGGTTGTCTTTATAATTGTGTATGACCTGCGTGTCAACTTCTTATACGCCATGTAATAGCTTTACTTTATCGCTAAGTAGTTAGCAATAGTTGTAGTTGCTATTCGTGGTGGAGGCAATCATGGTGGAGTGATGGAGATCATGTCGGCGCGCACAAGATGGAGATCATTGCGCGGAGATTGGCTATACCATGTCACATAAAATTATATGCATGTGATGTTTATCCTTTTATGTATCTTATTTTCCTTAGATCGCGATGGTAGCATTATAAGATGATTCCTCACTTAAAGATCAAGATAAAATTGTGTTCTCCCCTCGTATGCACCGTTGCGAAAGTTCGTCGTTTTCAAGCACCTCGTGATGATCGGGTGCTATAAACTCTACGTTCACATACAACGGGTGCAAGCCAGTTTTGCACACCTGGAAATACTTGGGTTTGACTTGACGAGCTTAGCATGTACAGACATGGCCTCGGAACACACGAACCTAAAGGTTAAACATGAGTCATATGAATGATATGATCGACACTTTGTTGTCCACCATTGAAACCACATCTCTTCTCGTGAAGATCGGATTAGGTGTGGTGAATTTGGATCGTGTTCACTAAACAACTTGAGGGATGTTGAATTTAGTGGGAGTTCATCTAGTAATTTGATTAAGTTGAACCAATTATCATGAACATAGTCTAAATTGTACTTGCAAATTTTGTAGATCAAATGGCTAAGTCCAACTTCAACTTCAACGTTTTTGCTGAGAAAGAAAAGCTTAAGAACAATGGGTCTAACTTCACCAACTGGTTCCGCAATCTGAGAATCCTTCTCGCTGGCGGACAAAAAGCCTATGTACTTGAGAAAGCGCTAGGTGACGTGTTGGAATTATGCCCTAGAGGCAATAATAAAGATGTTATTATTATAATTCTTGTTCATGATAATGTTTATTTTCCATGCTAGAATTGTATTAAGCGGAAACTTTAATACTTGTGTGGTTTATGAACAAACACCGTGTCCCTAGTACGCCTCTATGGACTAGCTCATTGATTAATGATGGTTAAGGTTTCCTAACCATAGACATGTGTTGTCAATTAATAATGAGATCATATCATTAGGAGAATGGTGTGATGGACAGACCCAAATAAAGCAGAGCAATTAGATCGTGTCATCGTGTTCATCTTTGCGAAGCTTTTCCTATGTCATGTATTGTATTCCTTAGACCATGAGATAATATAACTCCCTAGTATCGGAAGAAAGCTTTGAAGTCATCAAACGTCATCCTATGTGAGGGTGATAATAAAGGTGTCTCTCAGGTGATCAGAAAGTACTTGTTGAGTTGTATGTATCGAGATGGAATTTGTCCCTCCCAAGTCGGAGAGATATACTTCGGGCCCACTCGGTAATCGATATCAACACCGCTTGCAAGCATGTGGTTAAGGAGTTAATCACGAAGTGATATCAGATTACGGAACGAGTAAAGTACTTGCTGTGAACGAGATTGAACTAGGTATGGCGATACCGACGATCAAATCTCGGGCAAGTAAAATATCGTGTGACGAAGGGAATACATATACGGGATTAATTGAATCCTGACATCGTGGTTCACCGATAATGATCTTCGTTGAATATATGGGAGTCAATATGGATTTCCAGATCCCGCTATTGATTATTGATAGTGATCATGTCCATACATTCTCGAACCCGTAGGGTCACACACTTAACGCTCATCGACGCTAGGGTAGTTTTGGGATTTGTGGAAATTGTTTCAGAGAGTAACGGAATTGTTCCGGGAAAGAAGATTAATGATTTATTAATTAATTGAATTAATAAATGTTAATACATATATTTATTTAGTAGAAATAAATAAGGGCTAAAAGTTAGTCCATAAGTAGTTTTGCTAACGGGCTGATTTTGTAGCCCATCTAGACAAACTACTAAAAAGGAAAAAGAAAGAAAAAAAAAGGGAGTGTCGCAGTTTGGCCGGCTGGGCCGGCCGACCGCACAGCCCCACGCACCGTGCATCGTTTACTATCTGCCGCTCATGCTTGGCTGCTGGGCCGACCTGATCGGCGGCGCTCGCCAGGAGCATGCCGATCGCTACCGATCGAGACTCCTGCTCGTGATGGTTTTTGTGGCGTGCACGGTACGGCTTCCTGGAGCTTCAAGCAGAGATCGGTCGGACCGATACTTGGTTTGCAAGTTGCTCACGGTGGCGGACGCCTATAAAAAGAGGAGACCGGCCGGCGGCTTGGACAATCAAGTTTTTCCGCGAAGCCGCTGCCCGCTTTCTGAAGCCTCCTTTTTCCGTTCTTTCTCCACCACGCAAACAGGCGAAGCCCTGTCGGCGAAAACTCTCCACCATAGACACCACGCCGTCGTGTTGTCGATCCCATCTACCACTCCACCATATCTCGCTGGACCGGGAAGGCGGAGTCGTTGGTGCGCTGTGGGTGTGCATCTCTCGGAGGCGTCGCCACTTGCGGCGTTGGATCGGATCGGATCGCGAGGAGGAGACGGCGAGTACGACTACGTCAACCACGTTCTCTTGAACGTTTCCGCTGTGCGAATCTTCAAGGGTATGAAGATCTCATCTACCTCTCTCGTTGATTACATCTCCTAGATTAGATCTTGGCTTTCTTGTTCGTTGCGTAGGAAATTTTTGTTTACTATGCTACGAATCCCTTCAGTGGTATCAGAGCTTGTTCTATGCGTAGATGTGTTTCACGAGTAGAACGCAACATGCTTGTTGCGGGCGTTGATGTTTTTTGTTGCAAACTTCTTGTTGTGTATCTCTTATGGCGCGGTATAGTGAGATCGAAGCGGTCCAAGCCAACTTTACGCGACCGCGTTCGCGAGACCGGCTCCGCACTTGACGTGTGGCTTGTTCCATACATGCGGCTGGTGGATGCCAGTTTCTCTCACTATAGTAGTCATGGGACTTACATCGGATGTTAGCAACCATAATATCACCGTTGTGGCTTTTCGTAGGTAAGAATCGTTCTTAGCTTGTTACTCCCTTGAGCCACGTAAAACATGCAACAACAAAGTAGAGGCGTCTAACTTGTTTTTGCAGGGAGTGTTTTGTGATATGGTATGGCCACAAGATGTGATGTGATATATGTGATGTATGCGATGATCATGTTTTGTAATATTTCACGACTTGCATGTCGATGAGTTCACAACCGGCTGGAGCCATATGGTTGTCTTTATAATTATGTATGACCTGCGTGTCAACTTCTTATACGCCATGTAATAGCTTTACTTTATCGCTAAATAGTTAGCAATAGTTGTAGTTGCTATTTGTGGTGGAGGCAATCATGGTGGAGTGATGGAGATCATGCCGGCGCGCACAAGATGGAGATCATGGCGCGGAGATTGGCTATACCATGTCACATAAAATTATATGCATGTGATGTTTATCCTTTTATGTATCTTATTTTGCTTAGATTGCGACGGTAGCATTATAAGATGATTCCTCACTTAAAAGATCAAGATAAAATTGTGTTCTCCCCTCGTATGCGCCGTTGCGAAAGTTCGTCGTTTTCAAGCACCTCGTGATGATCGGGTGCTATAAACTCTACGTTCACATACAACGGGTGCAAGCCAGTTTTGCACACGCGGAAAATACTTGGGTT
This sequence comes from Dactylis glomerata, assembly GCA_007115705.1. Lineage (NCBI taxonomy): Eukaryota > Viridiplantae > Streptophyta > Magnoliopsida > Poales > Poaceae > Dactylis > Dactylis glomerata. The sequence continues at coordinate 419,815 of QXEO01000243.1, read as the reverse complement.
TGACTTGACGAGCCTAGCATGTACAGACATGGCCTCGGAACACACGAACCGAAAGGTTAAACATGAGTCATATGAATGATATGATCGACACTTAGTTGTCCACCATTGAAACCACATCTCTTCTCGTGAAGATCGGATTAGGTGTGGTGAATTTGGATCGTGTTCACTAAACAACTTGAGGGATGTTGAATTTAGTGGGAGTTCATCTAGTAATTTGATTAAGTTGAACTAGTTATCATGAACATAGTCTAAATTGTACTTGCAATGTTGTAGATCAAATGGCTAAGTCCAACTTCAACTTCAACGTTTTTGCTGAGAAAGAAAAGCTTAAGAACAATGGGTCTAACTTCACCAACTGGTTCCGCAATCTGAGAATCATACTCGCTGGCGGACAAAAAGCCTATGTACTTGACAAAGCGCTAGGTGACACCCCTGCTGCAACTGCGAAAACTGAAGAACTTGCTGACTTCAATGCTCGTAGAGATGATTGTGATGTGATTATGAGTACCATGCTGTTTTCTATGGAACCGGAACTTCAAAATCGTTTTGAGAAGTACCGCGGGCCTTTTGAGATACTTGAGGAACTGAAAACGATGTTTCAGACTCAGGCCCGTTCTGAGAGATATGAGATCTCTGAGAAGTTCTTTAACTGCAAGATGGAGGAAGGGAGTTCCGTTAGTGAGCACGCCATTAAGATGTCGGGCTACACTCAACGCCTTGAGCAACTGGACTGCAAGATTCCAGAGGAGCTCAAGATTGACAGAGTTCTGCAATCACTCCCTCCTAGCTACAAAGGTTTTGTAGTTACTCACAATCAAATTGGTTCCACTGATACGATCACTGAGCTCTTTGCTAAGCTGAAAGCTGCGGAGGTGGATATCAAGAAAGACAATCATGTGTTGATGGTCAACAAGACCACTAGCTTTAAGAAAGCTAAAGGTACAAAGGGATCTTTCAAGAAAGGCAAAGGCAAGCACGTTGCCCCTGCTGAGAAGAAGCTCAAGTCTGGACCTAAGCCGGACACTGAGTGCTTCTATTGCAAGATCAAGGGTCACTGGAAGCGCAACTGTCCGAAGTACTTAGCAGACAAGAAGGCTGGCACCATCAAAGGTATATTTGATATACATGTTATTGATGTCTACCTTACTAGCGCTCGTTGTAGTGCCTGGGTATATGATACTGGTTCAGTTGCTAATATTTGTAACTCGAAACAGGAGCTACGGAATAGACGGCGGCTAGCAAGAGATGAGGTGACGATGCGCGTTGGCAATGGATCAAAAGTTGATGTGATGGCCGTCGGCACGCTCTCCTTAGTTTTACCTTCGGGATTAGTTTTAAACCTTAATAAGTGTTATTATGTGCCTGCGTTGAGCATGAACATTATATCTGGATCGTGTTTATTGCAAGACGGTTATTCATTTAAATCTGAGAATAATGGTTGTTCTATTTATATGAATAACATCTTTTATGGTCATGCACCTGTTGTGAATGGTTTATTTCTTCTGAATCTCGAAAGCAATGAAACACACATCCATAACATTGAGGCTAAAAGATGCAAAGTAGATAGTGATAATCCAACTTATTTGTGGCACTGCCGTCTAGGTCATATTGGTGTAAAACGCATGAAGAAACTCCATTCTGATGGACTTTTAGAGTCTCTTGATTTTGAATCATTTGACACGTGCGAACCATGCCTCATGGGCAAGATGATCAAAACCCCGTTCTCCGGAATAATGGAGCGAGCAACGGACTTATTGGAAATCATACATACCGATGTGTGCGGACCAATAAGTATTTCGACGCGCGGTGGATATCGCTATTTTCTCACTTTTACTGATGACTTAAGTAGATATGGGTATATCTATTTAATGAAACATAAATCTGAAACGTTTGAAAAGTTCAAAGAATTTCAGAACGAAGTGGAAAACCATCGTAACAGGAAAATTAAATTTCTACGATCCGATCGTGGAGGTGAGTATTTGAGTTATGATTTTCTCACGCATCTTAAAGCAAGCGGAATCGTTTCGCAACTCACGCCACCCGGAACACCACAGCGCAATGGTGTGTCTGAACGCCGGAATCGAACTCTATTAGATATGGTGCGATCAATGATGTCTCTTACAGATTTGCCGTTATCATTTTGGGGTTATGCATTAGAAACCGCTGCATTCACTTTAAATAGGGCACCATCTAAATCCGTTGAGACGACACCGTATGAACTTTGGTTTGGTGCTAAACCTAAGTTGTCGTTTCTTAAAGTTTGGGGATGCGAAGCTTACGTCAAGAAGTTGATGCCGGACAAGCTCGAACCCAAAGCGGAGAAATGCGTCTTCATAGGATACCCTAAGGAAACGATTGGGTATACCTTCTACCACAGATCCGAAGGCAAAGTGTTTGTTGCTAAGAACGGATCCTTTCTTGAGAAGGAGTTTCTCTCGAAAGAAGTGAGTGGGAGGAAGGTAGAGCTAGACGAGGTTATTGAACCTTCTCTCGAGTTGGAGAGTAGCGCAGCACCAGAAATTGTTCCGGCGCCGCCTGCATCAACAAGAGAGGAAGCTAATGATAAAGATCATGAAACTTCAAACGATGCTACTACTGAACTTCGCAGGTCGACAAGGTCACGTGCCACTCCTGAATGGTACGGCAACCCTGTCTTAACCGTCTTGTTGTTAGACAACAGCGAACCTGCGAACTATGAGGAAGCAATGATGAGCCCAGACTCTGAGAAATGGCTAGAGGCCATGAAATCCGAATTGGGATCCATGAGCGAAAACCAAGTGTGGACTTTGGTGGATCCTCCTAGCGACCGTAAGGCCGTTGAGTGCAAATGGATTTTCAAGAAGAAAACGGACGCGGATGGTAATGTTACTGTCTATAAAGCTCGGCTTGTCGCAAAAGGTTTTCGGCAAGTTCAAGGTGTTGACTACGATGAGACTTTTTCTCCCGTAGCGATGTTTAAGTCCATTCGGATTTTATTAGCAATTGCTGCGTTTCATGATTATGAAATATGGCAGATGGATGTCAAGACTGCGTTCCTCAATGGCAACATTGATGAAGAGTTGTATATGATGCAGCCCGAAGGTTTTGTCGATCCTAAGGATGCTAATAAGGTGTGCAAACTTCAGCGTTCCATTTATGGACTGAAGCAAGCATCTCGGAGTTGGAACCTTCGTTTTGATCAAGTGATCAAGAATTTTGGATTTGTTCCAAATTGCTACGAAGCTTGTATCTACAAGAAAGTGAGTGGGAGCTCGGTGACATTTTTAGTACTATATGTGGATGACATATTGATTATTGGAAATGACATCGATATGCTTAACGATGTGAAGAGTTATTTGAATAAATGTTTTTCAATGAAAGACCTAGGGGAAGCTGCTTATATATTAGGCATCAAAATCTATAGAGATAGAGAAAGACGCCTAATAGCTTTAAGCCAAAGTACATATCTGGACAAAGTTCTGAAGAGGTTCAGAATGGATAAAGCAAAGAAAGGTTCATTGCCCATGTTGTCAGGTAAGATATTGAGCAAGGCTCAGTGTCCAGCTACGGTAAAAGATAGAGAAACTATGAGCAAAGTGCCATATGCCTCGGTCATAGGTTCTATCATGTATGCCATGCTGTGTACTAGACCGGATGTGTCCAATGCTCTTAGTTTGACGAGCAGATACCAAAGTGATCCAGGAGTGGAACACTGGACAGCCGTAAAGAACATCCTAAAGTATTTAAATAGGACTAAAGAAATGTTCTTAGTCTATGGAGGTGACGAGGAGCTCGTCGTAAAAGGTTACGTCGACGCTAGCTTCGACACCGACCCGGATGATTCTAAATCTCAGACAGGATACGTTTATATTTTGAATGGTGGAGCTGTGAGCTGGAGAAGCTGCAAGCAAAGCGTGATCGCGGGATCTACAACAGAAGCGGAATACATGGCTGCTTCGGAAGCATCAAGTGAAGGAGTTTGGATCAGAAACTTCATCACTGAGCTTGGTGTGGTTCCAAATGCCTTGGACCCACTGGAGATATTGTGCGACAACACTGGCGCCATAGCACTGGCTAAGGAACCAAGATATCATCCAAAGACCAAGCACATCAATCGCCGATTCCATATAATTCGAGATTATATAGCAGATGGAGATCTGAAGATTAGCAAAGTACATACAGATCTGAATGTCGCAGATCCGTTGACTAAACCTCTTCCACGAGCAAAACATGATCAGCACCTTAATGCCATGGATGTTAGATTGTTGCCAGATGTAAACTAGATTATTGACTCTAGTGCAAGTGGGAGACTGTTGGAATTATGCCCTAGAGACAATAATAAAGATGTTATTATTATAATTCTTGTTCATGATAATGTTTATTTTCCATGCTAGAATTGTATTAAGCGGAAACTTTAATACTTGTGTGGTTTATGAACAAACACCGTGTCCCTAGTACGCCTCTATGGACTAGCTCATTGATTAATGATGGTTAAGGTTTCCTAACCATAGACATGTGTTGTCAATTAATAATGAGATCATATCATTAGGAGAATGGTGTGATGGACAGACCCAAATAAAGCAGAGCAATTAGATCGTGTCATCGTGTTCATCTTTGCGAAGCTTTTCCTATGTCATGTATTGTATTCCTTAGACCATGAGATAATACAACTCCCTAGTATCGGAAGAAAGCTTTGAAGTCATCAAACGTCATCCTATGTGAGGGTGATAATAAAGGTGTCTCTCAGGTGATCAGAAAGTACTTGTTGAGTTGTATGTATCGAGATGGAATTTGTCCCTCCCAAGTCGGAGAGATATACTTCGGGCCCACTCGGTAATCGATATCAACACCGCTTGCAAGCATGTGGTTAAGGAGTTAATCACGAAGTGATATCAGATTACGGAACGAGTAAAGTACTTGCTGTGAACGAGATTGAACTAGGTATGGCGATACCGACGATCAAATCTCGGGCAAGTAAAATATCGTGTGACGAAGGGAATACATATACGGGATTAATTGAATCCTGACATCGTGGTTCACCGATAATGATCTTCGTTGAATATATGGGAGTCAATATGGATTTCCAGATCCCGCTATTGATTATTGATAGTGATCATGTCCATACATTCTCGAACCCGTAGGGTCACACACTTAACGCTCATCGACGCTAGGGTAGTTTTGGGATTTGTGGAAATTGTTTCAGAGAGTAACGGAATTGTTCCGGGAAAGAAGATTAATGATTTATTAATTAATTGAATTAATAAATGTTAATACATATATTTATTTAGTAGAAATAAATAAGGGCTAAAAGTTAGTCCATAAGTAGTTTTGCTAACGGGCTGATTTTGTAGCCCATCTAGACAAACTACTAAAAAGGAAAAAGAAAGAAAAAAAAAGGGAGTGTCGCAGTTTGGCCGGCTGGGCCGGCCGACCGCACAGCCCCACGCACCGTGCATCGTTTACTATCTGCCGCTCATGCTTGGCTGCTGGGCCGACCTGATCGGCGGCGCTCGCCAGGAGCATGCCGATCGCTACCGATCGAGACTCCTGCTCGTGATGGTTTTTGTGGCGTGCACGGTACGGCTTCCTGGAGCTTCAAGCAGAGATCGGTCGGACCGATACTTGGTTTGCAAGTTGCTCACGGTGGCGGACGCCTATAAAAAGAGGAGACCGGCCGGCGGCTTGGACAATCAAGTTTTTCCGCGAAGCCGCTGCCCGCTTTCTGAAGCCTCCTTTTTCCGTTCTTTCTCCACCACGCAAACAGGCGAAGCCCTGTCGGCGAAAACTCTCCACCATAGACACCACGCCGTCGTGTTGTCGATCCCATCTACCACTCCACCATATCTCGCTGGACCGGGAAGGCGGAGTCGTTGGTGCGCTGTACGTGTGCATCTCTCGGAGGCGTCGCCACTTGCGGCGTTGGATCGGATCGGATCGCGAGGAGGAGACGGCGAGTACGACTACGTCAACCACGTTCTCTTGAACGTTTCCGCTGTGCGAATCTTCAAGGGTATGAAGATCTCATCTACCTCTCTCGTTGATTACATCTCCTAGATTAGATCTTGGCTTTCTTGTTCGTTGCGTAGGAAATTTTTGTTTACTATGCTACGAATCCCTTCATGACGCCCCTGCTATTGATGCGCCGGCTGATGAAAAAGCTGTTTATCAGTCACGCAAAGATGATTATGGCGTGATTAAGAGTACCATGTTGTTTGCTATGGAACCGGAACTTCAAAATCGTTTTGAGGAGTTCAAGGGGCCTTTTGAGATACTTGAGGAACTGAAAACGATGTTTCAGACTCAGGCCCGTTCTGAGAGATATGCGATCTCTGAGAAGTTCTTTAACTGCAAGATGGAGGAAGGGAGTTCCGTTAGTGAGCACGCCATTAAGATGTCGGGCTACACTCAACGCCTTGAGCAACTGGACTGCAAGATTCCAGAGGAGCTCAAGATTGACAGAGTTCTGCAATCACTCCCTCCTAGCTACAAAGGCTTTGTAGTTACTCACAATCAAATTGGTTCCACTGATACGATCACTGAGCTCTTCGCTAAGCTGAAAGCTGCGGAGGTGGATATCAAAAAGGATAATCATGTGTTGATGGTCAACAAGACCACTAGCTTTAAGAAAGCTAAGGGTGCAAAGGGATCCTTCAAGAAAGGCAGCGGCAAGCGCGTTGCCCCTGTTGAGAAGAAGCTCAAGTCTGGACCTAAGCCGGACACTGAGTGCTTCTATTGCAAGGTCAAGGGTCACTGGAAGCGCAACTGTCCGAAGTACTTAGCGGACAAGAAGGCTGGCACCATTAAAGGTATATTTGATATACATGTTATTGATGTTTACCTTACTAGCGCTCGTTGTAGTGCCTGGGTATATGATACTGGTTCAGTTGCTAATATTTGTAACTCGAAACAGGAGCTACGGAATAGACGGCGGCTAGCAAGGGATGAGGTGACGATGCGCGTTGGCAATGGATCAAAAGTTGATGTGATGGCCGTCGGCACGCTCTCCTCAGTTTTACCTTCGGGATTAGTTTTAAACCTTAATAAATGTTATTATGTGCCTGCGTTGAGCATGAACATTATATCTGGATCGTGTTTATTGCAAGACGGTTATTCATTTAAATCTGAGAATAATGGTTGTTCTATTTATATGAATAACATCTTTTATGGTCAGGCACCTGTTGTGAATGGTTTATTTCTTCTGAATCTCGAAAGCAATGAAACGCACATCCATAACATTGAGGCTAAAAGATGCAAAGTAGATAGTGATAATCCAACTTATTTGTGGCACTGCCGTCTAGGTCATATTGGTGTAAAACGCATGAAGAAACTCCATTCTGATGGACTTTTGGAGTCTCTTGATTTTGAATCATTTGACACGTGTGAACCGTGCCTCATGGGCAAGATGATCAAAACCCCGTTCTCCGGAATAATGGAGCGAGCAACGGACTTGTTGGAAATCATACATACCGATGTGTGCGGACCAATGAGTGTTTCGACGCGCGGTGGATATCGCTATTTTCTCACTTTTACTGATGACTTAAGTAGATATGGGTATATCTATTTAATGAAACATAAATCTGAAACGTTTGAAAAGTTCAAAGAATTTCAAAACGAAGTGGAAAACCATCGTAACAGGAAAATTAAATTTCTGCGATCCGATCGTGGAGGTGAGTATTTGAGTTATGATTTTCTCACGGATCTTAAAGCAAGCGGAATCGTTTCGCAACTCACGCCACCCGGAACACCACAACGCAATGGTGTGTCTGAACGCCGGAATCGAACTCTATTAGATATGGTGCGATCAATGATGTCTCTTACAGATTTGCCGTTATCATTTTGGGGTTATGCATTAGAAACCGCTGCATTCACTTTAAATAGGGCACCATCTAAATCCGTTGAGACGACACCGTATGAACTATGGTTTGGTGCTAAACCTAAGTTGTCGTTTCTTAAAGTTTGGGGATGCGAAGCTTACGTCAAGAAGTTGATGCCGGACAAGCTCGAACCCAAAGCGGAGAAATGCGTCTTCATAGGATACCCTAAGGAAACGATTGGGTATACCTTCTACCACAGATCCAAAGGCAAAGTGTTTGTTGCAAAGAACGGATCCTTTCTTGAGAAGGAGTTTCTCTCGAAAGAAGTGAGTGGGAGGAAGGTAGAGCTAGACGAGGTTATTGAACCTTCTCTCGAGTTGGAGAGTAGCGCAGCACCCGAAATTGTTCCGGCGCCGCCTGCACCAACAAGAGAGGAAGCTAATGATGAGAATCATGAAACTTCAAACGATGCTACTACTGAACTTCGCAGGTCAACAAGGTCACGTACCACTCCTGAATGGTATGGCAACCCTGTCTTAACTGTCTTGTTGTTAGACAACAGTGAACCTGCGAACTATGAGGAAGCAATGATGAGCCCAGACTCTGAGAAATGGCTAGAGGCCATGAAATCCGAATTGGGATCCATGAGCGAAAACCAAGTATGGACTTTGGTGGACCCTCCTAGCGACCGTAAGGCCGTTGAGTGCAAATGGATTTTCAAGAAGAAAACGGACGCGGATGGTAATGTTACTGTCTATAAAGCTCGGCTTGTCGCAAAAGGTTTTCGGCAAGTTCAAGGTGTTGACTACGATGAGACTTTCTCTCCCGTAGCGATGTTTAAGTCCATTCGGATTTTATTAGCAATTGCTGCATTTCATGATTATGAAATATGGCAGATGGATGTCAAGACTGCGTTCCTCAATGGCAACATTGATGAAGAGTTGTATATGATGCAGCCCGAAGGTTTTGTCGACCCTAAGGATGCTAATAAGGTGTGCAAACTTCAGCGTTCCATTTATGGACTGAAGCAAGCATCTCGGAGTTGGAACCTTCGTTTTGATCAAGTGATCAAGAGTTTTGGATTTGTTCCAAATTGCTACGAAGCTTGTATATACAAGAAAGTGAGTGGGAGCTCGGTGACATTTTTAGTACTATATGTGGATGACATATTGATTATTGGAAATGACATCGGTATGCTTAACGATGTGAAGAGTTATTTGAATAAATGTTTTTCAATGAAAGACCTAGGAGAAGCTGCTTATATATTAGGCATCAAAATCTATAGAGATAGAGAAAGACGTCTAATAGCTTTAAGCCAAAGTACATACCTGGACAAAGTTCTAAAAAGTTTCAGAATGGATAAAGCAAAGAAAGGTTCATTGCCCATGTTGTCAGGTAAGATATTGAGCAAGGCTCAGTGTCCAGCTACGGTAAAAGATAGAAAAACTATGAGCAAAGTGCCATATGCCTCGGCCATAGGTTCTATCATGTATGCCATGCTATGTACTAGCCCGGATGTGTCCAATGCTCTTAGTTTGACGAGCAAATACCAAAGTGATCCAGGAGTGGAACACTAGACAGCCGTAAAGAACATCCTAAAGTATTTAAATAGGACTAAAGAAATGTTCTTAGTCTATGGAGGTGATGAGGAGCTCGTCGTAAAAGGTTACGTCGACGCTAGTTTCGACACCGACCCGGATGATTCTAAATCTCAGACAGGATACGTTTATATTTTGAATGGTGGAGCTGTGAGCTGGAGAAGCTGCAAGCAAAGCGTGATCGCGGGATCTACAACCGAAGCGGAATACATGGCTGCTTCGGAAGCGTCAAGTGAAGGAGTTTGGATCAGGAACTTCATCACTGAGCTTGGTGTGGTTCCAAATGCCTTGGACCCACTGGAGATATTGTGTGACAACACTGGCGCCATAGCACTGGCTAAGGAACCAAGATATCATCCAAAGACTAAGCACATCAACCGCCGGTTCCATATAATTCGAGATTATATAGCAGATGGAGATCTGAAGATTAGCAAAGTACATACGGATCTGAATGTCGCAGACCCGTTGACTAAACCTCTTCCACGAGCAAAACATGATCAACACCTTAATGCCATGGGTGTTAGATTGTTACCAGATGTAAACTAGATTATTGACTCTAGTGCAAGTGGGAGACTATTGGAATTATGCCCTAGAGGCAATAATAAAGATATTATTATTATAATTCTTGTTCATGATAATGTTTATATTCCATGCTAGAATTGTATTAAGCGGAAACTTTAATACTTGTGTGGTTTATGAACAACACCGTGTCCCTAGTACGCCTCTATGGACTAGCTCATTGATTAATGATGGTTAAGGTTTCCTAACCATAGACATGAGTTGTCAATTAATAATGAGATCATATCATTAGGAGAATGATGTGATGGACAGACCCAAATAAAGCAGAGCAATTAGATCGTATCATCGTGTTCATCTTTGCGAAGCTTTTTCCTATGTCATGTATTGTGTTCCTTAGACCATGAGATAATACAACCCCTGGTATCGGAAGAAAGCTTTGAGGTCATCAAACGTCATCCTATGTGAGGGTGATCATAAAGGTGTCTCTCAGGTAATCGGAAAGTACTTGTTGGGTTGTATGTATCGAGATGGAATTTGTCCCTCCCGAGTCAGAGAGATATACTTCGGGCCCACTCGGTAATCGATATCAACATCGCTTGCAAGCACGTGGTTAAGGAGTTAATCATAAAGTGATATCGGATTACAGAACGAGTAAAGTACTTGCTGTGAACGAGATTGAACTAGGTATGCCGATACCGACGATCGAATCTCGGGTGAGTAAAATATCGCGAGACGAAGGGAATACAAATACAGGATTGATTGAATCCTGACATCGTGGTTCATCCGATATGATCATCGCTGAGTGTGTGGGAGTCAATATGGATTTCCAGATCCCGCTATTGATTATTGATGGAGATCATGTCCACGTATTCTCGAACCCGTAGGGTCACACACTTAACGCAAATCATCGCTAGGGTAGTTCCGGGATATATGTGAAATAGTTTCGGAAGTTACGGAATTGTTCCGGGTGAAAAATATTGGTATTTATTAATTATTAGAATTAGTAAATATTGATTCTATTTATTTGAAAGAAATAAATAAAGAAAAGAAAAAAAAGGAGGCAGCGACCTGGCTCGCTCGATCGGAAACGATCGAAGCGGCCAGGAGCTGGCCGTTGGCTTGCTATTGCATGCTATGCATGGCACGCTCGCGAGATGAGGCTGGCCCGTTTGGGCTTTGGCTCATGGCCTTGGCCGGTGCACAGGGACCAGCCCATGCGCGTATGACGTGCACGAGGGGCTGCTCCAGGAATCGATCTTCGATCGATCGGCGCCGCCGGAAGCTAGCTTCACGTAACATAACAAGTACGTTTGGGTTTTGACCTAGCTCCTCGTCCAAGCAATCCGCTTATAAAAGGACTACGGTGCCGGCGTCTCAGGAGACCTAATTCCCGCGGAGCCGCTGCCCGGTTTCTGAAGCCTCCTTTCTCCGTTCTTTCTCCACCACGCAAACAGGCGAAGCCCTGTCGGCGCATACTCTCCACCATAGACACCACACCGTCGTGTTGTCGATCCCATCTACTACTTCACCATATCTCGCTGGACCGGGAAGGCGGAGTCGTTGGTGCGCTGTACGTGTGCATCTCTCGGAGGCGTCGCCACTTGCGGCGTTGGATCGGATCGGATCGCGAGGAGGAGACGGCTAGTACGACTACATCATCCACGTTCTGTTGAACGTTTCCGCTGTGCGATTTCTTCAAGGGTATGAAGATCTCATCTACCTCTCTCGTTGATTACATCTTCTAGATTAGATCTTGGCTTTCTTGTTCGCATCCGTAGGAAAATTTTTGATTTACTATGCTGCGAATCCCTTCAAGAGGGAGACAACTACAAAGGATTCTAATTTTTTTGAGTTTTTGATAAAATGATGCAAGAAAAAATAAAGTAAAGCAAAACTTAAAACAAAGTAAAGGATGTGCGTGCGAAAACTCCCCTTGCAGAAGTCTTCTTCCTCCCCAGCAACGACGCCAGAAAACTTGTTGATGGCGCGGTGATGATGGTGCCAGAAAACTTGTTGGCGTTTGTTGATGAAGTAAAAATGACCGACCAGTTGGAAACCCCAAGAGAAGGTTTGATGAATATAGCAGCAAGTTTTCCCTCAGTTATGAAACCAAGGTAGTCAATCCAGTAGGAGGGAGACAAACGATCAAAGGTGCTGCCCACTAGCTGCGTGATGCTCTAACAAGGGCGCCGTTAACGATAACTTGTTAGCGCGTCTTCAACCAGTAGCAACGTGGAACCTGCACACAACATAACCAAATACTTTGTTCCCAACTTACGATGAGGTTGTCAATCTCACCGGTTTGCTTGAAACAAAGGGTATGAGCTTATCGAGTTTTAAGTGATAATAGTATGCGAGTAAAGTAAACAGTGCGAGTAAAGTAAACAGGTGATGGCAATATAAAGGAAATAGGACCGGGGTCCACAGTTCACTAGTGGTGTCTCTCCATAAGATAAAATAACACATGCTGGGTAAACAAATTACAGTTGGGCAATTGATAGAATAAAGACAACGTGCATATGTTGAGAGGATCACTATGAGATTTACTCTGGGCATTACAACAAGATACATAGACCGCCATCCAACTGCATCTATGACTAATAATCCACTTGAGGCGAATCAATCCGAGAACTCCACAAGTATTAAGTTGCGAACAACAGATAACTGCATTAAGCAAAGTGTGTAATGTAAACAAAGCATATGCCCTCGAGCATATGAATGTTGTTTTCCCCCTAGTAGCAACAGCACATCTACAACCTTAGAGGTTTCTGTCACTCCCCCAGATTAAATAGAGGCATGAACCCACTATCGAGCATAAATACCCCCTCTTGGAGTCACTAGCAACTACTCGGCCAAGATAGCTACTAACAAAGGAGAGCATGCAAGATCATAAATAACATAGAGCTAAGATAAGATAATATTCAGCACATCAACTCAATCATAACACCAATATTCATCGGATCCCAACAAACACAACATGTAGAATTACATAAGATAAGATAATATTCAGCACATCAACTCAATCATAACACCAATATTCATCGGATCCCAACAAACACAACATGTAGAATTACATAACGGTGATCTCGATCATGTAAGGCAGCTCACGAGATCTAAACATGAAGCACATGGTGGAGAAGACAACCATCTAGCTACTGCTATGGACCCATAGTCCAAGGTAGACTACTCACTCATCGCTCCGGAGGCAAGCATGGCGATGAAGAAGACCTCCGGTGGCGATTCCCCTCTCCGGTAGGGTGCCGGGAAGAGCTTCTGGACCCTCCCGATCTTCGGGTCGATGGCGGCGGCGGATCGCGTTGTGTTCTAGAAAAGTGATCGGGTATTTAGGTTTTTCCCGTCTGGGGGTCTTTATAGGCGAAGGGGCGGCGTCTGAAGTGGACCAGGAGGCCCACACCACAGGCCAGCGTGGGCCAGGGGTGGGCCGCGCCCCCTGGTGGTGTGGCCACCCTCTGGTCTGGCTCCGTCTCCTCTTCGATGTTCTAGAAGCTCCGTGAAATATCTGGACGTCTGGCTTTGGTTTCGTCCAATTCCGAGAATGTTTCCTGTGTAACTTTTCTGAAACACAAAAACAGCAGAAAACAGGGAACTGGCACTGTGGCATCTTGTTAATAGGTTAGTTCCAGAAAATGCATAAAAATGCCACGAAGTGTAACGAAACACTAAACAAATGGTGTAAAAACAAGCATGGAGCATCAAAAATTATGGATACGTTGGAGACGTAGCAACTGGCTAAAGCCGGCCTAGTCAGCCAACCTTCAATGAATTCATCTTCCCGAGCTTATAAAAACCATCTCCTCAAGAATTTCCTTTGGGCAATGATTAAGATCAACTATAATATAGGAAACCCAATATCTTGTGCAAGAATATAATAAAATCCTGAAAATAATAATCACCACATTAATAGATAATATATTGTTAACAAACGCCAAAATCAATTAGGCGGGAAATGCTCTTTCAATCTCCCCCTTTTTGGTGTTTGATGACAATACATAATTTTGCATGTTTTAAACGATATAAAATATAGACGGAGCTCCCCCTTGCTATGTGCCTTATTTTGAATTTTGTATTTGAATACAAAGACACATCAACAAGAAGAAATCCCCCAAGATTTTATAATGTGATCCATATGTGCACAAGATATATGATAATTCAATAGCACATAATCAACAAGCATATATAGTATGACAAGATATATAGCAAGTAGGATCAACAAGGATAAACAGACATAAGTCTACTACACACATAATAATAGCAGATAGTTCAACACATAGTAGTAGTAGATAAACCAACTTGAGTTCAACAATGGGACAAAAGCAAGCAAGCAAACGATAAGTGCTTGTGGCCCAACCAAATCCAAATGGAAACCAACTGAAATCCAAATGGAAACACATGCAAATAGGACTTCTCCCCCTTTGGCATCAAGACGCCAAAAAGGGAGACAACAACACAAAGATCACTCCTCAAAGTCATCAAAGTCCTCATCATCCTCATCGTCATCTCCATGGTCATCATCTTCTTCATCTTCATCTCCATCTTCTTCCTCATCATCTTCTTCAATGGCTTCCTTGCCCTTGGAGGTGACTTCGGCTAACTCCTTCCAATCAAAAGATGAGCCCTCATTCCACTTGCCAAATGAGAATGTGTCCTCAGACTTGTCTTGCTCTTGGGACTCTTCTTGAGTGCTAGCTCCTTTGCCCTTCTCCACAATCCTCAAACGAGCATCTAAATCCCGTTGCTTCTTGTGAATATGCTTGCGGTCCACATAGTCCTTGTATTGAGTTTGGTGCACATCATTGTTCATGCAAAACAAAGCCCTTTGCCACCACTTGAGCTTCTTCATTTCTTGCCCCATTCCACCACTTGGTGGATCCGCGTTCTTCCTCCAACAACCACTAGCATAGCGGTTGCCACCCATCACATCACTTGAAGAAGGGAAAGCACTTGAGGTGCTAGGCAACAAGTGAGCGGTCTTCTTGTAGAGCTTGTGGACTTCCAAATCATCATCAAGAAAATCTTCCTCAATCTCAAATTCTCCTTCAATGCCCTTGTCAATGATAAGCCTCATGATGAATGGAGCATAAGGAGGAATCTTCTTGTCAAGCATAGCAATCTTCATCTACGAAAAGATAAAGTACATCACATCAAGCTCCATCCCTTCACAATCCCTCCTGGCCTAAAAAACAAGACGTGCATGGTGAAGAAGATGCACAAGTCCTCCTCTGATAGAATCATTGTTGCCCCCACTTGGAGCAATGTTGGCACGAAACATCCGAAGCAGAATATCATAAAGGGGAAGGAGATTTGCAGTCTCTCCCGCTTTGCCCCCGGGACCATAGAGGCACTGGATCTTCCTTTTGTTGTACTCTATGGTGTCAAGATGCAAACGGGTACCTCGAGGTCGATGAATACCATCAAACCTATAGCCCAAGAGCTGACCAAAGCGATCAATGGTCGAGCTCTTCCTTACCTCACCTGACATCCATGTGAAGCCCACCTCATCCTGAGTGTCAAACTCCAAAGTGGCATAGAACTGCTGGATCAAACAAGGATTGTAGTCTTGCTTGAAGACCATCAACTTGTGCAAACCCAACTTCTCTGTGACCCAAAGTGCATCGGCAAAGTACTCATCCTTGGACAGTGACACAATGTTAGTGAACTTCATGGGGCAAACCTTTGTGCTCATACACTCATAAACCTGCTCAAAGATCCTCTGATGCTCTGACCGGTAGAAGGAACCATTGTTGATATCTCTGGGCATGAGATAGAACTTCTGCTCATGGAACTCGCGGTACTCTTGCTTTGACAACTTCTTGAGATCAGCAATGTTAGCAAACAGAGCCTTCTTCTTCCTTTCCTCTAACCTCTTCTTCTTGACAGCAGCGGACACTCGAGCATCTTGTTGTTCTTGACGGTGGCCAATGGATGGATCAACATAGCGAGACCGCTTAGGATGAGAGCCACCTATGAACATCATATAGAAAGAAAGCATATAGGATAAGCATGCATGCCAGAGGATCAAAGAGCATTAGCACAAAAGGAAAAACAGGACAGAAGAAGGTGATCTACACCGGCTATTTCCGGTCAAAGGCCGGCTTTAGCCGGTCAGGCTAGCAATAGTTGGTCTAACACCGGCTTTAGTCGGACCAGATGAGCAGAACATGAAATCTCAAGTGTAGGCCACCAAATCTAGTCAAGTCTTTCGATCTATGCAATGCAAGACGGAACCACGAATCCAAGACCTCCCATTGAGTCCAAGGTGCCAAGAACATCTAACCCTAACCCTAGAGAACACCTAGGGAGAGAGAGAGGAGAGAGTAGGGAAGGGTACCCTGATCCATGGGAGAGGGTGCCGGAGAAGATGGTCGGTCGGAGAGAGGACTCCAACGATCGGAGGGAGGACGGATGGCGGCGGCAGTGGCGGGTCCAAGGAGGGGGCACGGGCTGGGAGAGATAGACGTGGGGGAAAATGAGGAAACTCTCACCCCCACAGCCTTATGAGTGAGCCACGAAAACCCCGATCCGGCTATAGCCGGCATGGGACCAGCTAAAGCCGCACCCCGGCTATTTCTGGAGAGAGACCGGCTAAAGCCGGTCAAGATGGAGAACTCCTGATGGATTCGAGAGGAGAAATTCTGGGCATGCAAGGAGACAAAGAAGATTCCAGGCTTATAGGTATGAGGGCTTAGGATAGAAAAACATGCAAGGAGTGGTTCTCGGCACTTGACATTGCAAAAACAAGAAATCATCGGAAAGTCCAATGCAAGTGCCTTCCCATTTCAAGGATAGAGACAAAGATGAAAAAGCTCAATAAAACTCAAAAATAATTTGCAAGGAATCAACTCTTCGAAAAGAAGAGGTTGGTGGCCGAAGCCACCATGTATGAGTGTTATGGCATTGGACCGCGAAGATGTATCTTGGGTCCATAACCAATACTCGTCATTGAAGCTCATATATCACAAAAATGATAGTAAGAGAACAATTTTGTTACTATAGGCATTATGGGGGGGAGGGATAGCCCAATTAATTAGGACCGCACCCCCCCTATTTCCATGCCCACACCTAAACCAAACAAGTATTGAAATATAGGTGTATTTGCAAGATGCTCAAGCCACACTCCTTGAATCAATGATATTTAGCTCATTCCTCCAATATCCAAATCTTGCTTCATCAAGGGGCTTCATGAATATATCGGCAAGTTGATCCTTGGTACACACATATGCAAGCTCAATATCACCATGGGCAACATGATCTCTAATAAAATGATTCTGGATCTCAATATGCTTGGTTCTTGAATGTTGCACCGGATTATAGGCTATCTTGATAGCACTCTCATTATCGCATAAAAGAGGCACTTTGTCACAATTGACACCATATTCCTTTAAAGTTTGCCTCATCCACAACAATTGAGTGCATCCACTTGCGGGGGCAATGTATTCGGCTTCGGCGGTGGAGAGAGATATACAATTTTGCTTCTTAGAAGACCAACACACCAAAGACCTACCAAGAAATTGGCAAGCTCCGGAGGTTGATTTCCTATCATCCTTGTCACCGGCCCAATCCGCATCCGTAAAACCACAAAGAGAGAAATCCGAGCCTTTGGGATACCAAAGCCCATAAGTTGGGGTATGAACCAAATATCGAAAGATTCTCTTAACCACCATAAGGTGGCTTTCTTTAGAAGCGGCTTGATACCTTGCACACACACCTACACTCAACACAATATCGGGTCTGGATGCGCAAAGGTAAAGCAAAGAACCGATCATAGAATAGTATACCTTTTGATCCACATCTTTACCATTGGGATCTAGTTCAAGATGACATTTAGTGGGCATTGGTGTGGCGGCCCCATTTAGTTCCTTCATCTTGAACCTCTTGAGCATGTCTTGGACATATTTGGCTTGATTAATGAAAGTCCCTTCTTTCAATTGTTAATTTCAAAACCAAGAAAGAACTTCATTTCGCCCATCATAGACATCTTAAACCTATCGGTCATAAGCTTTGAGAATTCATCATTAAAAGCTTTGTTAGTAGAGCCAAAGATAATATCATCAACATATAGTTGGCATACGAAAAGCTCCCCATTGACCCTCTTAGTAAAAAGAGTGGGATCGATTTGCCCAACTTCAAACCCACGGTCTAACAACAACTCCCTAAGGTGCTCGTACCACGCACGTGGGGGCTTATTTAAGGCCATAGAGTGCCTTATGGAGTTTGTAGACATGGTTAGGAAAGTTGAGGTCCTCAAACCCCAGGGGTTGCTTAACATACACTTCCTCTTTCAATGGACCATTAAGAAAAGCACTCTTAACATCTATTTGTTGCAACTTAAAATTATGATGAGTGGCATATGCAAGAAGGATACGGATGGACTCAAGGCGAGCCACGGGAGCATAGGTCTCTCCAAAGTCAATGCCTTCAACTTGAGAGAAACCTTGAGCAACCAATCTTGCCTTGTTCCTCACAACAATTCCATGCTCATCTTGCTTGTTCTTGAATATCCACTTTGTGCCAATCACATTGCGGCACTCTCTTGGCTTCTCCACTAACACCCACACATTATTGCGCTTGAAGTTATTGAGTTCTTCATGGATGGCATTCAACCAATCTGGATCTTCAAGTGCTTCAAATACTTTCTTGGGTTCAACCATGGAGATATAGGCATGATGATTGCTAAATTGTGCCAATTGACTCCGGGTTGACACTTTGCCTCTTAAATCTCCAATAACCCTCTCAAGGGTATGACCTTTAAGTTCCAAGTCCCTTTCAACTCTTCTCTTGCGACGGGCTTCGATCTCCTCATTTGACCTTGGAGGAATCACTTGATCATCTTGATCATTTTGGTCCCCGTCTTGACCATCAACTTGACCTTGATCATCATTATGCACATCATCACTCTCTTCATGAGAAGGTTGATCTTGGTCTTGTGAAGAATTAGGGGCGGTTGAGATAACCGGAGAGGATGGTGGTGCACCTTCTTCTTCATGAAGGTCCTTGTCTTGTTCTTCGGTTGGTGCATTAGTTGCTTCTTTGGGAGAGGCTTGTTGAGCTTGTGTAGATGAGGGCTCCACTTGAGAAGAGCATAGTCCTTCTCGGTCCGCCACAAGGTGTCCCTCAATGGGGCAGAAAAATCCCACGCCCATTCTTCTTATGGCATCTTGAGGTATTTCATCATCTACATCACAAGAAACAACATCTCGCCCCCCTTGGGAGCTATCATTTTCTTCGAATACCACACTACAAGATTCTTCAACATGTCCGGTGGACTTGTTGAAGACTCTATAAGTGTGGGATTCGGCACCATAACCAACAAAAATACCTTCTATTGCTTTCGGATCAAATTTACCTAAGCGAACTCCTTTTCTTTGAAAGAAACACTTACAACCGAAAACCCGGTAGTAGGAGATGTTGGGCTTACTTCTGGTGAGTATTTCATATGGAGTCATGTTTAAGCCTTTGTGGAGGAAGAGCCGGTTCGAAGAGTGACAAGCCGTAGAGATAGCTTCGGCCCAAAAGTTGTATGGAGACTTAAACTCCGCCAACATGGACCTAGCCATATCCATAAGAGTCCGGTTCTTCCTCTCGGCTACACCATTTTGTTGAGGGGTGTATGCAGCGGAATATTGATGTCGAATCCCCTCATCACTAAGAAAGCCATTTAAGGTGTAGTTCTTGAATTCGGAGCCATTGTCACTTCTTATTGCCAATATATTTTGCCCATGTTGACGTTCAACTTCTTTGGCAAAGTCGATGACGGTTTGTTGAGTCTCACTCTTGTGCTTGAAGAAATAGACCCAAGTATATCTTGAATAGTCATCAACAATCACCAAACAATATTTCTTCCCACCAAGACTTGCATGAGAGGGAGGACCAAAGAGATCCACATGAAGGAGCTCCAAAATCCTCTTGGAAGAAATGATAGTCTTGCTTGAATGGGGAGAGTCATGCATTTTTCCTAGAACGCAAGCCCTGCAAACATGATCTTTGGCAAAAGAAACATTCCCTTTTAGTCCGAGTATGTGGCCACCCTTGTGAAGACTTTGCAAAATTCTCATATTGACATGGGCTAGTCGGCGATGCCAAAGCCAACCCACATCGGCCTTTCCAAATAAACACATTGCACTTGTAGTGGTTTTCCCCGAGAAGTCCACCACATACAAGTTGTTTTCAATGTGCCCAACGAAAGCGACCTTTAGAGACTTGCTCCACAAGAGTACCACAATTTCATTATCAATGAAGATGGCAAAGCCCATCTTACCAAGAGCACGAACTGAAAGTAAATTGTAACCAAGGGTCTCAATAAGCATGACGTCCACAAGGGAAATATCTGGTGCGACCACCACCTTGCCAAGACCCAATACCTCGGATTGTGACATGTCTCCATAAGTGACGGTTATATTGTTGACGTTAGGCCTCATCTCCGTTATGATCTTCTTGCTTCCGGTCATATGACTTGTGCATCCACTATCAAGCACCCATTTTGATCCACCGGAAGCATAGTCCTACAAGAGATCATTGCTTGGTTTTAGGTCCCCATTTCTTAATGGGTCCTCTTTTGTTAGCAACAAGGGTCTTTGGAACCCAAATAGACTAAGCAACATAACCATCATTTGGACCAACATATTTTGCATAGACATCACCATAATAATCACAAAATAAAACATAGTGAGGGTTAGCAATTCCCGCTCGATCATCATGAGTGGCTTTGCCACCCACAATAGGATCCTTGTTTGCTTGTGTGGGCTTGGCCTTCTTTTTCTTGTTGTTGTTCTTCTTCTTCTTTGAGACATAGCCAATCCCCGTTTTATCATTAAATGCCTTTTGCTTACTCAAAAGGTCATTCAAGTTTTTCTCACCTATGGGAATGGTGGACTTGGCAAGCTCATCTTTCAACCTAGCATTTTCTTCAATAACATTTGCATGATCACAAGTAGAAGTAGAAGAACTAGGCACATCATTCTTAGTCAATTGAATTTGAAGTTGTTCATGTGACTTGGTAAGAATAGAGTGTTCACTTTTCAAGGCCTTGTGAGCCTAGTCAAGATCTTCTAAATCCTTAACAAGTTTATCATGACCAACACCAAATTCAATCTTTTCCTTTTTAAGCATTTTTACTTTGGCACGAGCATGGTCTCGCTCTTTAATGAGTTTGGAAACAATTTCATTATTAGATTCCTCAATGGAATCGAGCTTCTCTTCGAGAGTTGCTCGTTCCTCTTGCTCTCCTTCAAGAGAGTCTTTTAGTGAGGCAATATCTTGAGCATATTCTTTTTCAAGCCTTATTTGTTCATCTAGTTTCTCAAGAGTCTTACCATATTGACTCAATAGACTTTCAAAGTGTAACTTGTGTACACCATTTACACTAGACACATAATCATCAAAAGCAATAATTTCTTCCTTTACTCTAAGACTAGCAAGATCATTCAACGGAGCATCATTGGTCTTAGAGGAGGAGGAAGAGGGTGTGGGTGATACCTCGAAAGACTTGGCCATAAGGCCCTTGATGTTCTTGATGAGAGAGTCCTCATTGGGGGATTCAAAGAGTGAAGCGGAAGAGGTGGAGGTGGTTGCAATTGCAGCCATCTCACTAGTCGATGTTTCTTCTTCATCACTCTCACTCCCGGAGTATTCTTCTTGAGTCAAGAACACAAACTTTGGTTGCTTCTTCTTTGGTCCACCCTTCTTCACAAATGGCTTCTTTGATGGTGACTTGGTCTTGCTCTTAAGAATGAGCTTCCCACCATGATCTTATCTCTTATCGTAAGGACACTCTGCAACAAAGTGGAATCTATCATTGCAATTGTAGCATGTCCTCACCCTTTGACCATTGTTGTCACTCCTTTGAAAGCCACTTGACTTGCTTCTTCTTTGATTGTCTTCTTTAGCCTTGTGGGGATCAACCCAAAAGGTTTTTCCATAGAAAGCCATGTGCTCATGGTACTCATGCCTCATATCCTCGGGACACATCTCTAGTCTTGCTTCAATGCTTGCTTGAAGAGGAACATCTTTCTCAACCACACTTGCCTTCAAAGCAAGGTTGGACCTTCTTTGCATTCCGCATTTTGTGCGGCAACCTTGTAGGCTTGAATCTCTTGCATCACTTGATTGGAGGTCATCTCATGGAAGTTGTGCTTTCCTTGAACACTCTTCACATCCGCGGGCTCATATGGGGTGAGAGCAATAATGTACTTCATCTTGATCCACTCATCATCAATATGGTGAGCACCGAGGTTCTTGAAGGTGGTAGCTATAGCCTTTAGTCTTCTATACATCTCTTGATGGTCCTCACCATCCATCATGAAGAATCCCTCCGCTTGATTTGAGAAGGCCACATATCTTGTTCTCTTCATGCTCTCATTGCCAACAAACACATCGGAGAGACCTTGCCAAGCTTCTTTGGCGGTGGAGACACTAGTGGGGACAGGGCCTATAGTCCCGGCCCGTAAGGGGCTTTAGTCCCGGTTCACCAACCGGGACCAACGAGGCGGGACTAAAGGCCTCAACTTTAGTCCCGGCCCTGTTCCAAGCCGGGACCAAAGGTGCTCCACGTGGGCGCCTCGCAGCGCCCTCAGGGGCAGGCCCTTTAGTCCCGGTTCTTAACACGGACCGGGACTAAAGAGTTTCTGCAGATTTTGTTTATTTTAGGGTTTTAGGGTTTTAGGGTTTAGGGGTTCGGGAGATTAACGTGATGCCTCGTTTGGTGTTCGGGAATTAGTTTTCATATAATTCTAAATATACATATTTATGCATATATATATAAGATTAACTTATCTTACAAACGAGCATATATATACAATTATATGGAGATCTGAATTATCGGGACTAGAGCCCGTCTATTCGATTACATGGACCAACATCAGTAATGGCCCCTAGCTACACTAAATCGTCCTTTGTCATCTATAGCTTCCGTCCTCAGAAAGGTCGCAAGCTCCTCTGCAACAGCAATCGCGCGTTGCTCTGGTAGGTACTTCTCCCTCATGGCCGTGTACTATATAAGAAGAGGAGATGAATATGAATATCAATCATGATAACAAAGAATGACGGGTAAAAATAGAGGTGTGAATGTTCATTGCTTACGTCGTATCTGTAATCCTTGTGCTCAGAGGTAAACGTGCGAATGGTCTCGCAAACATAGTATCCGCATAGATGCGTCCCCCGTGGCTGCTGGTCGCACTTTACGAGAATAGAATATATATAATCAAAATAATAATCTAGCATCATAAATGTATTGAAAATAGAAGTATATCATACTACTACTTACCTGAGCCGCTCTAAAGGTCAGCTTCTCATGCTCGATACCGTCAGTCACGCACTTGAACCGCTTCCAAACCCTGCCCGACAAGGAAAATGATTTGCTAAGTTTTTCATTAATTGATATATCAGAAAATCATCGAAAGAGACCGATAGAGCGCAAGAATGATTGAAATTACCCTTGGAGCATGTCCTGCAGGCTTTGGAACTGTTCCAAGGGTCTCGATAATGGGTCGAAGGCATCAACTCTTCCCTTATCAATTTGAATGTCCAACAGAATCCAGTGGTAGCTGCACATGTATATATATATGTGTCAGTAACTTATCAATTACACTTATAAGTGAATGGACACAACAAAGTAAGACCCTCACTTGAAGTTGTATGGAAACAGTATGTGGTCACAGAAATTTTGATCTGTTAGAAACCTTAGAAGGTTTTCCTCCGTCTCCTTGGGGTTATCAGTTAGCGTCTTTATATGTATTTTATCTGGGTCAATAAACCCAATATTTAGGATGTTCCTACTTTTACATTCCAGAATCTTCATTCTGCATAATAGAGTACAAGTTATATGTAGACAATGAATTGAAATAACTGAACAAGTTATATGTAGACAACGAATTGAAAAACTTGCAGACAATAGCAACTCATAAGCGATTTGTCGAGGGCGTCGACATTGTACATCTGGAAGAGTTCATCAAAGTCGATATGGATGTCTTCAGGGCGGCCGTAGTACTCCCGTGGGACACGCGCCACGATCATCGTTCTCCCATTCTTTGATTCACTTAAGTACCATGTATGCAAGTAACGCATATTTGTTGGGAGATCATCAAACTTATCTTTGCTAACCAAAGGCGCTCCCATGACAAACTGTGGCTTAGGGGCTACCACAGCCTTGGGTAACCTGTCGTCTTGGGAAGCCAGAACGTCTTCAACCGGGATACCCCATTCAGCCGCCCACTTCTTTGCTAATTCCAAATCTTGCCCCTGCACCAGAGAGGGAACATTCTCGGGTAACACCCTGAGGGGTGGGATCGACTGTTTGGCCTGTTGTCCAAGCTGAGGAACGTCTGATCTTTTTTTGCTTGTAGTTGAACTTGATTTGCT
Source organism: Dactylis glomerata (assembly GCA_007115705.1). NCBI lineage: Eukaryota > Viridiplantae > Streptophyta > Magnoliopsida > Poales > Poaceae > Dactylis > Dactylis glomerata. The sequence goes on along the minus strand of QXEO01000243.1, from coordinate 395,532 downwards.
CCCACTTGCACTTGCACGTGATCTGCTCTTTTGCCCTTCCTTCTGCAATGTGCGTGTATAGTCGTCAGGCTTATGGTGTAAGTCATACTGTGATGGAAGGGTCATGAAGTATTTTGCATATGCTATTTGCTTCTCGGTGTATTCCGGGCGGGGCTCGGGTTCCTTCTTTTTCATCTGCGCATCATAATGTTCCTTTGCTATCCTGGCGTTTTCCTCGTCGGTACGATCATAAGGTCTGATAGGAAGATTAGCATGAGGTACCTTTGGGAGGGGCGACAGTTTGCGCTTTGGGGAGCTCCGTCGCTTAGAACTCATCGACGGAGCGTTCTTGCTGGCACGCTTCCGCTTAGTATCCTTAGCGGGCGGCGGCGGAGACGGACGACCCAAGTCCGGCGGCGGTGATCGAGATGGACTCATGTTGTGCTGGCCGTCGTCATGTGGAGGGCTTGGAGGTGATGGAGGTGTAGGTGACCTGCGACGACTCGGAGGCGGTGTTGTCCTTGGGGCCGAGCCTGGAAGCTTGATGTAGTTCTTGTCCCATAGGATGACTCCACCCAGTACTTCTCCGAGTGTCCTCTCATCTTCGGGTCCAGCTATGTCGAGCTCCATGTCATGAAACCCCGCCATGATTTCATCCACCCCGACTTTAGCAAAGCCAGCTGGAATCTCACGGCCATGCCAGCGTGCATCAGGGCCAGAAGGTAAAGCTTGTCCGACGGCCACCTTCATGGATATGTTCTTGAATTTCTGATGGAGTTCACATGATATTGACTCCTTGATTCCATCCACGGGGTAGCCGGGACCGCCCTCTATCATTCTTCGTGCATCGTCGGGCGGGGCCTCAGATTCAGCCACGCTGCTTTTCCGCTTAGATGGGGCGCCGGTAATATCGAGTGCAGGATCTTCCTGGCGCGCTACTCCTCTAAGCTCATCAATCTGCTTCTGTTGCTCGTTAAGCCTGGCAAGCAACTGGTTGAACTTGTCATTCTCCTCATCCTGCTGTCGCTTCTTTGCTCTCGCTCGGCTTCTGTAAGTGTCTTGGTCTCTGGCAAACCCAAGCCACCACGGGTAAGAAGGACCGAAGCCTCGCGTTCGTCCTCCATGTTCGTCATTGCCGAGGACCAGTGTGAGCAAATCTTTCTCTCTATCTGCAGTGAACTGTCTTTTTCCCTCTTTAATTTCTTTCACTATCTTTTTCCAATTCTCCCTGGGTATCCTAAGACCGTCACTGCAGATGAGGTCCCCTGTTTCTTCGTCGTACGAACCACCATGAGCAAGGAACCAATTTCTTGCTCTCAATTCCCACTCATCACGGATGGGTTCAGGTATGATGCCTTTAGCTAGCAGATCTTGCTCTTTCTTATCCCACTTTGGGATGGCAGTCTCATAGCCCCTGGCCCCAGCGTGTGGTGATATTTCTTCTTGTCGGCATTTTTCTTGTTCTTTTCTGATAATACCTTGGCATCTTCTGACTCCTTGTACTCTTGAAATGCCTTCCAGTGATTCGCCTGCTTGGCTAGATACCCCTCGAATACTGGCACTTTCTTTGTGTTCCGATAGTTTTTCCATAGCTTCTTCTTCCAGCTACGGAACAGTTCGGCCATCTTCTTTAGAGTCCACTGCTTGACTTTGGCCCTCAGTTTTTTTGCGGCGTCTTCATTCTCACATTCTGGCAGGTTGAAATGTGACATGAGATCATTCCAAAGATTATCTTTGTACCTTTCGGCGACATAGTCACTATCGGCTGCCCCTTTGCGCTTGTTCCACTCCCGAACGCTGATCGGGACGTGATCCCTAACGAGAACTCCGCATTGCTTCTTGAATGTGTCAGTAGCATTCTTTGGAAGCTTGGGTTCGCCCGTAGGCAATATCACCTCAAAGGTGTAATGCGTCCGTGCATCCAACTTTTTAGTCGGGCCTCGTTTCGTAGCTTTGCTCGATGTGGAGGCCTAAGAGGGAGAAACATTCGTCAAATGAATGTATATGTATACAATATAGAGCTATCTCCAATATTTTTCACATATTACAAGTGATTGCCGAACTTCATATGAATACCTCGCCGGACTTTGTTATTTCCCCACCGGCTTCTCCACCGGCTTCTCCATCAGTGGAGCTATCCCCTTCTCCGTCATTGGAGCTATCTCCTGCCCCGTCGGCTTCATCTTCGTGTCGGTCGAGCTCCATTCCATCTCCGGAGGGGTTCAGAAACGACGACGGAGATTCAGCTGGTTCAATGTCGGGGGCGTCTTTGATTATATCTTCGAGAAGTTCTTCCTCTTCGAGGTTCCTGCTATGTGGATCCATAGTTTCTGCAAAATACCGACATTTGATTAACTATTTGCAAAATAATTCTATTTCTATTTGCAAAATAATTCTATTTCTAATTGCAAAGTAATTCTATTTCTATTTGCAAAGTAATTCTATTTCTATTTGCAAAGTAATTCTATTTCTATTTAATTCTATTTCTATTTGCAAAGTAATTCTATGTTTTCTAACTTATTTCTATTTGCAAAATAATTCTATTTCTAATTGCAAAGTAATTCTATTTCTATTTGCATAGTAATTCTATTTTTTCTAACTTATTTCTATTTGCTATTTGCTATTGCTATTTTTTCTAAAAATTCTATCTAAAAATTCTATTTGCTATTTGCTATTGCTATTTTTTCTAACAATTCTATTTTCTATTTGCTATTTGCTATTTTTTCTAACTTATTTCTATTTGCTATTTCTATTACACACTAACAAATAATAAATTCTAACAATTCTATCTAAAAATTCTATTTGCTATTGCTATTTTTTCTAACAATTCTATTTGCTATTTGCTATTGCTATTTTTTCTAAAAATTCTATCTAAAAATTCTATTTGCTATTGCTATTTTTTCTAACTTTTTTCTAAATACTAACCCTAATTACTAACCCTAACTAAATAAATTCTAACCCTAACTAAATAATAACCCTAACTAAATTAATATTAACTAAATACTAACCCTAAATTTTAACCCTAACTAAATACTAACCCTAACTAAATATTAACTAAATACTAACCCTAACTAAATATTAACTAAATTCTAACCCTAACTAAATATAATTCTAATTAACCTTTCTTTTACCTATAGGGGATGGCGCGGGCTTGCAGTAGGGGGCGTCGGCGGCGAGCTTGAGGGCCGGCGGCGAGCTCGGGGGCGGTGAGCTCTGGGGCGGCGAGTCGGGGGCGAGGTGAGAGCTCGGGGGCGGCGCGCGCTCGGGGGCGGCGAGTCACGGGGGCGGTGAGCTCGGGGGCGCGCGGGTGCTCTGATGGTGGGCTCGAAGGGCGGCGGCGCTCAGACGACGAGTGCGAGGGCGGCGACGGCGGGCTCCACGGATTTCTCCGACCGCAACGTTCGGCGTCGGTTTCTCCTGCGCTCCGTCGAGATTTTCGCTAAGTGCGTGAGAGGAGGAAGAAGGAGGAGGGGCGGGCTTTTATACCCTCCCCCCTTTAGTCCCGGCTCGGGGCTTCAACCGGGACTAAAGGGGGGCCTTTAGTCCCGGTTCAAACCCCGAGCCGGGACTAAAGGGTTTTGGGGGCTGTTCCAGTTCGCGCCCTAGCCCCCCCTTTTAGTCCCGGCTGGTGGCTCCAGCCGGGACTAAAGGTGCAATAAATGCGCGCCAGTTCTGAATTTTTCAGATTTCATTTCAAAACTATTTTATTTGAAATTTGAATTGAATAACTTCTGTATAGTTTAGAATTTGAAAAAACTATGAAAATGAAAAGTGTTTGAAATTGAATAACTAATTCAAAACTATTTTCTATTTTCAAAATTAATTATTTTAACTATCCAAACTATTAACTATTTAGCCATTTTCAATTAAAACTATATTGATTAATATTCTTTTGAAAGGTTTTAGAATTTGAAAAAACTATGAAAATGAAAAGTGTTTGAAATTGAATAACTAATTCAAAACTATTTTTTATTTTCAAAATTAATTATTTTAACTATCCAAACTATTAACTATTTAGCCATTTTCAATTAAAAACTATGTTTATTAATATTCTTTTTGCATATTTGAGAATCTGATAAAACTATAAAAATGAAAAGTGTTTGAAATTAAATAAATAATTCAAAACTATTTTCTATTTTCAAAATTAATTATTTTAACTATCCAAACTATTAACTAGTTTGCCATTTTCAATTAAAACTATATTGATTAATATTCTTTGTGTATATTTTAGAATCTGATAAAACTATGAATATGAAAAGTGTTTAAAATTGAATAAGTAATTCAAAACTATTTTCTATTTTCAAAATTGAATAAGTAATTCAAAACAATTTTCTATGTGGAGGCTGTGGGTACAAGAACTGCGAGGCGAAGAAATCAGGACTGGGTATAGCGGCGGCAGGGGTAGGGGAGAGGTAGTAGCCCGTCGGGAGGAGTGCCATCGGAACGAAAGGCGAGGCAACGGGGTTGAGGCGGGAGACGGCGGCCATTGCTTTTGTTTTGGCTTTGAGGGGAGGCGCTTTAGGAAGACGCAGCACGGTGTGTATAAAGAGCAGGACGGGAAAAGAACTAGTGAGCCGGCTTTTTTTCTAAAGAGCGGTGATGACCGATCCATACCATTATTCACATCCAGCCATCCATGTAACCGTGTCTGTCGTAGCCATGGAGAATCTTCATCATGCATTACATAAAAGGTTTAATACATTATTACATTATTGCACCAACAATCCTATCTATTATTTCTGTTTTCTTCTGGGTCGTAGCCATGGAGAATCTTCATCATTCGGTAGAATGCTTGGGTCAGTTTTCACTTTGAAGGGCGGAATTTCATGAAACTTATTATAATCTACTGACATGTCTGTCTTGTCATCTACTCCCACGATGTTTCTTTTCCCTGAAAGAACTATGTGGCGCTTTGGCTCATCGGACGATGTCTTCTTTTGCTGATTTCTTTTTCTCGTTTTTGTAGACATGTCCTTCACATAGAAAACCTGAGCGACATCGTTGGCTAGGACGAATGGTTCATCCATATACGCAAGATTGTTGAGATCCACTGTTGTCATGCCGTACTTTTGGTCTACAACTACCCCGCCTCCTGTCAGCTTCACCCATTTGCACCGAAACAAAGGGATCTTAAAAGTAGGTCCATAGTCAAGTTCCCATATCTCCTCTATGTACCCGTAATATGTTTCCAAACAGTGCCCATTCTCGTCTGTTGCATCAAAGCGGACACCACTGTTTTGGTTGGTGCTCTTTTTATCTTGGGCAACCGTGTAAAATGTATTCCCATTTATCTCGTACCCTTGGAAAGTACATATAGTCGAAGATGGTGGCCTGGCCAAACAGTACAGCTGATCTCCAACGGTGTCGTCATTCATGAGATGTGTCTGCAACCAACTGCCGAAAGTCTTCTCGTGTTCCCCTTTAATCCAAGAGTCAGCCTTCCCCGGGTTTTCAGAGCGTAGAATATTCTTGTGTCTCACGATATACGGAGCCACCACGGTGGAATTGTGTAGAACTGTGTAGTGTGCTTGAGAGAAAGAATGCCCGTCCATACATACTTTTGCTTTCCTTCCTAGTGTGCCTTTTCCTGTCAGCCTACCCTCATACCGAGATTCAGGAACACCAATCGGCTTAAGGTCAGGAAGAAAGTCCACACAAAACTCAATGACCTCCTCTGTTCCATAGCCCTTGGAGATGCTTCCTTCTGGCCTAGCACGGTTACGAACATATTTCTTTAAGACTCCCATGAACCTCTCGAAGGGGAACATATTGTGTAGAAACATAGGACCGAGAATTCTAATCTCTTCGACTAGGTGAACTAGGAGGTGTGTCGTTATATTGAAGAAGGATGGCGGGAACAACAACTCGAAGCTGACCAGACATTGGACCACATCAATCTGTAACCCTGATAGGCTTTCTCGATCGATTACCTTCTGAGAAATTGCATTGAGGAATGCACATACCTTCACAATTGCCAGGCGAACATTTTCTGGTAGAATTCCCCTCAATGCAACCGGAAGCAATTGCGTCATAAGAACGTGGCAGTCATGAGACTTTAGGTTTTGGAATTTTTTGTCTTTTATATTTACGATTCCCTTTATATTCGACGAGAAGCCAGTCGGGACCTTGATACTGAAAAGGACTTCAAAGAAGATTTCCTTCTCTTCCTTAGTAAGAGCATAGCTGGCACGCCCTTGAAACTGCCCTGGATGCATGCCATCTCTTCCTTTATGACGTTCCTGGTCCTCCCGTGCTTCCGGTGTATCTTTTGACTTCCCATACAAGCCCAGGAAGCCTAGAATATTCACGCAGAGATTCTTCGTCAGGTGCATCACGTCGATTGCCGAGCGGACCTCATGGACTTCCCAGTAGGGTAGCTCCCAAAATATAGATTTCTTCTTCCACATGGGTACGCGCTTATCAGGGCCGTTAGGAACAGGTTGGCTGCCAGGACCCTTTCCAAATATTACTTTTAAATCTTTGACCATATCAAATACTTCAGCACCAGTACGGATGACAGGCTTCCCCCGGGGTTCTGCCTTGCCATTGAAATGCTTGCCTTTTTTCTTTAAGGGATGCTTGGGCGGAAGAAAAAGACGATTGTACGGGTACACATTCTTCCTACATTTGTCCAGATATATACTTTCTGTCTGATCCAAACAGTGCGTGCATGCATTGTATCCCTTGTTTGACTGTCCTGAAATGTTACTAAGAGCAGGCCAATCATTGATGCTTACGAAAAGCAACGCTCGAAGGTCAAATTCCTCTTGTTTGTGCTCGTCCCACACATGTACACCTGGTTCGGCCCACAGCTGTAAAAGTTCATCAACTAATGGCCTTAGGTACACATCAATATCGTTGCCGGGTTGCTTTGGACCTTGGATAAGCACTGGCATCATAATGAACTTCCGCTTCATGCACAACCAAGGAGGAAGGTTGTAGATACATAGAGTAACGGGCCAGGTGCTGTGACTGCAACTCTGCTCCCCAAAAGGATTCATGCCATCTGTACTCAGACCAAACCTTAAGTTCCTTGCGTCACCTGCAAATCTCGGGAACTCTCTCTCAATTTTTCTCCACTGCCGACCATCAGCGGGGTGCCTTAACTTATCGTCTTTCATACGATCTTCCATGTGCCATCGCAACAACTTTGCATGATCTTTATTTCTGAACAGACGTTTCAACCGTGGTATTATAGGAGCATACCACGTCACCTTGGCAGGAACCCTCTTCCTGGGTGGCTCGCCCTCAATATCACCAGGGTCATCTTTTCTGATCTTATACCGCAATGCAGTGCATACCGGGCATTTATCCATATTCTCGTACTTCTCACCGCGGTAGAGGATGCAGTCATTAGGGCATGCATGTATCTTCTGCACGTCTAATCCTAGAGGGCAGACAAGCTTCTTTGCTTCGTACGTGCTGGCGGGCAATTCGTTCTTTCTTGGAAGCATCTTCTTCATCAGTACCAGCAACTTTTCGAATGACGAGTCAGTCACACCGGTCTCTGCCTTCCACTTCAGCAATTCCAGTGTGCTACCCAGCTTCTTCTGGCCATCTTCACAAGTTGGGTACAACAATTTGTTGTGGTCCTGTAACATCTGCTCGAACTGCAACCTCTCCTTTTCTGTGTCACAGCCTCGCCGTGCATCAGAAATGACCCGGCCAAGATCATCAGCGGGCTCATCTGGTTCCCGTTCTTCATCCTGATCTTCTTCTTCATTGTCTTCCATTGCGGTATCAGCATACTCAGGGAACATAGATCGGTAGTTGTCATCATCGTTCTCTTCTTCTTCATCGTCGTCTTCCATCATAACCCCTCTTTCTCCGTGCTTGGTCCAAACATTATAGCCCGACATAAAACCGGACCGAAGCAGGTGGCTCTGAATAACTCTTGAGGAAGTGTAATCCTTCTCATTCCGACATTCAACACATGGACAAAACATATAGCCACCACCATGCTTGTTCGCATCGGCTGCATCTCGAAAAGAATGCACGCCTTCTCTGTAAGCGGCTATGCGTCGATCACCGTACATCCATGGATGGCTCATCTGCGTTATACGACAGTATATCAAATACAATCACGATCCTAAAAATTAGTACCACACGGTCTAAATGAGGAAATATAGTTTCTAACCTTTTAGAATAAATAGAAATAAAGAGGAAGAGGTTTAAGCGTGACTCGGGCATCTCATATCGTAGTTGTGTTCGGTGAACTGAAGCGGCATCGCTCTAACACACATTTCAACAAACACCTCTAGTGCATCCAAGAAAAATGGAGAGCTAGCACACACCCACACTCTTGCATCCAAGAAAAATACAAGGAAGAGGGGAGAGGGGCTGCTGCCATATATATAGGCAGAGGCCTTTAGTCCCGGTTTGAGACACAAACCGGGACTAAAGGGGGCGCACATGCGGCTGCACACCGCGTAACCCTTTAGTCCCGGTTTGTGACTAAAGGCTCCTTACGGGCCGGGACCAAAGCCTCGTGGGCGGCATTGCGATTTTGGGGCGACGAGGCCGGGCCTTTAGTCCCGGCCCAGATGGAGGCCGGGACTAAAGGGTCCAGGCCAAAGGCCCGTTTTCCACTAGTGAGAAGTGTTGGATGTGAGGCAAGTCCTTGGACCCAACGGCAACTTGAATCATGTGAAGAGCGGTTGCATTGAGTTGGCTATCGACCGCCTCTCTTCTTGTTAAGTTGTTGGGATCCACGGCCTTGAATCCTTCTTCAACAATCCTCCAAAGCTCGATGCAAGAACTGCGCATATGAGAGATCATTTGATATTGCCATTGACCAAAGTTTAATGCATCAAGCTTAGGTGGATCACCTCTATTGTTAATATGAGGATGAGGAACCGGCGGGTCGGGTGAATACCAATGAGGGAATTCACCTTTCCCGTCGCCCTTAGTGCAAGACTTAGCATCGGTACCTTTGTCGGCATCCTCTTCTTCCAACCCCACATTCTCCACTTGTGGAGTAGCGGGTTTTTCCGGAGGAGGAGCACTAGGAGTTTTAGCTTGAATGAGTTGCGCTATCATTTCACGCAACTCGCTTATTTAAGTTGTCATGGATGATTCCAAGGTTTTGAAATCATCCATAGAAACTTGACCTGAGCCCTCACTCTCTTGCGTGCCCATACTCTTAGGCGGTTAAGCCCGAATAAAGAGCCGAGGCTCTGATACCAATTGAACGGATCGTAAGGGCACCTAGAGAGGGGGGAGGGGTGAATAGGTGCTACTCAAATTTTAATTCTTTTTCAAATTAGGCTTGACACAAAAGGTAAATTCTCTAGATATGCAACTAGGGTGAATTTAGCTACATGACAACTAGCAAGCTAAGCAAGATACAATAAGTAAAGGCAATAAAGGATAGAGGTAACCGAGAGTGGAGCACACGGAGACACGCATGTAATTCCCGTAGTTCCTTCCTTTTTAGGGGAAGTACGTCTACGTTGGAGAGGTGTGGTTGCCACAAAGGCCTAACCAACGCCACAAAGGCTCACCCTATTCTCCGGTGCAAGCTTCCACCACAAAGGCCTAGCTCACTTTCCACTAAGGGATTCCTCAAGGCGGAACCGGCCTTTACAATCTTGGGGCACGCATCCACAACTGAATTGAAGGCTCCCAAGCACAACACAATGCTGTCAAACAACAAGTAGCAAGATATCAAATACACAAATCAAGGTCTTGGGACACAAGGGAACCCAAGACACAAGGGCCCTCAAGCAAATGAGAGGGGATAGTAAATCGCTTCGGTGAGGATGTAGATCAAGGCCTCCTCATTCGATTCTCCAAAGATCAAGAGCTTTGGTGGGTTGAGGGGGAAGATCTTGTGAATTTGGTGGCTCCAAAATGGTGTTCTTCAAGCTTGGGACGAGCAGCTCATTGGGAAAGAAGGAGGGGGTATTTATACCCCCCCGAAAATCTGACCGTTGGCTGCCAGAAAAGTCCGGCTAAAGCCAGAGTTAAGTCCCACTATAGCCGGCCACACCGGCTAAAGCCGGCCTCCACACCGGCTATAGCCGGCCTGAAAAATCCGGCCCTCGCCAGAAATAGCTGGACAAATAGCCGGGTTGAGACAGAGGGGTTTTCGCCCCAAAGTCTGTGCAGTCCGGCTATAGCCGGCCTGGGGACCGGCTAAAGCCGGCCTAGTCAGCCAACCTTCAATGAATTCATCTTCCCGAGCTTATAAAAACCATCTCCTCAAGAATTTCCTTTGGGCAATGATTAAGATCAACTATAATATAGGAAACCCAATATCTTGTGCAAGAATATAATAAAATCCTGCAAAGAATAATCACCACATTAATAGATAATGTATTGTTAACAAACACCAAAATCAATTAGGCGGGAAATGCTCTTTCACAACCACCAACAAATTGTCAACTTTCCGTGTGGAAGCCTAAATTCATGGTTGGGGAGAATCATAGAGGATGGAGAAGATATCACCATGAGCGCATAGGTCGCTTTCGTTGTGGATCTATTTATCACCTTGTCCTTTGTTTAGAAATTGCTTGCCTCGTGAGGTTATCGTTGATTCTTTAAGAAAGAGATAATGTTTTGGTTGTAATGGGGAATGCCAAATGTGACCATTGCTACATTGTCTCCTTTTATACATGTCTCGAGATCTGATCTACTTTTGGGGGCGTTTGAGATACCTATTGATGATAGAAGGGGCCATAGTGAGCGAATAGCTGGATGACATTTAGGTGCTTATATATAGTAACGGCTTTGCCGCCTAACCTGATAAAAACTTGCTCATTTGTCAAAGATATTACAACCGATCTCGTTAAAACCTACGCATGTGTTTGTAACACACACACATGTGGAGGTAAGAAATGACATATAGCAAGCCCATAATTGCAGACGATAACACAATGGAGCGGATTAAGAGTTAGTTCTTGTTACGGCTGACCGATCTATCTCGGTTACCATGTACCAAAGTTGGTTCTTGTTGCTTGCAGCACAATTATTGGTGGTGACGCATGTGGCATGTTTCTTCAAAAGAAGAAGGGTTCTCCATCATTTGGACTTATATGTAAGAAGCTTAGTTTAGTGCACTCATGGCCAGAATCTGGGGCCCAAGGAGATTTGGCGATGGGTCGCTTTTGGGATCCCCGATCCCGACCCCTGATACTCCACATGAGCCGGAATATCACGGTGGAAAGGTGAGCACGGCACAATTAATTAATAAATTGTGCTAAGAGTACTACCGCGGCTAGGTAGATACCAGAGGAGAGAAAACCACGGCCGGTAATGGAGCAGTAGATCGGAGAGGAAGCAACGAACCAGACTAGTGCCAGAGTGAGGTCGGCCTTGCTAGTTGCTCGACATACGCGCACCGGCCGTGTCAAAACAGTGCATGCAGATGCATGTGCTTGTGTGGCCCATGATCAATTAATCGATCTGTTGTGTATGTTACCAACGGGCAGCTGCATGCCGATTTTGGTAGCTTAGAGATGGCAAATATGGCATTGTGTACTCGCGGAGAGGAGAGCTGGTGATGATGAAGATGCTGACCCAGCTGAAGAGATCGAGCACAGTGCATCTACCTGCATGATTGAGTTGCTGGAGCCTCGAAATAGGCTCTCGTGCGGGTTGGTGATGCATATATGGGTGCATGCGTGCGTTAGCTGCCTAGGAGCGACGGAGGTGTGCGCATCATCGTCACGTCATTGGCGATCGAGCACAATTCATACACGCGAAACACGATGCTGACGCACGCGCGCAAGCATATGGAACTTATGATGGATGTTGTAGCCTTTTTATTACTTACATGTACCTAAATGTCTTTTAATATGTAGGTTTACTCATTTTGCTTCCAACCTATACACTAAAATATGTCTAGATATATAGTGACAAAGAAAAACTAAAATATCTTATATTTTAGAACGGCGGGAGTAGCATATTCTCGAAATATGGAAGTGGTTGTCGAACCGTCTATGACCAATCGATTGATGTGACCCAACACGGATCGAAAAAAACATGTCGATGAACTAGTACGATTTTGTACTAAAAGTTGCACTAAATCATCCGACAACCTCTTTTTGATCCAAGAGATCAGTAATTAGGATCATATAGAAAAGCAAACGTGGATTTTTGCAGTCGACGAATCTGTGCTCTGATTACCAATGTGGCACCTCAAGCCCTCAAAGCGACTCGAGAAGCAATTTATAATAAACCAACAAACATTTTAGTGGAAATTTAGATTGATCGGAGATTTCCGTCTAGTTCAAACACAACTATTGGCCATGGCGAATCACAGATGCGTGTTTTCAGTTGAACGGTTCTCCTTCATTTGGACTCATCGGTTACACATTTGGGATGACGTGCTGGAAGCTACGCGCCCGGACGGTATACGTACGTGCACTCTCTGCCAGTGCCAGCTCGTGGTCTCTACCTTCCTGGGAGCCTGGGCGAGTCACATGTGCTGAGCTTCCACGTGTGCGGTTCACGTAAGGTTCGCAAGGTGGCGGACGCTAGAGGCTGCGTGCATGTGGTTCAGTGGTTGGGTGGCACATGCATGTTACGAATGCAGTTTGCAGACTCGAAGAGGTGGTCGGCCGGCCACCCATCGCAAATCGCGCTGATCAAACTCAATTTGTGGCTTTAACATACAGGTACTACAACGAATGATTCCGTGGGCCAGGGCACGCGCGCGAGAAGACGTACGGTGCATGGACGATGGATGATAGCACGACCAAGGCACCACATGCATGGGAGATTGGTTTCCACGCAAACGGAATCGGACTACTCTCTCAAATCACTCAAATGTTTGGGCGTTATATATGGGTGATTGGTTGCTCGCCTATAACTTTCAACTCATATCATCCTCGGCATCTTCATCTGCAGGGCGTTCTGAATTTGGATCCATAGGTCGACGAGTTGCTCCATGTGAGAGCAAAGCAGGAGAAACGGCCGGATATATGTTGATCTTGGAAATACATCCATTCTCGATCGTGCAAGGCGTTGCCTACACACTCCACCGCGTAGATGCATGTCTGGGACGACGCCTTTTGGCTTGGAATCATTTAGCCATGGGGCGACCTCATTACCCACCTCCTCCATTTCTCAACCGTAGTTCTAGTGGCAACCTAGAAAAGGTTCACGTCCACTTCCGTGCAAGGGTTTCATTTTTTTTTTGTTGGCATCCTTCCATTCAAGCAAGGGGCCATCTCAATTTTAGTGGTATGCGCCGCATATCCAAGACACATACAAAAGAACATGAGTCCATATGCTATATGTATGTTTACGTTAACCTCTTTGTACACGATATTTACAAACGAGATTAGCGGTACTTCCCTAAACCTGGCGTCCTGTTGTCTTGCTATGTACTCCTTCTGTTTCGTTTTAATCAACGCGAAAGACTTGGATGGACTGAGAAAGTAGTACGTACCATGCGCACCTTTTGCGTCGATTTAATCGGTACGGAGGGAGAACACCTTTCGGCACGAGTGGCCGAGTTTGCATTTACGGCTGATCTTGTTCACCTTATAAAGTTTGTGTTTTTTAGATGTACAAAGTTCGTGCTGTTGTTGCAACTTGCAACACGATTGTTGGACATGACAAATGACATGTGTTTTTCAAAAGGTGAGCGGTTCTCCATCATTTGGACTCATACAGTACGTACACTAGAGACTTATATTACTCGTAGAACAATATAATATGGGGCTCAAAGGATTTGGCCATCGGTTGCTTTTGGAATCACCGATCCCGACCTCTACTACATGCTGAATGTCACCAGCCGGATTCAGAACTGCCAAGATTCAAAGCACAATTAAGTAGCTCAATAATGCTAGTAGCTGCTACGTAGAAGGTCCGAACAAAAATACTGCATCTAGCTAGCTAGCTACACTAGAGGAAAGAAAACTACCGCCGGTAAGTCGAAGAGGAAAAAACCGAATGAGAGTGAGGTCAGCGGTGGCTGCCAGGTGCGCTCCACGTCAGCTGGGCTTCGCCTTCTTCGATAGGCAGCTAGTTCATCGCTTTCCACGAGTGCGTCTGATGGGGTTGCCACAAAGTGGCAGATGCTGACTCGGATGTGGCAAGGACGTCCATTTGTTTTGGTGACCCATGACGTTGCCAACACGGAGTTGCTGACTTAGCTTGGAGGCGGCAGCGTTATCTCTAGCTTTCACGGTTTACTTGGTGCATATTAGCTTTGACGGCGACACCGAGAAGAATGCACTTTTGATGGATCCTGACCGTGCACCGTGCATTGCCCTAGTTCTCCTTGCTGTGTTGCGGGCTCCATCTATTCGTGTCAAAACAGTCGTCATCGCGGAAGAGATGGGCATAAATTTGGCAGAAAGGATGTGGGAATGGAATGGCCAGTTGTATTATATGGGATAAATAAGAAAACTTGTTTCATCGATACGCCGGGAAGGAGCGAGCATGCGTTTTTAGAGCAACTCTAGTACGGATCCTACTATGACCCCTGAAACAATTGATATGGTCGAATGAAAAAAAAGGTCTGCCTAATCCTCTGAGATGGTGACTTTTAATTGCAACTCGTATAAGAAATGTGTAGCTCACGCAAGTTGCACTCTTCTTTGAGCTGTGGTTGCACTTTTTTTAGGTGGCTAATAGTTAAAAAAACTCAAACACCTAAGATTTAGAAAAACGACAGCGGGATGGGGGGGGGGGGGGGGGAGTGCACATAAGCGCCCCTTTACTCCAGTCCTTATTATATCCGGTGTCCCAGAACTCCCCAAGAGCATCTTCAAATAGACATCCTCTACCTCACCCAGTATATTGAGTTGAAGATCTAACGGACATTTCCATGCGTACAATAATCATCACAGTTCCCGCTAGTACGCCGGTCGGGGAAACGATGTCGGACGCTTTTGACCTCAGCGTTTCCCTCCGCCGCAACCCCCATTACCCCACCTCTACAACCTCCATTGCTCCACCACCGCTCCGCCGCATCGTTCGCATGAAACACTATCCCCTCTTGTGCGCTCCACGACCTCTGCGATATCGGTGCATTACACGGAGAATAGGAAGGGAAATGGGCTATCATTTAGTACACAAAGGAGCTAAGAAATGATGAATATTGTTGATGTTACTATAATGACATAAAAAATAGGGCAGCTCTTGGTATGGCGGCCCTGTTGGACGACCAATCAAGTAAACAATAGATTGTTCACAATATGTAAAGAGTGTATCTTTTTCGAGAATACACCCCGGCAGGTGTATTAATCATATAGAAGAAGTAACGCCGAAGATCGGCAAGGTGCTACTGACAAGAGGCGGCAGCTCCTCCAGTTTTAGCAAGCCTACTCTCCTCCACAATCCACGGCACCAGCTCTACAAAGCCAAACGAATCACTACGAAACAACCTAGCTAGTCTCCACCTACTATACTCATCTCTAATCCTAGCTAAAATAACTCCAACGTCAGGCCTCGCACCATTGAAGACCACGTCATTGCGGTGCCGCCAAATGCACCAGAAGATGAGGATGATGGAGGTCCAGAGGTCACGCCGCGTCTCCTTTGGACAAGGTCGGGATGTCCACCAATGGATGAGCTCGGTGTCCGCCAAAGGAAGCCATGCCAGCTTATCCCACTGGTTAAGAGCCCACGTCCAGACCTCGCGGCAACCACGCATCCCAGAAGCAGATGCTGTAACGTCTCCGGTTCCTGGTCACATAGTGGACAGGCTGCAGGCCGAGGGAGCCGTCGTCTCTCTAGCCGATCAGCTGTCCAACAGCGGTCCCTAGACACGATCCACGCAAAGAACTTGCAGCCATACGGGGCCCTCGATCGCCAAACCTGCGACGCCGTGACTGCCAGCGTCCGACCACCAAAGAAAGCATTATAGGCTGACTTCGACGAGTAAAGCCCATCACTCGTTCAGCACCACCGCAAAGTGTCCTCCTGCCCTGGCGTGAGCTGGACCACCGCAAGCACCTGCCATAGCACGAAAAACTCTGCAAGTGCTGGCTCCCCAAGGTTAGGGCCACAGTCACGAAGCCATGTACCAGAGAGCCCCTCCTTGACTGTCCGTGACTTGACCTTGTGCGGCGGGATCTGGGCTGCAATAGTGGGGGCGATGTCGGCCACCTTCACGACATCCAACCACTTGTCTCACCAGAACCTTGCCTTCTCACCATCCCCCAACTGGACCACAGTGGCCGCCTCAAAGATGGCCAAAGAAGCGTGAGGAAGTTGTAGATCGAATTCAGCCCACGCCTTGGTGGGGTCCGTCCACTGAAGCCACGCCCATCGGCAGCGAAGCGCAAGGTTAAGAAGGCGGAGGTTGGGTATACCAAGACCCCCAAATCGCTTAGGGATAGTCACCTCGTCCCACGCCACTAAGCAGTGGCCGCCATTCACCTGACGTCGGCCCTTCCACAAGAAGGCACGACAAACCTTGGTGAAAGCATGGAGCGTCTCCGGCGGTACATCAAGCGACATCAAGGCGTGCACCACCATAGCCGACAGCATAATTTGGACTAGGATCGTCCTGCCCCCACGGTTTAAGAGCTTGGCACACCACGGTTGCAGTCGTCTGACCGCATTATCCACCACCGGCTGAAGTTGGGCCGCCGTGACCTTACGAATGCCCAAAGGCAAACCAAGGTAGGTAGGGCGGCCACTTCACAACCCAGAATCCCACGCACGAGCATGTGGTGTGGACCCATGATATAGTAGTGACAAAAAGAGGTGGTCGGCCACCGGTTGCAGTCTTGCAGATCTCGGCGATGAATGGAACGGGGACTTTGATACTGCTGCATCGCGATCGAATATCCCGTGCTGACATCGGTGAGAAGGCGAATCCTGCTGCAGCACGTACGAGACCTGCCTGGCTCCACTTTTCACTTTCTTAATGTATCAATCACAATTCACAACCATAGTTAATCAGAGCTAGGGCTCCATGGAACAATTGGACGGCTCTCCTAGCTCGGAGGCCAGCCCTGCAGCCCACGATGCACCGCACATGCTTATAGCGTTCGTGTCACTGTGACAAGAATGAATATGTTTCTCCTACACGGTGTTCGAGGAGTAGTGTTTCTAGCGACGGACGGAGACAGTGGATCTGCATGATTGTGTCGCTGGAGGGAGGCTCACATGGGGGTACGATCGATAGCTACGTGAACGACCGAGGTGTGTTGGGTTGGTGACCAAGAGGAGCCTGCCGGAACCAACAACGAAGGTTTCTAGCTTACTACGCGCTAGGGCTCTAGTATATTACTAGTTGTAAATCAAACACTGGTTGAGCAAATGTGACTTCGCAACCGATGCCTAGCTAGCAACTGTAAAATGTGCTGAAATTTGTAGACCCAGTGCAGCCTGCCAGCCCGATGGACCTAGATCCACACAAGTTCATGAACAACGATCTCATCTCCATAATGAATCGGCCACTAACCGGAATTCCAGCCCTAAATGAGTTTCATGCAAAGATACTTAGTCCATTTAAGTTTAATTTAAATTTGGGCAGGTTGGTTAGTCCTACCTAAACCACATGTGTTTGAGACTTTCGGTTGCTCCTCTTGCAAACATCCGAATCAAACTATATATGTAGACATTATCAAGTTCAAAATTCATTTTTTTAATGATAATCCTGTCTGGTATTTGATCGGATTGGATACCATTTTAACGAGACACCGAATACAACAACGTACATGCTTGCATACTTTCTTTATGAGATACTACACCAGATACAACAACGTACTGATGCTTACATTTTTTTGGAGTAAAACAACAACAACAACAAATACATCAACGTACACGAACACACGCGCACCTAACATCACACTCACACCTACACAACATACTAGAGACGGGACTAATGGAGTTCCGGGACTGGCGAAGTTATAATTCGCAATACAATAAAAGGAGTGACGAAGTCACCGTGTGTGAGAATATCCCGCCGTAACGAGACATGCCTGGTGAATTCAGAACGTACTTGGGAAGGCATGTGATTACCCAGCATTACCGGTCAAATAGCTCATGCAAGCTACAAGTCCTCGGCCAAGAGGGTCTCGTCGTACAACGCCGACGCCATCTCGTGCACGACGAGACTCTCCGCCGTGACGGCGGCGCCGGTGGCGTTGTTGAACAGGTACACCCCGGCCGCGGCGAAGATGGCCTCCGTCGGGTACACGCGCGACGTCGCCGTGGACCTCCCGCCCATGGCGAAGCTCTGCACGATGGAGTGGTCCACGAGCACGCGCATCGACAGGGCCTCGCCGTCGAGCACGGGCACCGTGCTTCCCACCACGCGCTTCATGACGTCCCGGGCCCGCGACGACCGCGACTCGTCGTTGCAGAAGCTGGTCCGGAGGCCGCCGTCGAGGGCCCTGGACACGTAGAAGTACACCGCCGTCTGCTCGCCATGGCTGAGGTTCCCCGCGGCGTGGACGAGGAGGCCGAAGGGGCCGAGCGCGCCGCGAGCCGCCGCGCCGCCGCTGCTGCTGCAGTTGTAGCCGACCTCGGCCTCGTTGGTGGCGGCGACGTCGGAGGCGTCGAGGCGGAAGGTAGCCTCGATGTCGAGCTGCGTGGCCTGGTGGAGCGGGATGTGCACGGCGGAGCCGGCGTCGACGGTGATGCCGCTGAGGTCGGTGGAGTTGTAGCGGAGGGCGTCCACCTCCTCCACCGGCCAAAGGAGGAGGTTCGTCCGGGTCTTCTCGTCCAGCGCCACTGTCCTCGGAATCGACTGCGCACGGCATACACCATAAGGAAAAGTTTCGTCTAAGCAGGGTCTCACCTACACCCTCAAACTATGTAACATATAGATTTCAAACTTTGCAGATCGCTGTAATATTACAACTAGAATGTGGAAAAAATATTTCCGATTTTTTTGTGAAATTTAACTTTTTCAAATATTTAAAATTCAACAAAATTGTTTTAAAAAGTATATATATAGTATAATAAAAAATCCCCAACTATTTTTCCCACATTCTATCTCAAATGTTTGAGTGAACCGCAAAGTTTCAGATTCAAATGTTATATAGAGTGAGAGATACAAAAAAGAGAAGTTGTTTGAGAGAGCAAAAAAAAAACTAGCAAAGATCTTGATACACCTATTAACAGTTCAGATAGAGGGTACAGCTAAGGCAGTGCTTAGAAAATCCAATCTCACACCATAATTAATCAATTAATTTGTTGGTCGTCAAATGAGAATGAAACATCGTACTACAAATAGATTAGATACCTGCAGTGAGGCCCATCCCTTGGCGACGTCGGCCCTAGCGGAGTCAGTCTCGCCGACATAGCCCAACATAATGCGACGCTGCTTGGCGGGGTCATAGAAGGACGTGGACGCGTAGAGTTTGCCCCAGTCATACCTCAGCCCAATCCCCAAGTCCAGCTCCGGGTCAATTGGGGTCCACGTGTTGGCCGCGGCGTCGTACCTCCCTAACGAGTAGTAGTCGTGCCGCTCGTCGTCCATGCTCGCCTTGATCACGTGCAACACCTCCTTCGACGAGTTCCCGACGGGGTAGAAGTCGATGCACTCCCACATGCCGGTGCCCTCGACACGGTGCAGGATGCCCGGTACGCGCTCGAAGCTGAGGAAGTCCTTGGTCTTGAACACGAAGGCGATGCCAGCGTGGCTGCCCTTGTGGTCGTCCTTGGAGCCAATGAGGATGCGCCACGTGGCATCGGACTCGTCGAACCAGGCGCTAGTGGGGTCACGGAAGTCCATGTCCTTGATCCCCTGCGGGTGGGAGAGGACGGGGTTGGCAGGGTGCTTGGTCCAGTGGCGGAGGAAGGCGTCCTCGGGGTCAGCTGGGATGGCGAGGCATTGGACTTCCACCATTTTGGTGGCATTGGTCACCCCGGTGTAGAGCATGACGAGCGTGCCATTATGGAGCACGGTGATGGAGCCTGAGAGGACGCCCTTGATGTCGAACCAATGGTCGGGGAGCATGGCCACGGGGAGTTTGCGCCAGTGCAACAAGTCGCGGGACACCACGTGGCCCCACTCCATGCCGTCGTCCCATGCCACGCCTGTTGGGTTGTACTGGTAGAACATGTGGTAGTATCCACGGTAATACACCGGACCTGTAATGCAAATGCATGCTTAATCAGCACTTGGTAGAAGGGGGTGCAATTGTGGCATGCTATCTTGGTTATTCCCGTTGTCTACTCTTATGTATGACCGCCTGGCTTGAATGGACAACTCTTCATTGGAAATCTAGGTGGGAACCTCTCTCCCGTTGAACAATATTTGAAAACGGAAAGGCTCACATGCATGGTGGCTTGCTTGTTCTTTATTGAAATTGACTTAATTAAATAGATAGCTGATAATTTTATTTTGCATGTTTTATTTTAAAGATAGAAAAGATATGTAGTATTCAAAATATCGGAGAATTTTGAATTATTTGGACATGTAATGTCTGCATGTGTAATATGTATATGAGATATTTTATGAAAACATGGACACGTTTCTATTCATGGGCTACACAAATGAAAAGGACAAACAAATCGATAAAAAAAGACCTACTATGTGCTTATTTGTCCAACTTAACGGTTAACATATTTTAATAAACATTCATGGACACGTTTCTATATCACTATATGTGCAGTGTACGTGTGTGATTTTTCATTTCGTCCGGAATTCATTCACTGATTTTCATTGGGACCCACATTTATGTGGGCCATTTGTTCCAAAATCTCAGGACAAAACTCACCATTGGGATCTGCATGCATGCCGCCGGAATATGCCGCCGCCGTCCGGAAACAAACAAACGAAACAAAGAAGAAATGGCAGCGATGTCAGTTAGTTCTTCGACAGATATTCAGAACCACGCCAGAAAAAGATCAGTCGTTCAGCAATGACGTACCGCTCATGAAGTTCTGCTCCGGCTGGAAGTGGAACCCGGCGCGCTGCCACTGCAGCATCTCGTTGCTCCACGGGAAGCCTCCGCCCGCGTCGTCGCCGGTGCCGTCAAAGTCGGCGCCGCCCGCCGGACCCATCCTGGCTCCAGCCAGCAAGGTGGCTGCGACGACGAGTGCCACCACAGCGCACGACGCCAGCACGCCGACGCACACGCGCCGCCCCAGGCCGTGGTTGTCCTTCACCGGGACGTCGTCATCGGTGGCGGGTGGCAGCAGTGGCGCGTACGCCTCGGCTGGAATGGCCCGGGATGCCATTGCCGGAACTCCCACTCGCGGTGGAGCTCCAAGAGATGCTTAGTAGAACTCTGGTGGATGGGTGGAAGTGTGTGTTCTTCAGTAGCGAGCGAGGGAGCAAGATTTATAGCTGTATGGGCGGTTGAGACAAAATGGGGAGTGGGCCTCCCTGCTTTTCGAAAAATACGACATACGCTCTGTTATCAATCATATATACCTGAAATTCAAAGTTGCACCAGCTGGTAGGCTGGGTGCAAAAAAAAAAAATCTCAAATTTCTAAACTATTTTGCACATGTCTATGTTCCTTGTTTGCGTGTAGATTTTCATGTTAGGTGTTGTTCCCGTGTTTAAACAAGTATGAGGCACTACTAACAATGTTTACCGTTACATCTAAAACTAGACCAACATGCATGTTGAAATACATTTTCAGTGGAAACATAAGTATATTCAAACTATGAATCAATATGCAAAATGAACATGTTTTAAAATATAATTATGCATAAAATATTAATGCTTTAATGCATTACACACATAGAACTTATACTAAATATCCACAGTGATCACTCTGTGCCACCATTAAATAAATATAGCATCCCCATGTTGCAAGTTAATCATCAAAATGGTCCAATAAATTAGATATCATATTTAAAGGGGTGGACAACCCAGCAAAAAAAGGTAATCATATATAGGACTCCTATTATATACTCCTGGGTATACATACTCCCATATTAAATATACCTCATATACAAGGGTATTATACCTCTTTATCATTCTTAATATACCTTATTAATTATTCTAATATACCTCAATACAAGTAGTATGGAAAAAAGTTCATCGGAACCCTTACTTTTTTTAATATATCACTTTTACGTACAGAAATGCAGTTTATGCGCAAATAATATGAGGTATATAGACTCAAATGAAATTTTTCATAAAACTCACCTTGAGGTATCTAGTATTAACTAATGAAGTATATTAAAAGAGGATTTTTACAGTACCCTGAAATTAATATTGGCCATTTATTTCTTCTCATCGGATGGCCAATATGATTTAGTACTCCACCACCACTATTACGGAGTACTAGCTCCAAAAATCATGGAGTACCTTGATCTAAGGGAAAAACCGTAATCTGAACCCAATTCTAGTTCTGCCATGGGAGCTTGGATTTAGAGCATCCCAGCCGTTGAAGGCCCCCAGGCCGAAATCCGGCGCTATTTAGCGCCGGATGGATATAAATTTCGGCCTGGGGAGGCCCATGTTTCCAGCCGCGAGCCCAGGACATTTTTTGAATTCAAAGTAGAACTGGGCGAATTTTGACGAAATCAGACGAAATTAGACGAAAACTAGAGATATTTATATTATATGAGGCGAAAATAGAGTTATTTTACATAAAAAGGCCGAATTTGACATATATATGAATTCGGCCTAAACTAAACGCCGATTTACATGCCGAAACGGCTGTACATCTGCGTGGTGTAGTCGGCGCCGTCGTCGTCGGAGGAGTCGTCATCCTGCGGCAGCGGCGGCGCCTGGCGGCTGGAGCCCTGCCCAGCGTCGCCGAAGCGAGGCGGAGTTGGGCGGTACAGCTCGTCGTCGCTGGAATCCTCCAGCTTGACGACGGGCGGCGCGCCGCGACGAGGAAGAGTCGCGGCTGCAGTGCGACGCTGGGCGGCGGCGAGGTCCAGCAGCCGCCGCTGCTGCTCCCGCTCCTCCCGCTCCCACTCCCGCCGAGACCACTCCAGTGCCGCGTCGAGCGGCATGGTGTTCTCGGCGGGGACGACGTCGCGGAGGGAGCGCTTGATCGCCACCTCCGTCGCCGCCTCCTCGGCGCGCCTCGCCTCCGCCTCGACGAGCTCGGACGTGGCCTTGTGCGCGGCGTCCTTCTTTGTCGCCTTGCGACGGCGCGGCGGCGACGCGGTGCGCGCCCCTCCATCGCGGATGACGAGGGCGCTGCTGTTGCGGCGAGGCGCGCTCGTCGGCTCCCTCTTCACTGTCCTCGGCGTCGATGCCGAGGACAGTGAGCCGGATCTCGTGGCCGACCCGGACGATGCCGTCCCGGATGAGCCGGACGTCGCCATCCGGCGTGACATCCAGCTGCTCCCGCGGTGGCGGGAGAGCGTTGGCCGCTGCGCCGGCGGCATCTCGAGGACGGGGTCGTTCCCCTCCTCGATGTGCTGGAGGACGAACTCCAGCGTCCTCCCCGGCGCGCTCCACCATCGGCGGCGCCCGGCGGCGTTGTTGCGCGCCGGAGGAGGGGGCGGCCCGTCGTAGGCCGCCAGCTCCCGCTCGTATCGCCGGCGGAAGAAGCTCGTCCACGCCTCCCGGTTGTCCGGGAAGAAGCGCGGATCGGCGCGCTGCTCGTCGCTCATGGTCTCGATGACCTCGTCGATAGCGGCGTCGAGCGCCGCTCCCGTCGGCGGCGGCGGGATGGGAATGCCGCCGGCGCTCAGGCGCCAACCTCCGGGCGCCATGTAGCCGGCGGCGTGGAGGAGGCGGCCCTCCCATTGGTGGAGGGAGCGGCGGCCGAAGCCGTTGTTCGCCACGCCGTCGTCGTCGGAGTGGTTCGCCATTGCTCGAGCTCGGATCGTCGGAGTGGGCGAGGTGCTCTGGTGGACTGGGGGAGATGGCTGGTGGCGAATGTGGCCGGCCAGACGCGGTAGGCCGCATTATATAGCCGCGCTGGCATTAACGCGCCTCGCCGCGTGGCTGGCCGGCCAGCGGCGGCAGCCTTTACAGCGTGCGGAAGACGATGCGTGCGGGGAAGACGATGCGCGGAAGACGAGACGATGAGGACGACGACCGCCCACTCTAGCCGACAGGTCGGGGCCACACGACCCGCGGGAACGCGTGCGAATTTTCCCCGCCTTTTCGCGCCAGTTTGTTTCGTCCGGAGTCCCCGAGCGCGCCCCGGAAGGCCGGGGATGGCCTGGGCTCGCCGGATGGATGAAGGCCCAGATCCGGACGAAAACGAGGATCCGGGGGTGCGACTGGGCCAATTTACGCCGTCCGGATGAAAAAAACGCCTGCCGGGGCCTCGTCGGGCGTGTGAGTGGAGATGCTCTTACGAAGTGATTTCCTCACGCGCCTCGCGGGCGAGGCAACACACAAGCCTGACACCATGCACAGGCATATGCCGGGCATGGCAGGTTGGCCGAGGCCTGCACCACGCCGCCATCGGAACTATCCGTCTTTGCGAATGCCGCCGCTCGTCCCATGTGATCTGCTCCATCTCCATATTCATACGTTGTTGATTCAGATTGTAAATAGGGGCAACCATAGACTACATCAATCATACGCGTTCTAAACTCTAAAATTCTGACATCCAGTAACCGATTGATGGGATTTTCAATAGCCGAGACGTCAGAGGTCCAAGCCGTGCTGGCAATGGCGCCGATTCCGGCTGGCGATGATAACAATTCATTAGGTATTAACCCAAATAGATCCCGCTGGGGCGGCATAGCCACTTTTTCCTCATTCAGATCCGCGAACTTTTTTTCGGCTAACAAAATGATTGGGGGAGCAAAAGACAGGAAAAATAACTAAGTTACACTTAACCAGGGACGGCCAGATCTAATTGGTACTCCGTTGCATACGTTTGGAGTACCGGGTACAGTAAAATTGCTCTATTAAAAATGATAAAGAGGTATAATACCCTCGTATATGAGGTATATTGAACATGGGAGTATGTACACCCAGGAGTATATAAGAGGAGTCCATCATATATATTACAATATATTAGCAAAACATATTATAATAAACGGACCCAAAATCCGCTGGGATTATGTATTGATGTTGGAAATCCCATAGCGTAACCTACTCCGCTCGAGTTGGAAACGGTTTTGGCTGGTACTCCCACCCTCCCATATGAGGATGCCTATTAGTTTTGGCCAAAGTTAAATTTTATCAATTTTGCCGAGATGTATGGAAAAGAATAGCAATATTTACCATATCCTCTCAATGT
Organism: Dactylis glomerata; assembly: GCA_007115705.1. Lineage (NCBI taxonomy): Eukaryota > Viridiplantae > Streptophyta > Magnoliopsida > Poales > Poaceae > Dactylis > Dactylis glomerata. Next base: position 370,510 of record QXEO01000243.1, on the reverse strand, counting down.
TATTAGAACCATTATGAAATATGTTTTCATATATGCATTTGGTATGTGGATGATGATTTTTTTTCTATGTAGTTGGTCAAACTTTATAAAATTCGATCTTGACCAAAACTAATAGGCCTCCTAATATGGGAAAGATGGAGTAATTGTTCTAGCTACCTTCACCCTAGGTGGTTGGTAAGAAATGTCGTATGTGAAGCCTGGCTCAAAGTGATAACACTAGAAACCTTAAAGTTTTGTAAATCAAAGAAGCCCTAGGTGGTTGGTAAGAAATGTCGTAATTGTTCTAGCTACCTTCACCCTAGGTGGTTGGTAAGAAATGTCGTATGTGAAGCCTGGCTCAAAGTGATAACACTAGAAACCTTAAAGTTTTGTAAATCAAAGAAGCCCACGGTGGCCATTTGAATTTGTGTTTTTCTTGAATACGAAACAAATGCAAGGATCTTTTGGGGTCCAACTATTACTCAACACTTAACTCACGTGGCTTCAAGCAGATTTTACTTATTACAAGTGATATGCAATGTGGAGCCAAAGCCTTCACTTGCGCTCTCTCTCTGTCTGATGAGCCGACAGTCCCCATGGTAGCCTGACACCCTGCTAAACCCCATCACATGACGCACACACATATGTACAGATCCAGTGAGTACGGTGGCCAACCAGCTGCCAAATCACTATCCCACCTTCAATCATGTTTGCGAATGGACGGCTCGCAGGGCTGCCAAGTAGCAGCTGCGGCCCCGGCTTAAAGGTGGGCCACACGGCGCCCAATGGAGGGTAGCCAGCGTAGACGCATAGACTCACGATGTAGGAGGAGCGTATGTCGACGACGGGCACAGGAACGAACCAGGCTGCTGGCTGCCATGAACGATAGCTGTACGAACGGCGCAGGTTGAACTGTGCTCCGATGGGCGATGGCAATGCGAGGCTCTCCCTGTCTCTCGATTTGTTTGTCGCTAGATGTCTCGTTCCAGACCAAAAGATTCCTCGGTGTTTCGCGAAAGCTAAGAATCACTCCTCGTTTCTGGCCACAAGGTCACAGGGCGAGAGCAATAGATGTCAATTTTCACCGAGAAGGACGTGTAAATGGTTTCTATGCTCTCTAGTCACGGAAGAGGTAACATTCTTCTAGCTAGCTAGCCTCGTCGGCAAGGTCGATCGATCAATCGCCGAGAAGTGTTTATCAGTGTAGAATCTGTCGAAAACTATAGGCTAGACATACATTCAGTTTCCTCGGAATATTTGATTGACAGGGGGAGCTGATCGACCACACTGCTTGGAAACTGCTGACATGCTTGCTGCATCTTCAAGTTTAGAGCCTTGCAAATTAACTGACCTATTTAATCATCATTCGTTCGGATGTCATCACAATTAACTTGTTTCTCACAAGAAGAAGACAATACATGCATATGTTTGAGTGGGAGGACACATGAATGGGCGATAGCTATGTGGACGACGGAGGTGCGTGGGTTGGTGAGGAGGAGGAGCCTACATGCGATGAATGATGGCTATGTGGACGACGGAGGTGCGTGGGTTGGTGAGGAGGAGGAGCCTACATGCGATGAATGATGGCTATAGGAACGACGGAGGTCCGTGGGTTGTTGACGAGGAGGAGCCTACACCGCGCGCGATGCATGATAGCTATACGAACGACAGAGATTTGTCGCTTGACACCGTGACAAGACCTGTTAATATTAATTAATCGTACACCAAACCAAGGTCGGGGAACGAGACTTCGCAACGGCTGTGAAGCTATCCACGAGGGCAAAGTGTATCGATGTTTTTTTTACATGAAGTGTATCGATGTTTGTAGACAATTCACAAACAAAACAATGCCCTGCGCTGTTGATAAATAATTAGTTTAGGTGTACCTTTCGAAAACTGCCACTGAAAATATTGTTTTTACGGGCACTTTTTTACTTAGTGTCTCTGCAAATACCTTTATAGGGCCATTTTTCACTTACAAGTGGATTGACACACTTAGGGGTGCAAACGGATCGGATCGGATCGGATTTTGCCTTTACCATATCCTCTACCATGTGTTTTCATCGGATTCGGAGCGGAGCGGATAGTGATCGAATGCAGAAACAGATTTATAAGATGGTAGATTCAGAATGGAAATGGAACGGACTCAGAGCGAAAACAAAACTAATCGGATCGGTAAATGAACAGATCGTAAGGGCACCTAGAGGGGGGGAGGGGGGGGGGGGGTGAATAGGTGTTACTCAAATTTTAATTCTTTTTCAATTTAGGCTTGATACAAAAGGTAAATTATCTAGATATGCAACTAAGGTGAATTTACCTATATGACAATAAACAAGCTAAGCAAGATACAATAAGTAAAGGCAATAAAGGGTAGAGATAACCGAGAGTGGAGCACACGGAGACAAGGATGTGATTCCCGTAGTTCCTTCTTTTTTAGTGGAAGTACGTCTATGTTGGAGGAGTATGGTTGCCACAAAGGCCTAACCAACGCCACAAAGGCTCACCCTATTCTCCGGTGCAAGCTTTCACCACAAAGGCATAGCTCACTTTCCACTAAGGGATTCCTCGAGGCGGAACCGACTTTTACAATCTTGGGGCACGCATCCACAACCGAATTGGAGGCTCCCAAGGACAACACAATGTTCTCAAACAACAAGTATCAAAATATCAAATACACAAATCAAGGTCTAGGTCTAGGGATTCAAGAAAACCCAAGACACAAGGGCCCTCAAGCAAATGAGAGGGGAAAGTAAATCGCTTCAGTGAGGATGTAGATCAAGGCCTCCTCCTTCGATTCTCCAAAGATCAAGAGCTTTGGTGGTTTGAGGGGGGAGATCTTGTGATTTTGTGGCTCCAAATATGGTGTTCTTCGAGCTTGGGACGAGCAGCTCCTTGAGGAAGAAGGCGGGGGTATTTATACCCCCTCCCCAAATCTGACGTTGCCTGCCTGGAAAGTCCGGCTAAAGCCGGTGTTCACACCGGCTATAGCCGGCCTGAAATAGCCGGACAAATATCCGGAGTGAAACAGAGGGGTTTTCGCCCCAAAGTCTGTGCACTCCGGCTAAAGCCGGTCTGGAGCCCGGCTATAGCCGGCCTGGACAGATCAACTTTGATAAGCTCTTCTTCCCGAGCATGTGAATGCCACCATCTTATATATTCCCTTTGGACAATGAATGTGATGAATTATAATATAGGAAACCCAATATCTTGTGCAAGAACATAATACAATCCTACAAAGATCAACGCACATATTAATAGATAATGTACTATTAATAAACGCCAAAATTAATTAGGCGGGAAATGCTCTTTCAATCTCCCCCTTTTTGGTGTTTGATGTCAATACATAATATTTTGTATGTTTCAAACTTTATAAAATATAGACGGAGCTCCCCCTTGCTATGTGTCCTATTTTAGATTTTGTATTTGAATACAAGGACACATCAACAAGAACTCCTCCTAGATGTTATAGCATGATCCACATGTGCACAAGATATATGATAATTATATGGCACATAGCAACAAGCATATAGCATATGACAAGAATATAGCAAGTAGGATCAACATAATTAAGTCTACTACACATATATTATAACACATAGTTCAACCATAATAGACGGAGTTCCACAAGATAAATCTAAATAGAGTTCAACAATGGGACACAAGCAAGCAAACGATAAAAGCTTGTGACCCAACCAAATACAAATGGAAACACATGCAAATAGAAATTTATCCCCCTTTGGCATCGAGATGCCAAAAAGGGAGAGAACACCACAAGATCAATCTTCAAACTCGCCAAAGTCCTCATCCTCCTCATCTCCATCTCCATCATCATCTCCATCATCATCTTCTTCTTCTTCATCTTCTTCTTCAATGGCTTCCTTGCCCTTTGAAGTGACTTCGGCGAATTCCTTCCAATCAAAAGATGAGCTCTCATTCCACTTGCCAAAGGAGAAGGTGTCCTTGGACTTGTCTTGCTCTTGGGACTCTTCTTGAGTGCTAGCCCCCTTTCCCTTCTCCACAATCCTCAACCGAGCATCCAAGTCCCGTTGCTTCTTATGGATATGCTTGCGCTCCACATAGTCCTTGTATTGGGTTTGGCGAACATCATTGTTCATGCAAAACAAGGCCCTTTGCCACCACTTGAGCTTCTTCATCTCTTGACCCATCCCACCACTTGGTGGATCCGCATTCTTCCTCCTACAACCACTTGCATAGCGGTTGCCACCGAACACATCACTTGAAGCACTAGGAGGGAAAGCACTTGAGGTGCTAGGCAACAAATGTGCGGTCTTCTTGTAAAGCTTGTTGGGCTTGTGGACTTCCATGCCTTCAAATTGAACATCTTCTTCAATATCAAAGTCTCCTTCAATGCCCTTGTCCAAGATGAGCCTCATGATGTATGGAGCATATGGGAGAATCTTCTTGTCAAGCATAGCAATCTTCATCTCCGAGAAGATAAAGTGCATCACATCAATCTCCATCCCTTCACACTCCCTACCGGCCTCAAAGACTAGGCGGGCATGGTGGAGAAGATGCACTAGTCCACCTCTAATGGAGTCATTGTTGCCACCACTTGGAGAAATGTTGGCATGAAACATCCAAAGCAGAATATCATAGAGGGGAAGGAGATTTGCAGTCTCTCCCGCTTTGCCCCCTGGACCATAGAGACACTGGATTTTCCTCTTGTTGTACTCGGTAGTGTCAAGATGCATGCGGGCACCTCTAGGAGAGTCAACACCATCAAACATGTAACCCAAGAGCTTCCCGAAGCGAGTGATGGTCGAGCTTTTCCTCACCTCATCTGTCATCCAAGTGAAACCCACAACATCTTGGGTGTCAAACTCCAAAGTGGCATAGAACTTCTGTATCAAACGAGGACAATAATCTTGCTTGAAGACCATCAACTTGTGCAACCCCATCTTCTCCGTGACCCAAAGAGCATCTGCAAAGTATTCATCCTTGGACAGTGACACAATGTTGGTGACCTTCATGGGGCAAACCTTAGTGCTCATGCAAGCATACACCTGCTCATAGATCCTCTGATGCTCGGACCGATAGAAGAAAGTGTTGTTGATATCCCTGGGCATGAGATAGAACCTCTGACCGCAGAACTCGCGATACTATTGCTTTGTCAACTTCTTAAGATCAGCAATGTTGGCAAACAAGGATTTCTTCTTCCTCTCCTCCAATCTCTTCTTCTTGACTGCAGCGGAAACTCAAGCATCTTGTTGTTCCTTGCATCGACCCATAGATGGATCAACATAGCAAGACCTTTTGGGACGAGACCCACCTGTGAACAACAAAGAGATAGGTAGCATGCATGCATGCCAGAGGATCAAAAGCAACAGCCTAAAACGAAAAGCATGACTGAACTTGGTGATCTACACTGGCTATTTCCGGCCTCATGCCGGCTTTAGCTGGTCTGGCCCGCTAGACACCGGCTTTAGCCGGACCAGATGAACAAAATGCGAAATCGCATGGGTAGTCCACAAAATCACGTCAAGTGTTTCGATCTATGCTATGCATGGCAACACCAAGAATCCAAGACCTCCCACAAAATCCAAGGTACAAGAAAAAGCATCTATCCCTAACCCTAGGTTACACCTAGTGAGAGAGAGAGGAGAGAATGGGGAAGGTACCCTGGTCCATGGGAGGAGGCGTCGGAGAGGGAGGCCGGCTGGGGAAGGAGCTCCGGTGGCCGGGGAGATGACGGACGTCAGCGGCGGTTCCAAGGAGGGGGCGACCTAAGGGCTGATGGCTATGAGAGGAGGGGCGTGGGGAAAATGAGGTAACTCCTCACCCCATAGCCCTAAGAGGGGAAAAAGCCGGGGTGTCACTGGACCGGCTTTAGCCGGGGTTAAGGCCGGCTATAGCCGCCCCACCGGCTCTTCCCGGACAAAGTCCGGCAATAGCCGGCCTAGATCGCCAATAACAGGAAATTTTCTAAGAGGAATTCTGGGCATGCATGAGAGAGAGAGAGATTGATGCTAGGCTTAGGTAAGAAGGCTTAGGATGGAAAACATGCATGGAGTGGTTCTCGGCACTTGACATTGCAAAAACAAGAAATCATCGAAAAATCCAATGCAAGTGCCTTCCCATATCAACGATAGAGACAACGATGAAAAAGCTCAAATAAAAATCAAATAGGATTTGCAAGGAATCAACTCTTCGAAAAGAAGAGGTCGGTGGCTGAGGCCACCATGTATGAGTGTTATGGCATTGGACCGTGAAGATTTATCTTGGGTCCATAACCAATACTCGTCATTGAAACTCATATATCACAAAATGATATTAAGAGAATGATTTTGTTACTATCGGCATTATGGGGGGAGGGATAGCCCAATTAATTAGGACCGCACCCCCCTATTTCCATGCCCACACCTAAACCAAACAAGTATTGAAATATAGGTGTATTTGCAAGATGCTCAAGCCACACTCCTTGAATCAATGATATTTTGCTCATTCCTCAAATATCCAAATCTTGCTTCATCAAGGGGCTTCGTGAATATATCGGCAAGTTGATCCTTGGTGCACACATATGCAAGCTCAATATCACCACGGGCAACATGATCTCTAATAAAATGATTCTGGATCTCAATATGCTTGGTTCTTGAATGTTACACCGGATTATAGGCTATCTTGATAGCACTCTCATTGTCACATAAAAGAGGCACTTTGTCACAATTGACACCATATTCCTTTAAAGTTTGCCTCATCCACAACAATTGAGTGCGTCCACTTGCCGCGAAAATGTATTCGGCTTCGGCGGTGGAGAGAGATATGCAATTTTGCTTCTTAGATGACCAACACACCAAGGACCTACCAAGAAATTGGCAAGCCCTGGAGGTTGATTTCCTATCATCCTTGTCACCGGCCCAATCCGAATCCCTGTAACCACAAAGAGAGAAAGTTGAGCCTTTAGGATACCAAAGCCTATAAGTTGGGGTATGAACTAAATATCAAAAGATTCTTTTGACCGCCACAAGGTGGCTTTCTTTAGGAGCTGCTTGATACCTTGCACACACACCTACACTCAACATAATATCGGGTCTAGATGCGCAAAGGTAAAGCAAAGAACCGATCATAGAACGGTATACCTTTTGATCCACATCTTTACCATTGGGATCTAATTCAAGATGACTGACGAGGGTATGACCCCTCGGGTCCTCGATATTAACCTACCTGGTTCCTGCCAAGGAAGAAGCCCGCTCGAAGGATACATGAAGCCCGTAAGGCCCAACACTTCGACTTGGAGTAGAAGGCAAAAACTACTTGTAAACCCTAACTGGCTGCATATATAAAGCCACCAAGGGCATCCCCTAGAGAAGCTAATCTCGCATAGACACCTGATCTCGCATAGATCCCACGCATAGGCTTGCACACGCCACCTCTTTCGACCATAGCCAGATCCCATCTGCGCACCATTGTAACAGCTTGATACGTCCATTTTGCATCACTATTTTATATCATAATTTGCTGTTATTCATAGATATATTTCACATTTAGAGATGATACTTATGTTGTTTCTTATGTTTTTACATGTTTGATGATCATTGGAGGATTTGCTGCCGGAGTCAGAATTCTGCTGGAAAAAGGACCGTCAAGACACCATGTTTCGGAAGATTAGGAAATTCTAGAAAAATATCAGAAAATTATACTTTGCCAGAAGACTGAAGAAGCCAAAAGGAGGAGGCGAGAGGAGCCACAGGGTCGGCTCACACACAGGGGGCGCGGCCCTACCCCTGGCCGCGCCGGCCTATTGTGTGGCCACCCTGGCCCACTTCTGCCATCGCCCCTTCGTGTATATCGTCGTACCTGAAAACCTAAGTGAAGGGGGGGCTCAGAGATAGACACCGCCGCCTCTTTGGGGCGGAAAACACCAGAGAGAGAAAAGCTCTCCGGCAGGCAGGAATCTGCCGGGGAAATTCCTTCCCAGAGAGGGGAGATCGTCGCCATCGTCATCACCATCGCACCGGACTTCATCGGGATCATCATCATCATCATCTCCATCACCAACACCTTCATCTTCATCATCACCACGCCATCCCGCTGTAACATCTTGAGTTGAATCTTGTTAAATTCTTAGGGGAAACTTTCCCGGTGTTGATTACTCTTGTGGTTGATGCTAGTGAGTGGAACCGTTGAATTAAGGTTTATGTTCAGATTGTTATTTACCATTATTTCACCTCTGATCATGATCCATATGATGTCTTGTGTCATGGTTTCATCAACAGATCTGCCATAGAGGTAGGGGTATGGCGGTTTGTGGAGGGGGGTGAACACGGAGGAGCGATCCGGGACGATGGTAGCACGAGTTTACCCAGCTTCAGGTCCCGCAACGGTGGCGAGACCCTACGTGCTGCTATAATTCACTATATGGCAACAAGTGCTCGATTACAATGATGAGGTTGGCTGTTTCGCTATGCGATTGGCCTTATGACTAAGTCTGTTCGCCTCAAGGGCTGCTCCACGCCAGGCTTATAAAGGCCCCTGGCGTGGGCTACACCATGGTACCGGAGCAGATACAACTTGGAGTCCTAGACTAAGTCCTATGCGTGCACCACAAGGCAACCCGCCATGGGCCTGTCTCCGGATCCGCCATAAGCCTATCTCCGGATCCGCCATGGGCCTATCTCCGGATCCGCCATAAGCGCCTGCGTCTAGTACCGCCGTGGCAACTTCAACAACTGGGCCGCCCGGTAAGCAATCCGCCATACCACCCCTGATGGGCCACCCTGGCTTGCTGATTTAGGACTACGTCGTTGGTATACCTATTTGGTATATCCCCAACAGTAGCCCCCAGGGAACTTCAAGATTGCCATCTACATCCGCCATGCATGTTCTTGGTAATATACTTCCGCCATAGCTCTTCTTCTCTTCTGTGCTGGGATGGCGGTCATCTTGATGTTCCTTCTTCCATCTATTAATCCGCCGTAAATAATGGATCAGGCGACGTAGTTATCTTAGCAAGATTTTCAGGATCCGTCGGATCATACCGTGGAAATCCGCCGTAAATTCCGGCACGTAGTTCCTTCTAGGGCAAGATTTACACTTAGCACAGTTACCACCGAAGTTACTTTCTTACCCTTGGACACGTGTCACCGGATTAGGGTTTCTGCGATCAGGATGAGCGGTGGTGATGGCGGGCATGAATCTTGAGGTCCGGGGTCTATATATACCCTGGCCTCTCACCCCCGGCCGGCACCCCTCATTCGCCCCCATCGCATTCTCTCTCCTCAGCGCCGCCACGAGAGCTACATCATCTCCGACGAGCCACCGCAGAAAACCTCGCCGCCGGTAGCTTTTTCCGCCGGACCAGCTCGCTCAAGCACTTCAAGCACTTCATAGCGGAACCTCCCTTTCGCTCGACGCCATGAACTCCGGATCACCTTCCCGCCACCATTCTGATGCTGAGGAGGAGGATTCCCCTCTGCAGCAATCAGCTCAGGGTACCCACCATGCAATGGCGGATTTGGATCCAGAGGACGTTGCCTCTGAAGCTGAAGAAGAGATGGCGGGAAACAACGCCGAGGATCCCGCAGACAAGGAAGCGGATGGCAAGGCTGAGGAGGAACAGCAGGAAGGAGCAGAGGACGAGGAAGAGCAGATTCCCCAGGACCTCCATGGGTACTGGCAGAAATCCCATGTCAAGGACACTGACGTCCTAGCCCTGGAAGGCGAGGGTATCGTGGCTCCTCAAGCCGAATCGGGATGGCGGACTGACTTCAAGGCCCAGTTCCAGTTCCTAACCCCTCCGAAATTGTGATGCTCAAATCTCACGTGGAGAGGGGTCTCAGTATGCCTACATCTCTTTTCTTTACCAATCTTCTGAAATTCTATGGACTGCAGCTCCACCACATATCACCAAACAGCTTGGTGTCTGTGGCGGGCTACACAGCTTTGTGCGAGGGATACCTCGGGATCCGCCCCAGGGTAGACCTCTTCCAACTTTTCTTCTCTGTGCGGGCCAACTATGAAGATGACAAATCTCTTCGAACCTGCAGAACGGTTTGCTTCCTTCCACGAAGGTCGAAGGAATACCCCTTCATCATGCCACTGGATTCCGCCATAGGATGGAGAGGGTCCTGGTTCTACATGGCGGATAAGCCCGCGCCTTCTCAAGCCCGTGGCCTCCTTCCCTTTTAGAACATAGCTGCTGAATCCCGCGACTCCTGGACTGCTGTCAATGATGAATCCGCCACTCCCTATGTCAAGCTCTTGGCTCGGCGGATCGCCAAGCTATCTGTGGATGGCTTGAAAGGGATTGACACCATCAACTGCTGGATATCCTGGCGGATTCAGCCGCTCCAACACCGCGATCACCTGATGCACGAGTATACTGGTGCAAATGATGGCATGCGTTGCTCGGACCAGGAGCTAGACCCTAAAGTGGTCGAGAAGCGCATCCGTTCTCTGATGAAGTCTCCTAGGTAGAAACCCTTGAAGTTCCGCATGGCTATGTTTGAGAATGGCAGCTGCCCTTTGGTAAGTTCCCTTTCCGCCATAATATCGTATGATACTTTTGCACTTCATAAGAGCTAACTTCTTTCTCTTATCAGCTCAAATCGCTTGGACCTGCACACTTTGCTCATCCCCTTCGCCGCTCCAACACCAAGTCTACCGCTCAGGAGGAAGTTGTTCACTCCAGCGGGACCAAACAGGAGATGGCGGGGAATGTAGATGACACAACCTGCACGACCCAAGAGAAAGTGATTCCCAAGAAGCGGGCTGGTAGCGGGAGAACTCGCGGTGGTGGCGGGAAATCTGTTGATTCCCGTCGTTTCGAGGCTCAACGCAGGGCGGAGCTGGAAACACCATCCGAGAACACCGCTACTATCAATCTGCCCAAGTCAAGGTAACCTTTCGATATCCTCCTTCATTGTTGCTATTTTTCACTTGTAATCCTCCTTTACTCAGAAGAAAGAAACCTACTATCAAGGAGCCGTCATCCAAGCGAGCCAAGCCCTCCCCTGCCGCCATCCCGCACACCCCTGACGTACCAATTCCCTCCCCTGTTATCGATATCGATATGGAGGATGCTGGTGGTCAGTTTGACCCGACGCCAGAGGCCAACCCAATGACTGAAGTTGCGGCTAATGATGTCGTCCAAAGCGAAAAGGCTTTTGGCTCGTTTCAGGGTCAAGTGGCGGATGCTCCGATGGGGGGCAGTTTATTTTGGAGACAAAAGCAACTTGAGGTCGTCAACCTTATTTCCAGCCAGGAAGATGCCAGCAACCAGCTATCCAGCGGTATTGCCGCTTTTGTTGAGAAAACAGCTACCATGAAGAAGGTATGTATTCTCAGTAGCCCCCGAGCGCCATGGCGGATTCTCATATTCGATCCGCTATGGGGCTCCAAGAGAAACTTTTGCAAATTTTTGAATAGCATAGCCCCCGAGCGCTGGTAGTTCACACAGTGCTCTATAGAGAACTTTTTAAATTTCATACTGAGTAGCCCCCGAGCGTTATGGCGGATGACTATCCGGCATAAAGCTCTTAGGAAGACAAAAAATCAGCATAAGTAGCCCCCGAGCGTTATAGCGGATACTGTCCGGCATAATGCTCTAAGAGTGACTTAAAAAATCATCGTGAGTAGCCCCCGAGTGTTATGGCAGATGATCATCCGGCATAAAGCTCTTAGAGTGACTGACACTTCAAATTATTTTGCCAGAACTACAAGAAGGTGGTAGAGGACCTGGTCCAGGTTGTCAGCTCGCAAGAGAAGGAGCTGGCAGACAAAAGCGCTCTTGTGGCGGATTTGCAGCAGCAGCTCGAGAATAGCGGTAATGTACCTTAACAACTTGGTTTTCCTTTATGCTATTCGATCGGTGCTGCGCTGGTAATTCTGCCATGCAGACGCTGCCGCGCTCAATTCCAAACTTGAGGGGGTGGAGAAGGGCCACGCCATTGCGATGGATGGGCTGCACCAGCAGCTCCAGAAATCTCTGGCCGCAAACACCTCCCTCGAAGAGCATCTCAAGGACCAGGAGCGCCTGAACCGAAACTGTCCTCTGCTCGGGGTGGTGCCAGGACAGCTTTGACCTTGGCGAAGGGCCACTACCCCGAGATGGACCTGGACCTGCTCACCTCCGGCATCCCGGAGAGCGGTGAGGACGGTGCACCGATGAACGAGGCCACCATCCGGCAGAACGTGCTTGGATACGATCAACTGTGTGCCCTTGGCACTCAACTGAACGTATACTATGAAGCATACGAGCTGCCAGGATCGCCAAGCCAGGCTTCGGCATCAGTCTCCGCGGCTACTGCAGGTGGTGATGGCGGTGATGAGGTGTCCTCCAAGGTTCCGCCATCTTCTTGAGATGTGCCCTGCAATATGGCAGGAAAAAATACTTTGCATCAATTCGGCCCCTGAGTGGGTCTGTAATTTAAACTTAAACTGCGTGTGAATGTGTCTGCACTGTGATTGATCTGCTTGTGGCGGATCAGTGGAATGCTTTTGAACTCTTGCAGCTTGTTTTATGAAGTGGTTTTAATTGTGCGAAGAAACTGCCAGGCCTGTTTTTATGCAACTTGCAGTTTTTGACATGCCCAAAAAACAACACTTTGAAAAAAAATTCACGCGTAGGATTATGCGATCCGCCATCCGGCTCTCTGTGCTTGACTTTTCGTGAGATGGCGAAATCTTCGCACGAACAATCCGCTAGGGCGACGATACTTAATAGTAACCGTCTAGAACCCTTAGCAGATGGCGGCTTAGACCGTCAAAAAGTCACTACTCGGGAATCCACACAGAAAACATCGAATGGAGATCAAAACATAAAAAGGCTATGCGGACCACTTATGGCGGATTTAAAAAAGATGCAAGTGCAAAGCACAATTGCGCAAAAGGTTCTATACGATCTAAATAAACAATAAAGGAGGTAAAAGACTCAAGAAAATCAAGAGTGAACCAAATGCTTTATTTCATTGATCATATAGAGGTGCCTATTACATAGCTAGATAAGTGCTAAGTGTAGAAAGGATGTAGATGTGCGATGTTCCATGGACGATCTGTCTCGTCATAGATATCATCAGGGTCTCTTCGCTTGCGCTTCTTACTGGGTTGCTTATCTAACTCGCGAATATCAACGAGGTAGTAGGAACCATTCAGTAGAGCTTTGCTGATGACGAAGGGTCCTTCCCAAGGCGGGGATAGCTTGTGGGACTTCTGCTGTTTGAGGCGCAGCACCAGGTCACCCTCTTTGAACAAGCATTGGCGAACTCGCCGGCTGTGATAGCGGCGGAGATTCTGCTGGTAGATGGTGGATCTCTGGGCTGCTAGGTCTCGTTCTTGTTCCAGCAGGTCCACGGATAGTTGTCTGGATGCTTCTGCATCTTCTTCCTTGTAGGCCTCGACTCTTGGAGAATCGTACTGAACATCACTTGGCAGGATTGCCTCTGCTCCGTAGACTAAAAAGAAAGGGGTAAGGCCAGTTGATCTGTTTGGCGTGGTTCGTAGACTCCATAGCACAGATGGCAACTCTTCTGCCCAGGCTCCAGCTGCTCTGTGTAGCGGTGCTTCTAGGCGTGGCTTGATCCCTGACATGATTAGTCCGTTGGTCCGCTCAACTTGGCCATTAGACTGTGGATGTGCGACAGATGCTAGGTCGAGGCGGATTCCGTTGTGATGGCAGTATTCTTCAACTTCTCCCTGAGACAAGTTAGTGCCATTGTCGGTGATGATGCTATGTGGGATGCCGAATCTAACCACAATGTCCTTGACAAATTTAAGGGCGGTTTTGCCATCAAGCTTTCTGATGGGCTTAGCTTCCACCCACTTCGTGAATTTGTCTACCGCTACCAGGAGGTGCGTAAATCCCAAAGGTGCTGTTTTTAGCGGACCCACCATGTCCAGCCCCCAGACTGCAAAAGGCCAGGTTATAGGTATCGTATGCGGTGCTGTGGCGGGCATATGGGTTTGCTTGGAGTACATCTGGCAACCGTGGCAGAGCTCCACGATACGGTCTGCATCTGCTTTGGCTGTTGGCCAGTAAAATCCATGGCGGAATGCTTTAGCTACTAGGGATCCGGCGGCGGCGTGATGCCCACATTCGCCTTCATGGATCTCTCTTAGTATTTCGATTCCATCCACTTGGGATATGCACTTCATGAAAACTCCCGAGGTGCTTCGTTTGTAGAGCTGGCCATCTATGATGGTGTACGCTTTGGCTCTACGCTCGATTTGTCTCTTTTGGACTTCGTCTTCGGGTAGCTTCTTGTTCATCAGATATTCCAGGTAGGGCTCTGCCCATGGCGGATTGCTAGGCAAAACCGCCATAGCGGGGGAGCTTGCTAGTTCCGGATTTTCTGGATCCACCATCTTTACCGATGGTACGCGCAGATGCTCGAGGAATACACCTGGCGGAACTGCCTTACGGCTAGATCCTAGTTTGGACAAGGTATCGGCCGCCATGTTATCTTCTCGCCGTACGTGCTTGATATCGTACCCGAGGAAACTTTTTGCCATCTCGTCCACTTCATCTCTGTATGCCGCCATAACTTCGTTCCGAGCTTTGTATGTGCCAGCCACCTGCTGGGCGACAAGGTCAGAATCTCTGCAACACATAATGTGTTGTACGCCGATCTCCTTTGCGACACGTAGCCCGTGCAGTAGTGCTTCATACTCCGCGATGTTGTTGGTGGTGGGGAAGTGGATCTGGAGAACATAGCTTAGCTCATCTCCCTTGGGAGATTTAGGTGTCACTCCAGCCCCCGAGCCGTGTAGCAGCTTTGAACCATCAAAGTGCATCACCCAATGCTCTGGTTCTGGGACGGGCGTAGTTTCCTGCACTTCCTTCCAATCCACCATAAATTCCGCCAAAGCCTGAGACTTGATGGCGGTGCGAGGCTTGTAGTCGATGTCGAAAGAGGCCAATTCAATGCCCCACTTTGCAACTCTTCCTGTTGCATCGCTGTTGTTGATAATGTCCTTCAGTGGGGCCTTGCTGACCACTGTGATTTTATGGTCATAGAAGTAATGCCTTAACTTACGAGAAGCTAGGAAAACTCCGTATGCCAACTTTTGGTAGTGAGGGTAGCGCTGCTTGGATTCCGTCAGGACCTCGCTGACATAGTAGACTGGTCGATGTACGCCATACTCCTGCGCTTCTTCCTTACGCTCTACCACGATGATGATGCTGACCACCCTGTTAGTTGCCGCCATGTATAGTAACATGGGTTCCTGGTCTTTGGGAGCCGCTAGGACTGGTGCAGTGGATAACACTCTCTTCAGATCCTTAAGCGCAGCGTCTGCCTCATCGGTCCAGACGAATTCGTCTGATTTCTTCATCAGCTTGTAGAGTGGCAAAGCCTTCTCACCAAGACGACTGATGAATCTGCTCACTGCTGCCATGCAGCCTGTGAGTCGATGTACATCTTTTAGATCTATGGGCCGGGAGATGTCGAGGATTGCCTTGATCTTCTCCGGGTTAACCTCAATTCCGCGGTGGGAGACAATGAATCCTAGAAGTTGTCCAGCTGGTACCCCGAATACGCACTTCGTGGGGTTAAGCATCATGTTGTACTTCCTTAGGTTGTCGAAGGTCTCTTGCAAATCCGCTATAAGGCCATCTTGCTTTTTAGACATAACGGCGATGTCGTCCACGTATGCGTGGATGTTTCGTCCGATTTGATCCGCCAGGCACTTTTGCATAGTGCGCTGATACGTTGCTCCTGCATTTTTCAGACCAAATGGTATTGTCACATAGCAATATGTGCCATAAGGTGTTACGAACGACGTAGCGAGCTGATCGGACTTTTTCATCTTGATCTGGTGGTATCCTGAGTAGGCATCTAAGAAACACAGCAGCTCCGATCTCGCCGTCGAGTCAATGACTTGGTCAATGCGAGGCGAGGGAAAAGGGTCCTTTGGACACGCTTTGTTCAGGCCAGTGTAATCTACACACATGCGCAGAACTTTGGTGTTTTTCTTAGGAACTAGCACAGGATTTGCCACCCACTTAGTATGGATTACTTCCTTGATGAAGCCTGCTTTCAACAGCTTGGAAATTTCCTTTGCTATGGCGCGGCGCTTTTCATCTCCGAAGCGTCTCATGGCTTGTCTTATTGGCTTGGAGCCAGGAATTATCTGCAGAGCGTGCTCGGCGAGTTCCCTAGGTACACCTGTCATGTCAGATGGCTGCCATGTGAAGATGTCCCGGTTCTCACGGAGGAACTCGACGAGCGCGCTTTCCTATTTGGGGGACAGATTTGTCCCAATGGAGGTGGTCTTGGCGGCATCGCCAGCGACAAGTTCTACTTGCTTGGTATCCACTGTAGGCTTGAAGGTGGGTGGGGAGGCGGAAATCTCCTGCTTGGATGTCGGCATCTCCGCGGGGTCCGTAGCGGCGTGGATTTCTTTGAACTCCTCACCGAAGAACACTGCTTCCGTGAAGGCGGCTTCTCCTTCCTCGCACTCCTTTGCCTTTCTGAAACTGCCATAAACGGTAATTATGCCATCTGGTACTGGCATCTTCAGCTGGTTGTAGATGTAACAGGGCCTGGCATGGAAGCTGTGGAAAGTGGGGCGACCAAAGATCACGTGGTATGTGCTTTTGAACGGGACTACCTCAAAGGTTATAGGCTCTTCACGGTAATTTTCCTCACTACCGAAGGCAACCTTGAGTGTGATGGACCCGAGGGACTTGGCTTGGCGACCAGGAACCACTCCATAAAAGGTGACCGCACTATGGCGGAGTTGGGTTTTGGTCAGGCCAAGTTTTGTCAGAGTTTCCACGTACATGATGTTCAGGCTGCTGCCGCCATCCATTAAGCATTTGGAGAACTCGTAGCCGTGGATCACAGGGCATACCACCATGGCATAATATCCCTCTGGGATGTGCTCTGGATGATCATCGCGGCTCCAGTGCACCGGTACTTCGGACCATCGGACGTACTGGCGGATTTTTGGCACGGTGGCGTTGAGCGAGCGCATAGCGGCTCTCTGTGCCTTAGCCGTGGGGGGGTCCAAGGAATGTGTGAAAGGCTCCTTTCTTGTTTTTGATTGGATTCGCCTTGCCAGCGTCCCCCTCTGCCTTTTCGGCGGGTTTGGGCGCTGGGTCTTCATCCATATCACTACCATCCCTAGACTCCTTGTCTTTGTCCGCTTTTCCTTTGCCACGAGGCCGTTGTCGTCGGCTGCGCTTGAAGCCAGCTTCTTGATCCGCCTTGTGGTCGTTGACAAACTTGCAGTTCCGGTTGGTCTGATTGCACTTTCCTGAAGCGTCGCGATGGGCGAAGCATGGCATATCGCGGTATTCGTCGTAAGACACGGGGGCGGATGGCGCCGAAGCGGGAGCTGTAGAGCTCCGCGGCTGGCCACTGCTAGTACCGCGTCCCCTGCCGCGCTGGCTGCTTTGGCCCTTATCAGCGAAGGTTGTGGCCACCATATCCGGAGCTTGCTGCTCTTCTGGCGGATTCTTCCGTTTGTTGCTGCTATTCCGCTTTCCAATGCTCTGGATGGCGGAAGCCTTCAAAGATTCACGGGCGTCGTCGTCGGCGGCCGCGTAATTGCTTGCGATGGTGATCATGGAATTTAGGGTCAGTTTCCCTCCGTTCCTTTCCTGCAACAGGCGATGGCGGAGCAGTTGGCCTCTCTCCAAACTGTCAATAAATGCAAGGATGGCAGATTCATCGGTAACCCCTTCACAGGAGTTCTTCATATCTAGCCATCGCATGAGGAAAGTTCGGGAAGTCTCATCGTTGGCCCATCGGCACCGTTGGAGGTCACCAATGTTATGGGGTCTCTTGTAAGTCCCCTCGAAGTTTTCGGTGAACGCAGTTTGCATATCGAACCAGGTTTGGATGGAATTTTCTGCCAAGTCATTGATCCACTGCCTCGCAGTGCCAGATAGCATCAGGGGCAAATAGCGGACAACAACGTTGGGTGATCCCCCGGTGAACTGTACTGCATTGAAGTAGTCTTGTAGCCAAGTTAAAGGCCTATCGACTCCATTGTACTGGCGGATATTTTTCTCGATCTTGAACCCATGCGGGATGGGCTCATCACGAATCCGTTGTCCAAAGCACTTTGGGCCGAGGAAGAAGGCTGTTTGAGACTTGGCAATCTCGTTTAGATGGGTACGGGCGTCGTAGGGCTTCTGGTCCGGCGGATCCTTGCGAGAGTTTCGTGACCCTGCTGGTCCGCCACCGCCGCTGCCGCCACCATGGGGGCTGCTAGGTGGGGATGGCGAAGGGTCACATCGTCTTTTACTCTCGCCGTCCTGCGACTGATCTCTGCAGCTATGACGGCTTCCCTCTGTTCTTCGTGGAGATGGATCATCATCATGGCGGCGGGAGCCTTGCCCTTTGTCACTGTGGTGGCGAGCGAAGCGATGCTTGTCCTTGTCGCCGCCACGGTGCGCGCCGTCATCATGGCGAGATCGTTCCCTTCGCTTGGATCCGCCGTCTCTGCTGGCTTCCCGTCGTGGCGGATCATCTCTGCGTCCAGCGTCACGGCTTCGCCCTCGCTTGCCATCATTGTCGCGTATGAAAATTCCTCCCTTTGGGACTTGAAACGTCTTATACTTTGGTGGCGGCATGTTGGTCTTATGGCGGGGGGCAGCATTGTCTTGTTGGTATCCGTAAGCAGGGTAGTTCTTGTGAGGTGGCGATGGATTTCTCTGTGGGCCTTTGCCATTTGGTTTGTCATCGGAAGATATTGGGATGGCATTTGCCCGGTTGTGAGCTTCTCTTCTTTGGATTTCCGAGGATCCGGTATGAGATTCATTATCAGGGCGTGTACCGTAGTTGCCAGCCCCCCGAGCTTTAGAGGCAGTGCTGGACCTGCATAGCGCGGGATCAGATTCGAGCCGTCATGACGACGTAGCCTTCTCCTGTTGTACTAATGCTTTGGTCATCATCTTCACCGCCGTCTCTAGGGCTGCTGGACTCTTATTATGCTCCAATAGCTCCTTTGCAGCCACGATGTTCTCAATGGGCGTAGCCCTGACTTCATCGCGGTTCTTGTCCACATATGGCGGATTCTTGATATACATCTTGGCCAGAGTTTCCGCAGTTGGTACGGTGAACTCAAGGTTTCGTACTAGCTGCGGGTCGCCTCCTTCGGTCATCTGGTTCTGGATGAGAGTAACATACTTCTCCTCCATGTTCCTTGCACGCTTCAGCGTGTCTTGAGCTTTAGCAATGTCGCCATCAAGCTGCTGGCCCATCTTCTCGACTCGCTTTGCTTCTTTGAGGAGTGCTCGCCTCTTCTTCTCGAGATCGTTCACATCCCTGACATAGTCAGGGGTGGTTGGATCCGCTAGAGTTCCATAGACGACCTTATCCAGCGGGGTCGTGAAGTCTTCTAGGTGCTGGTCCTCGGGGTTGGCGGGTTGCGGAGGCCTGGGTCCGCTCTGGATTTCAGGAAGTTGTTCCGTGGCGGGATCGACGGCTGGTGGCGGGTTACCCTGCTCTTTGTCGGCATCTCCATCTTGGACTGCCTGAGATGGCGGATCACCGGTTGTCTGCCCAGCGTCATATCCTTTGTTGGTCACGAACACCTGTTTGGCCGCTGCTTGCTGTTCTTCTAGTGCCTGCTGCGCTAATTCCACCTCGATTTTTCTCATGGCGGCGTCATAATGGTCAGAATCATAGCCCTTGTTGTCCCAGTCATCCGATTCACCACTTTTGTTAAGTGCCTCAAAGATGGATTCACCTGGGCTATCTTCTCCATTGGAGGTAGATCCCGAAGGGATACCTGCGAAAGCAACAAGGCGGTACCGCGGTGTCTCTAACGCCAGATTACTCATGGCGGATTCACAGCAGTCTTCCACCACTTCCTCTACCTCTAGGGCGGGCTGGGTGGGATTGTTTTTCAGATCCGATCTAGGAAACTTGGAAAGTTCCAGATCAGATGAGTCCTCCTCCGTATCCAGCTCGAAAGCGGTCCGTTTGGGGATTTCAGCCATACCGATCCGCCGGAAATTGGTTTCCGTGGCGGGGGTAGGGTTTGTCTCTCCGATGAAGATATGGATATCTCTAATCAGAACGACGGTGAATCGAGCAGGGTCTTCTCTAGCCGGCACCCAGAGGTTATCCGCTGGGACGATGGGGAAGCCGGAATCGTAGAGGACGCGCCCGATGGCGACGGTGTCGCCAATGCCTGCGAAGGCGGATCCCGCCTGGATCCACGCTCCAGACGCGCTTTGCCCCATGGTGGGCGCCAACTGTCGTGGTTTCGTCAACAGATCTGCCATAGAGGTAGGGGTATGGCGGTTTGTGGAGGGGGGTGAACACGGAGGAGCGATCCGGGACGGTGGTAGCACGAGTTTACCCAGCTTCAGGCCCCGCAACGGTGGCGAGACCCTACGTGCTGCTATAATTCACTATATGGAAACAAGTGCTCGATTACAATGATGAGGTTGGCTGTTTCGCTATGCGATTGGCCTTATGACTAAGTCTGTTCGCCTCAAGGGCTGCTCCACGCCGGGCTTATAAAGGCGCCTGGCATGGGCTACACGATGGTACCGGAGCGGATACAACTTGGAGTCCTAGACTAAGTCCTATGCGTGCACCACAAGGCAACCCGCCATTGTCCTGTCTCCGGATCCGCCATAAGCCTGTCTCCGAATCCACCATGGGCCTGTCTCCGGATCCGCCATAAGCGCCTGCGTCCAGTACCGCCGTGGCAACTTCGGCAACTGGGCCGCCCGGTAAGCAATTCGCCATACCACCCCTGATGGGCCACCCTGGCTTGCTGATTTAGGACTACGTCGCTGGTATACCTATTTGGTATATCCCCAACATCTTGTGAGTAGTTCGTTTAGTTCTTGAGGAAATGGGAGAAGTCAAGATGTTAGTAGTGGAATTTTGTTAAGTAATATTTAATGGTTTGATATTTATTTGTTATGGTGCTATTTCACTAGTGGTGTCATGTGAACGTCGACTACATGATACTTCACCATTTATGGGCATAGTGAGATGCATTGTGTATTTGGCTACTAATTGTGGGGTTGCTGGAGTGACAGAAACCTAAACCTCCGTTAGGAAACCATTGCACCAAGGAGCGTAGGATCTTAGAGTTTAAGGTTGTGGTTAGATTTATCTAAATTACTTTCTTGTAGTTGCGGATGCTTGCAAGGGGTATAATCACAAGTGTGTATTTATCCTAGTAAGGGTAGTGCGCTAGCACAGGTTCACCCCCATAACACTTATCAAACCAATAAAAATTATTTAGCGGCATGAAGCGAAAGCTCTTGACAGAAACTCCCTTGTGTCCTCGAGAACGTTTGGTCATCATAAGTTACACAACCGGCTTGTCCTTTGCTCTAGAAAGGATTGGGCCACTTGCTGCAATTGTTATTACTGTCTTTTATTTACTCGTACTTTATTTATTTGTGTTACGAAATACCCCTGAAAACCCGTTTGCTAGTATTTACGGTGAATCCTTGATCAAAACTACTTGTCAACACCTTCTACTCCTCGTTGGGTTCGATACTCTTATTTATGGAAAGTACTACGATACACCCCCTATACTTGTGGGTCATCAAGACTATTTTCTGGCGCTGTTGCTGGGGAGTGAAGCGCTATTGAAGAGTGGAATTGGTAAAGGTAACCGTCACTGTGAGTATTGTTTTTATTTCTATATTTTATTTTTATTTTATTTTGCTATGGAGAGTTCTCCATTTGGGTTCCTATTCAGGAACACTACTATCACTGTTGCGGATGTGGATGAACCACAACCACCTCCTGCTCAATTAGATCCTTTTAAAATACCTATGAAAATTGTTGAACGTGTTATGGATAACTGCTATTCAGGAGATGGAACTGTCCATCCGGGTGATCACTTACTCTTTATACATGAATTATGCGAGTTGTTCAAGTGTGCAGGTATTTCATCAAGCCAGGTTAAGAGGAAGCTATTCTCTTTATCATTGAAAGGCAGAGCTGAGGAGTGGTATCGGCTGCTAAAAGATGGTCCATCTATTGCTTGGGAGGAAATTGTACCCCTCTTTTATTCCAAATTTTATCCTCCAAGTGAAATTCATAAAGATCGTAATCGAATATATAACTTTTGGCCTCATGATGGACAGAGAATTGCCCAAGCGTGGGGGAGATTGAAGTCACTAATGCTCAAATGCCCCACTCATGAGCTCCCCAGTAATATTGTTATTAATAATTTTTATGCAAGGCTTGCTCTTCACAATAAGGATTTATTGGATGCTTCTTGCTCGGGATCATTTGCACGCATGAAAGAAGACGCTAAGTGGGATCTTCTTGACCGTATTCAAGAAAATGCTGAAGGATGGGAAAATGACAAAGGTAGGAAGTCAGGTATAAATTATGATTATGAATGCATTAAAGCTTTTATGGGAACCGATGACTTTCATAATGTTAGCACTGTTTATGGTCTTGATTCTCATATACTTGCTAACTATTTTAAAGCCTTTGCCTCTTATCTTGATGTTCCAAAGAAAGATTGGAACAAGTATCATGCGCCTTATAAAGATTCTATTAGTTGTATTCCTGCTAAAACTACTGAAGTTTGTACTGTTGATCGCATTTTGCCTAAACTTTATTTCGAGAAGACGACTTTCCCTGCTAAGGTAAAGGAGCATTCTACTTTGGTAAGTGTGCTTAATAAAAGTACTAAGAAAGCTGCAAAACCTGATGAGCAAGTTACTATCAAGTCTCCTATAGCTATAGTGAAGGACCTTGTTACTAAAGATGTAGGAGATGAACATATTGTCTTTTGTGAAGATGCTTCTAACATTGTTTCACATCCTAGTAGGCGTAGGAAAACAAGTGTTCCTGTTATTTCTGTCAGGATTGGCGATTGATACGTCTCCAACGTATCCATAATTTTTTATGCTCCATGCTTGTTTTTACACCATTTGCCTAATATTTCGTTACACTTCGTGGCACTTTTATGCATTTTCCGGAACTAAGCTATTAACAAGTTGCCACAGTGCCAGTTCCCTGTTTTCTGCTGTTTTTGTGTTTCAAAAAAGTTACACAGGAAATATTCTCGGAATTGGACGAAACCAAAGCCAGTCGTCCAGATATTTCATGGAGCTTCCAGAGAACCGACGAGGAGACGGAGTGGGGCCACGAGGGGCCCTCACACCAGGGCGGCGCGGCCCAGCCCCTGGCCGCGCCCCCTATGTGTGAGGCCGCCTCGGTCCACTTCTGACAATGCCCCTTCGCCTATAAAGACCCCCCGACGGGAAAAACCTACGGACCCGATCAATTTTCTAGAAACACATCGCGATCCGCCGCCGTCGTCGACCCGAGATCGGGAGGGTCCAGAAGCTCTTCCCGGCACCCTACCGGAGAGGGGAATCGCCACCGGAGGCCTTCTTCATCGCCATACTTGCCTCCGGAGCGATGAGTGTGTAGTCTACCTTGGACTATGGGTCCATAGCAGTAGCTAGATGGTTGTTCTCTCCACCATGTGCTTCATGTTTAGATCTCATGAGCTGCCCTACATGATTGAGATCACCGTTATGTAATTCTACATGTTTGGTTTGTTGGGATCCGATGAATATTGGTGTTATGATTGAGTTGCTATACTGAAATATATCTTATGTTATCTCTATGTTGTTTATGATCTTGCATGCTCTCCGCTGTTAGTAGCTATCTTGGCTGAGTAGTTGCTAGTGACTCCAAGAGGGGGTATTTATGCTCGATAGTGGGTTCATGCCTCTATTTAATCTGGGGGAGTGACAAAAACCTCTAAGGTTGTAGATGTGTTGTTGCTACTAGGGGGAAAACAACATTCATATGCTCGAGGGCATATGCTTTGTTTACATTACACACTTTGCTTAGTGCAATTATCTATTGTTCGCAACTTAATACTCATGGGGTGTTCGGACGATATCCCCGTGAGTGGATTATTAGTCATAGATGCAGTTGGATGGCGGTCTATGTATTTTGTTGTAATGCCCAGAGTAAATCGCATAGTGATCTTCTTGATATATCACGTTATCTTTATTCTATCAATTGCCCAACTGTAATTTGTTTACCCAGCATGTGTTATTTATCTTATGGAGAGACACCACTAGTGAACTGTGGACCCCGGTCCTATTTCCATCATATTGCTATCACGTGTTTACTTTACTCGCACTGTTTACTTTACTCGCATACTTCTACTGTTTTCCACTCGATACGCTCATACCCTTTGTTTCAAGCAAACCGGTGAGATTGACAACCTCATCGTAAGTTGGGAACAAAGTACTTGATTGTGTTGTGTGCAAGTTCCACGTTGCTGCTCGCAAAGCAAAGCTTGGACGAGGCGCCATATAAATTGTCCGGAGCTGTCGTGAAGCTTGCAAGCATCACCTTCAGTCGTATTGGCTTTTTCTTCTTCGATCGATAAACCTTGGTTTCTAACTGAGGGAAAAACTTGCTGCTGTGCTCATCACACCTTCCGCTTGGGGTTCCCAACTGCCTGGCTATAATCATCATCAACTACACGCCAGCCATCAAGTCTTTTTCTGGCGCCATTGCCGGGGAGGAAAAAGAAGACCTCTGCAAGGGGAGTTTTTCGCACGCACATCCTTTACTTTGTTTGATTGTTTTGCTTTGCTTTGCTTTATTTATTTTTACTTGCATCGTTTTATCAAAAACCCAAAAAAAATAGGATCCTTGGTAGTTGTTATTTCTTTATTTTAGTTCATCATGTTGTTCCCTAAGTATGTTTTGGAGGACCTCTCAGTAGGTAGTGGTTCAATTATTGGGAAAGATAACATTGAGGAGTTCTTTTTTTTGCGGGAAAGAGAGCATTTATATAACCAGATCAGCAAGTTTTACAGATTCATTCTCTACAAAGTTAGCTACAGCCGGTGGAACATGCTCCAACCAGCTCTGACCCTGCCCATCAAATCTAGCTAAATCAGCTAACACATGGGCAGCATTGTTGCTCTCTCTACCAATTTTCACAATTTCAAACCTTAAACAACTATCTTGAACAGTTTTATGTCCTCATAAATTCTCCAAACACGAGAATGACCCTGATCTCTCCTTTTTATGGCATTAACAACCACTAAACTGTCCGATTCCAGGACAATAGCAGAGTTGTTTACACTTTGAGCACTCTGTAGGCCTAGAAGGCAGGCCTTTGCTTCAGCTTCAGCAACATCCCGACACTTGATATTTGCCTCATTTCTTGCCCATAGAACCTTTCCTGCGTGGTCCCTGCAAATACAAGCTATGGAGGCAGTACCCTTGGCAAAAGAGGCATCCACGTTGATTTTAATCCAGCCACTTTCAGGAGCTTTCCAGCTTGAACTCTGTTTGCTATTCGATCAACTAACATCAGAGATATAATTATCATTTGATGGGATCCCCTCAGTGCTGATTGGATCCTTTCCTTTACTGTTATTTTTTGACCTGCAGTTCAGATTAAGGTCCTTCAAATAACGATTAAGGAAATTAGCCAAACTAGTAACGCTGCATTTGCCTTCCTCATGAACCACATCATTTCTCATATGCCAGCATTGCCACAGAGTCATCAGCACAAGACCTCTCCTTTCATTGCTTATCCCATCTAGCAAAATAAGGAGCCAATCAGGTCCCGAGCATTTAAACACCGATTCAGATGGTAGATCCCATCCTTTTCTCATTTCTATTCTACGAGCTCGGGATTTAGAGCAAGCCACAGTAGCATGGAAACTTGTTTCATCTTCACATCCACAGATGCTACAGGTACTGTCCAATTCCAGATTCCTACGGAATTTGTTCTTTTTAGTGGCTAGGTTATCACAAGCAGTTCGCCATCCGAAGTTTTCACTTTATTTGGTATTGGCGCCTTCCATATCAACTTCCACAGAGTCCTATTGCTATCCCCTGAGGAACTAGTTCCAGGTTTGCTTGGAATGTTGTTCTTCAAGTTATATGCCAGCTTATAGGCACTCTTAACAGAGAAAATACCATTGCTTTCATAATGCCAGGCTAAAAAATCTTTTCTCGATGTCTCTGGGGCATTCAGCTGCAAAATAACCTCAGCGTCATGAGCATAAAACATTTTTTGGATAATTTGGGAATTCCATGTTCCACTGCCCTCATTTACTAGTTGGCTGACTCTTCTAAGCCTTCCCTTCGATTTTCCTGGTTGTGCTTTCAGTGCATAATTTCTAGGTAACCAGCTATCCCTCCATATTCTGATGTCTTTTCCATCTCCTATCCTCCACACAACTCCTTGTTTCAATAACTCAAGGCCATGTTCGATTCCATGCCATACAGCTGACGCTTCCGATCTGAAGACTGTATCAATGAGGTTACCTCTCAAATAATATATGGCCTTCATTAGTCTCGCGGCTAGACTTTGTGGGTTCTGAATGAGCCGCCAGGCTTGACGCGCTAAAAGTGCTTGATTGAACAGCGTGGAGTCTCTAAACCCCATCCCTCCTTGCTGCTTTGGTTTTATCAACGTATCCCATGAAGCCCAATGGACTTTCCTTTTATCTTCATCTTCTCCCCACCAAAACTGCCTTATAATCTGCATATAGTCTTCATGGAAGCCTGCTGGAAGTTTAAAAATACCCATCACATAGATAGTTAGAGCTTGTGCCACCGATTTGATTAATTCTTCCTTGGCTCCCATAGACATATATCTTTCATCCCACACATTTAGCCTCTTTCGAAATTTGTCCTTTATTGGTTGAAAACGCTGAGTTTTCATTCTTCCTTCAGGAGTAGGAAGCCCAAGGTACTTTTCTTCAAAAGAACATTGGGAAACACCCAACGTATTCTTGATCTCCGTCTGATTTGCAACAGGACAGGCTGGACTAAAAAGGATAGAGCATTTAGACGGGCTAATGAGTTGTCCCGAACCTTTTTCGAAACTCATGATAGCCTGCCTAACAACATTTGCCTGTTGACCTGTGGCTTTGAAAAACAATAAGCTGTCGTCTGCAAAAAGCAAGTGTGAGATGCCTGGTGCTCCTCTGCAACACTTCAGATCATGGAGTTCCTGATTGTGTACTGCTTTCTGCAAATTTTTTGATAACCCTTCAGCAACAAACAAGAACAAGTATGGCGACAGTGGGTCTCCCTGCCTTAGTCCTCTAGTTGGTTTGAAATTCTCTGTTAGTTCCCCATTCACTCGCACTGGGAAGCTCACAGAGGTGACACAAGCCATTACCAGGTTTACCCAATTTACATTGAAACCAAACTTTAGTAAGATGCCTCTAAGATAGCCCCAATCCACTCTGTCGTAAGCCTTGGTTAGGTCAAGCTTATAGGCACAATAGGTGTCATCCGCTTTCTTATTTTTTTTGGATATGATAGAAGCACTCAAAGGCAATCAGAGCATTATCTGAGATAAGCCGCCCCGGGAGGAAAGCACTCTGTGTCTCAGAAATTAAAGATTGAAGGAGAGGTCTCAGTCGGTTGACAATGCACTTTGACACCACTTTATAGATCACATTGCATAAAGCAATGGGCCTAAAATCCTTTATGTCATCTGCATCATTGGTTTTTGGAATAAGGGCAATTACTGTATCGTTGATCCCTTTCGGCATACTGCCCGTCTGAAAGAAATGCTTCACAGCTTTGGTAACATCCTCCTTTATTAACCCCCAGTTTCTTTGGAAGAATCTGGCCGGGAAACCGTCAGGACCTGGAGCTTTCAGGGGGCCAATCTGGAACAGCGCGTCCCCAATTTCTTCGTCACAATATTCTCTCAGAAGGTCCTTATTCATTTCCTCTGTTACTTTGGGTTGAACAAGCTCAAGAATCATCTTTGGGTCAACTTCTGTATCATTTTTATAGAGGTTTTTGAAAAAAATCAGCTACCACACCTTTCATCTCTTCATTGTTATCAGCAAACGTCCCATCTTGTAGCTTTAGTTTCTTTATCTTATTCTTTCTAGATCTGTTAGAAGCTTTCCTGTGAAAGAAGCTAGTGTTCTTATCTCCCTCTTTCAGCCAGGTTACACGTGACCTTTGCATCCACATTAGTTCTTCTCTGATTAATAGCTCATCCATTCTTTTCTGGACAGCATCGATTTCAGCCAGATCATCTGGGTTGTAGGCTAATTGCAGAACTTCAAGTTTTTTTTCTTAATTCCCTTAGCTCCTTTTCCACAGACCCAAAATTCTCCCTACTCCACTCCTGAAGAGTAGACATAGTTTCATTCAATTTGTCCTTGACGCCATCAAGATCTTGTCTGCATCTTACTTTTGTCCAGGCAATCTTGATTTCTTCAATCAGGGATTCTTCTCTCTCCCACATAATCTCACACCTCCTTTTCAGACAATTAGCTTGCTTTCTGGCATTCTTTCCCAGCCTGATCAGAAGTGGGCAGTGGTCAGATCTTGAGGATACCACATGCTCCACAGTAGCTCCAGGAAACAAATTGGACCAACACGGTTGTGCTACTGCCCGGTCCAATCTTACTCTTACATTATTTTCACCACTTTGCTTATTGTTGTAAGTCCATGGCAAACCCTTGTATCCTAAGTCCACCATCTCACAGTGTCTCAACACCTCTCTGAATTGTTGCATTTGATTCTCACTTCTCCTTCTAGCTGACATGTGTTCCTTTTGCCACAAGACCTCAGTAAAATCGCCAACCATGAACCAAGGTTTAGAGGTGCTTGGCTTTATTCTTTTAAGCAATTCCCACATCAGGTGTCTATCTTGAACTCTAGGCTCCCCATACACAAAAGTAGCTCTCCACTTTATTCCATTTGGTTCACTGATTTTTACATCAATATGGTGCAAACTAAAGTTTATCAGCTCAACCGGGGCACTCTTACTCCACATCAAGGCTAGGCCTCCTCCTTTACTTTTAGCACAAACCGGAAAACAATGCTCAAAACCTAGCCTTCTGCAAACAGCTTCAACCACTCTCTTATTTTGTCTAATTTCAGAAAGAAAAACGATTTTGGGACTATACATCCGTACCAGACGGACAAGTTCTTGAACTGTACGTGGCTGTCCCAAGCCACGACAGTTCCATGCGAGGAAGATCATGGCCCCTGCCGGGCGCTCACACTAGCGCCCGACAGTTTGCCGGTAGCCCCTGGACCGATCGCTACCTTCTTCCTTGTTCTTCTGCCTTTCTTCCTCAGTCGTGTTGCCTTCCTCTGTACTCTCTTTGTTGGTTCTAGTCATCTCTGCCTCCTTCAGTTTGCGCAGTCCTTCCTCACCCAAACAGACAGCAAGAGGAGGGACCTCAAAAAGTCCCTTCTTCCTGGCTGGCTCCATGTCGCTGTCTTTCTGTTGTTCACGAGGGTGAGTTCTACTGACCAGAACCCCCTCCTTGCCTCCACGGTGCTGCAAAGGTACAAGAGATGTGTCGATGATGTTTTGTACCTCCCGAGCACCACGTTCAGTCCTCTTCCAGCGCTTGACCTTCTTTGTGTTCGACGAAGCATCTGAAGCGCAAGGTTCCAGCATATTCGGCAGCTCTTCCTGGACCGACTCCCCCTCCTTGTTCTTGGCCTTCAGTTTGACAGCGTTAGCTGTGTTGTTCGCCGTGTCCACCATGTCCGCATCCGCCTTATCCGCTTCAGCTTCAATGGTCGCCGTAGCGATCAGCGCCATCGGTTCGCCCTTGTCGTTGTCGATAGCAGCCGGTGAGTTGTTGTCGTTGTTGACGTTGAGCTTTGCCACGTCCACAGTGACCTGCGCGATGACGCCATGGTGGGTCACCGCAGGCGTCGGCTTGGATGCACGCCACGGCGCCGCAGGTACTGGTTGAGCCTGTGCTTGTCCCATGGCCTCAGGGAGGAACCAAGCACGGGGGTCCTGGAAATGCACCGGCTGGACGCGCATATCCATACTGAACTTGATCTTGCGATCAGAAGTCGGGAGATCACACCTGGCCTCCATATGTCCAATATATCCACAAAACAGACAAAAGTTAGGCAAACGTTCATAGCAAATTTTAACCTTCACCTCTTCTCCAGTGATCTCGTCTTCCAAAGTGATCTTCTTTCTCAGAGCAGCATACAATGGAATTTGTATTCTGGCCCTGAGAAATTTGTCGTTCATGCCGCCACGGGAGTTGTTGTCGATCATGAGAGTTGTACCGATCTCCCATCCTAGCTCCCACGCCAGGCTCTTTGTCAGGAGGTAGAATGGGATGTTTTGGAATTGAACCCACATCGGCACATGGGTGAATTGCACCGACATGGGATCAGCTCCTGACTCCATGGCCTCGACCAGGAAAGCGTCCATCTTGTACTGCCATGGCCCTCCGTGAACCGTGTGGCGCCTGTCCCCTTCTTCAGAGAACTCGATGAGGAACTTGCGTCCCTCGTCGGCTTCAATCTGGCTTGCTTCAGTGTGACCACGCACTCTCCACACCCTCTTCATCCTGTCCATCAACACTTCAGAACTCACCAGCAGTGTCGACAGGAAGAGACCGATGGCGAGGAAGCGTGGTCGCGCAGCCTTCCGAGCATCGGTCATGTTGATGATGATCTTCCCTTCCTTCTCCCCTGAGCTATCTCCAGCAATAGCCTTGTCCTTCTGCTGACGAGGAGGCTGCTTGGAAGACGAGCCGATGGCTAGCATCCGGCCCGCAGGGTTTGCCTCTGCTGAGGCCATGGTGGCAGAAATTGGATATCTGAGGATCAGATGGCTCTTGGGCGGAAGAAGAAGGGTAGCTGTTGTGGATTCACCTCTACATGAACTTTATTTTATAGCACCTCTAATGGAGACAATCGTGCTGCATATGAATTGGGAATTGATTTGGGGATTACGCCCCGTAATTGTCCCCAATTCCTCCTCTGACCGAAACGGTTCCTCCAATTCCTCCTTTTCCTCTTGATTCCTCTTAAAATCGTCATTAGAAATTACCTTAGCTGGATCCGGCGGACCGGGGCACTCTTGAGGAAATCTCAGCACTTCAATAGCCTTGATTATCCGCGACCTTAATCTCTGCACACTCTGGGATAGGCTCCTTGCTGCTTCCTGGATCTCCTCCGCTCGTACTGCTTGGCTCTGGATTTTTGGGTGATTTTGTTCGGTGGGGATGTCTGGGCTAGGATACTGGATGTGATTTTTGGTAGCTTGGGTTTCGGGTTTCTGGGTGGATCGATTTTTGGATTGGTATCGAGTATCGGCTATGAGTCACCAGGCTTCAGGACGGGGCAGAGGAACAGTCGCCATCAGCCTTGCTCTCTAATTGTCCTACATTGAGGAGTTCTTTAATCACATTAGTATGCATAAAGAAGTTGAGGAAAAGTCTTTGGTTGAGCTTGCTCCTAGTATTGAAGTTGCTTCTGCTTATTTAATTCACATGTTGGAAGCTAGGTTTGCTAGCCTTAATCCTATTATTCAAAACATGTTCCTTAAGCTTCATGAAATTGAAGATCCTGAAAAGAATGCTTTCATTTTGGAAACTTTGCGCTTAGAATTTAAAGATGTTGCTATTGAAGCTAGGAAAGTTCTTAAGCGTTTTAATAAACTCGGTTCACCTATAAAGGTTATTAGTACAAACGATGATGGAACCGAAATACCTATACCTAGCAAGCTCTTGGGATTGTATGAAGCTTTCGAAAATAATTTTGACTGGATCTGTCCCAAAAATCTTTTTAGTGATTTGAGTGAACCCAAGCGTGATCACAAAGGGTCTTCAAAAACTTATGTGGATGAAATACAATGCCTTATTGACAAGACCTCTGCAGTTGATCTTAATGCTTCTTCTAAAAATACTTGATTCGCAATTTTCTGCGCCTAGCTCAAAGGCGTTAAAGAAAAGCACTCTTGGGAGATAACCCAATGTTTTCTTTTCAGTACTTTTTCTTTTATTTGAGTCTTGGAAGTCATTACTACTGTAATGACCTCTCCTTATCTTTTTTATTTTATTGTTGTGCCAAGAGAAGCCTCTAATTTGAGTGAGGTAAAGATTTGGGGATGTTGCTGTCCTGAAACTGTTTTCGGTGCTGCACCGTCAAAATTCGTAAACATTCTCTGTATATCTTTTGGACCTGCGATTTCTTGTACATATGCCCCAGGTTATATCCAAACTTTCATTAGCTGAACACTTTTTGATTTGAGCAACAGAAAACCCCTTAAAAATTCGACCTTTGTTAGCTGTTCTGTTTTGACAGATTTCCGCCAATATTTGTGTTTGCCGCTTTATCGCTTTCTTTTCGAGTTCTTTTGATCACGGAACTTTTGGGGAAGTTGATACAGTAGTATATACTTTATATGTGGTGGTTTTGGGTTGAAACCTGAAGCAAAAAGAGGTTGATTATATGTTATGCTTACACTAATGTTGCTAATAGATTTGTGCTTAGTTGTGTATGAAGGAAGTTTTCAAGTGTAGGGATTGGAGAATAATGAGATGAGTTGAAGAATGGACAAAAGCTCAAGCTTGGGGATGCCCATGCATCACCCCAAGAAATATCCAACAAGTACAAGCGTCAAAGCTTGGGGATGCCCCTGAGGCACCCCTTCTTCATCGGCAAAAATCAGGTCACCTTTCAAGACACTATATTTTTATTGCTTCATGCATTATGCGTTTTTCTTAGAGCATCAGTTGTTTTAGTTTTAATTATTAGTTTAGTTTGTTTGCTGCAATAAATGGTTGAACCCCAACAAATTTCTTTTGGAGAAGTTGCCTTGCTTTTCATTTGCCAAGAACGCTCTAGTTTTCACTCTTATCAAAAACTGAGTGTTCTTCTTTTTCTGCTACTGCTTTTGGTTTTCGTTTTCGCCTTGATTTGCGTTCAGATCTTATATTTATTTATCAAGGTGTATTTTTGCCTCTGGACCATGTTGGTTTTCCTCAAAAGAGTTGGATTAAAAAGGGTTGAATGGTGTTGGAAAAGAGAAAAAGCTTTATGCAAAAAAGTGGTACAAGAAGGAGCTTGTGTAGACTGCGGCTTAGGCTTTTTCATGTCATGCTTGATGTCTTTTTGATAGTATGCTTAGTGGTTTTGCTGTAGCATGACTTGTCTCAAATAACTGAGATTGCTTAATGAGCCTTTGAAAAAATCATACGTTGTTTTTATCATTTGGAAGCATTATTTTGGTTTTCTCCTTGATGCATTATTTGGGATGACTTGGCGCATGCTCACACATGTAGACTCTTACAAAGTCGCCAATAGCCTTTATGATCATTTAGTTTTTGACCTTTGATGCCATCTTATGCTTCTTTTAATGTTGCTTTGTCGCTTTGCATGATTATGGCCATTATTGCTCTCTTAGTTGGTCGCTCCCAATCTTTTGCTAGCCCTCGCCTTGTACTGAGTATGAGCTCTACTCGTGCATCCAACTCCTAAAAACCAAGTTTGCCAAAGTGTTTACCATACATACCTATTAGCAATTTGCTATTCCAAGTAAATTTGACTTGCTTTTATTTTCTCTTCAAATTAAACTCTTACCAGTGTTATGCGAAAATTGGTCAGTAAAGCTCTCACGAACTAGAAGGCACACTTTACTTTTTCTTGTCCTTAAAAATTTGACATTGTGGTCTCTTATGTTGAGTTGTTATGCTTGCAAGTTGTAAGTTGGAGACTAGCCCAGCCATGCAGTCATGGGCAAGCTTTCAACATTGCACTTCTTATTTGAGTTGATATCGTGATCTTTTGTTTATGGATGCCCGCGGTGTGAAATGAATTGGGAATCTTGCGGGGATCATGGAGTTTGTATATGTATTAGGGAAACGCCTGGGCTGCCAATCTAAGCCATGCATAATTCATGGTGGAAATTTGCAGCATGCCCATAGTGGACATTCGACGACGCATCTCAAAATAAAAAGCTAAAAAAATGGTAAATAAAAGAGATGTCGAGGTGTTCATTGTCTGCTTGTCCTGTCATTTTGATGTGGGCTTGTTCCATGTCATCGGGCACGGAGGTACCCCGTTGGCGGTTCTTGATGATACGCATATACTTACAATGACAAGAGCCTTGCTTGGGACTCTAAGTAAAGTAGCATGAGGTTTGGGTACTCGTATTCACGGGACACGAGGTTTTCAACTTATGATTTGTCAAGCATATGCATCATAATTGTTCTCGCATTAACTTTAACCATTCAAGATGCTTAGGATGGGGGCAATGAGAGCTCAAAGCCGGTAAGTACCATAATTTTTGAAGGTTATAAAACTTGCAATCACTGCTTCCCTCCACGAAGGGCCTTTCTTTTACTTTTATGTTGAGTCACCACCTTATATCTTTATGCACCATTAAGAGAGCATAGTTGTCATTCTGAGTATAATGTGCATTGTCCCAAAGTTTTCATTGATTGATTCATATTGTTGGTTTCACTTGTTCTCAAATTATTTGTATCAAGTCGCCCTCTTAAACTTGAAGGTGTCCTATGCATTTATGTTTTGCTCTCCATGAGGGACAAGCTAAAAACCATTTGTATGTTTTTCCTTATGATTTGAACACACGTTTGATTTTCATGCCCATGTTTTAAGCTCTTTTGATCCCAGCGCACAACGCTTACATAGTTGATCAAGATTGTGTAGGTGCATGTCACCTCAAAAATTATTTCTTTTGTTATCACTTACCTACTCGAGGACGAGCAGGAGTTATGCTTGGGGATGCTGATACGTCTCCAATGTATCCATAATTTTTGATGCTCCACGCTTGTTTTTACACAATTTGCCTAATGTTTCGTTACACTTCGTGGCACTTTTATGCATTTTCTGGAACTAACCTATTAACAAGTTGCCACAGTGCCAGTTCCCTGTTTTCTGCTGTTTTTGTGTTTCAGAAAAGTTACACAGGAAATATTCTCAGAATTGGACGAAACCAAAGCCAGTCGTCCAGATATTTCACGGAACTTCCAGAGAACCGAAGAGGAGATGGAGTGGGGCCACGAGGGGCCCTCACACCAGGGCGGCGCGGCCCAGCCCCTGGCCGCGCCCCCTATGTGTGAGGCCGCCTCGGTCCACTTCTGACGATGCCCCTTCGCCTATAAAGACCCCCCGACGGGAAAAACCTAAGGACCCGATCAATTTTCCAGAAACACATCGCGATCCGCCGCCGTCGTCGACCCGAGATCGGGAGGGTCCAGAAGCTCTTCCCGGCACCCTGCCGGAGAGGGGAATCGCCACCGGAGGTCTTCTTCATCGCCATGCTTTCCTCCGGAGCGATGAGTGAGTAGTCTACCTTGGACTATGGGTCCATAGCAGTAGCTAGATGGTTGTTCTCTCCACCATGTGCTTCATGTTTCATGAGCTGCCCTACATGATTGAGATCACCGTTATGTAATTCTACATGTTTGGTTTGTTGGGATCCGATGAATATTGGTGTTATGATTGAGTTGCTATACTGAAATATATCTTATGTTATCTCTATGTTGTTTATGATCTTGCATGCTCTCCGTTGTTAGTAGCTATCTTGGTCGAGTAGTTGCTAGTGACTCCAAGAGGGGGTATTTATGCTCGATAGTGGGTTCATGCCTCTATTTAATCGGGGGGAGTGACAGAAACCTCTAAGGTTGTAGATGTGCTGTTGCTACTAGGGGGAAAACAATATTCATATGCTCGAGGGCATATGCTTTGTTTACATTACACACTTTGCTTAATGCAATTATCTGTTGTTCGCAACTTAATACTCATGGGGTGTTCGGATGATATCCCCGTGAGTGGATTATTAGTCATAGATGCAGTTGGATGGCGGTCTATGTATTTTGTTGTAATGCCCAGAGTAAATCGCATAGTGATCTTCTTGACATATCACATTATCTTTATTCTATCAATTGCCCAACTGTAATTTGTTTACCCAGCATGTGTTATTTATCTTATGGAGAGACACCACTAGTGAACTGTGGACCCCGGTCCTATTTCCATCATATTGCTATCACCTGTTTACTTTACTCGCATACTTCTACTGTTTTCCACTCAATACGCTCATACCCTTTGTTTCAAGCAAACCGGTGAGATTGACAACCTCATCGTAAGTTGGGAACAAAGTACTTGGTTGTGTTGTGTGCAGGTTCCACGTTGCTGCTCGCAAAGCAAAGCTTGGACAAGGCACCATATAAATTGTCCAGAGCTGTCGCAAAGCTTGCAAGCATCACCTTCAGTCGTATTGGCTTTTTCTTCTTCGATCGATAAACCTTGGTTTCTAACTGAGGGAAAAACTTGCTGCTATGCTCATCACACCTTCCGCTTGGGGTTCCCAACTGCCTGGCTATAATCATCATCAACTACATGCCAGCCATCAGCGATCATTGCTATTATGGTTTATGTGACATTGGTGCAAGTTCAAGTGCTATTCCTATAGATCTTTATAGAGAAATTATGCATGAGATTGCCCCTTGTGAATTAGAGGAGATTGATGTGGTTATTCGGCTTGCTAACAGAGAGACCGTCTTTCCACTTGGTATTGTTCGAGATGTGGAAGTTTTATGCGGTAAGACTAAATATCCTACTGATCTAGTACTTGGTAAGGAAGCTAGGAAAACTTGTCCTATTATTTTTGGTAGACCCTTTTAAAATACTTGTGGCGCTGTGATAGATTGTAAGAAGGAGAAAAAATTTACTAAGTTTGATGGAGAATCTTATGAGTTTAATTTTTCTAAGTTCGCTAAAACTCCTTTTGAAAGTGAATTGCCTGATGAAAATTTTCGAGTTGAACAGCTTGCCTCTATTGCTCTTGCTCCTAACAATGCTTTGCAGTAATTTATGGAGGACCATGAAAGTGATATTTTCAGGAAGGAAAGAGAAGAGATTGACAATATTCTTCTTCGTCAACCACCATTGATTAAGCACAATTTACCTGTGGAGGATCTTGGTACCACTTTGCCACCTAAGGAAGATCCTGTTTTTGAATTAAAACCTTTACCTAATGATCTTAAGTATGCTTATATAGATGATAAGAAAATATATCCTGTTATTATCAGTTCTAAACTTTCAGGAAAGGAAGAAGAAAGGTTATTGGAGATATTGAGGAAACACCGAGGAGCTATGGGATACACTCTTGATGATTTAAAAGGGATTTCTCCCACTATATGTCAGCATGCTATTAACATGGAGGAAGATGCAAAGCCATTTGTCGAACATCAACGCCGCTTAATTCCCAAGATGAAGGAAGTGGTAAGAAATGAGGTATTGAAGCTCCTTGATACTGGTATTATTTATCCTATTGCTGATAGTAGATGGGTTAGTCATGTTCATTGTGTTCCTAAGAAAGGAGGTATCACTATTGTGCCTAATGAGAATAACGAGCTTATTCCTCAAAGGGTAGTAGTTGGTTATAGGATGTGCATTGATTTTAGAAAGGTAAACAAAGTTACTAAGAAAGATCATTATCCTTTACCATTTATAGATCAAATGTTAGAGAGGTTATCTAAGAAGACTCATTTTTGTTTTCTTGATGGTTATTCTGGTTTCTCTCAGATTGCTGTTAAACCGCAAGATCAAGAGAAAACCACTTTTACTTGTCCTTATGGGACTTATGCTTATAGACGTATGCCGTTTGGTTTGTGCAATGCTCCTGCTACTTTTCAAAGATGCATGTCTGCTATTTTTCATGGTTTTTGTGAAGAAATTGTGGAAGTTTTCATGGACGATTTCTCCGTCTATGGAACTTCTTTTGATAATTGTTTGCACAATCTTGATAAATTTTTGCAGAGGTGTGAAGAAACTAATCTTGTTCTTAATTGGGAGAAATGTCACTTTATGGTGAATGAAGGAATTGTTCTTGGACATAAAATTTCTGAAAGAGGTATTGAATTTGACAGAGCAAAGGTTGAAGCAATCGAGAAAATGCCCTGTCCCAGGGATGTTAAAGGTATTCGTAGTATTCTTGGTCATGCTGGTTTCTATAGGAGATTTATTAAAGATTTCTCTAAGATTTCAAAGCCTCTTACTAATCTTCTTCAAAAGGATGTACCATTTGTCTTTGATGATGATTGTAAGGAAGATTTTGAAACTCTTAAGAAGGCTTTAATTACTGCTCCTATTGTTCAACCACCTGATTGGAATTTACCCTTTGAAATTATGTGTGATGCTAGTGATTTTGCTGTTGGTGCTGTTCTTGGACAACGCATAGATAAGAAGTTAAATGTTATTCATTATGCTAGTAAGACTCTTGATGCTGCTCAAAAGAATTATGCTACTACTGAGAAGGAGTTTCTTGCTGTTCTTGGACAGCGCATATGATAAGTTTAGACCTTACATTGTTGATTTTAAAGTTACTATTCATACTGATCACGCTGCCATTAGTTATCTTATGTCGAAGAAGCATGCTAAGCCTAGGCTTATTAGATGGGTGTTGCTTTTATAAGAGTTTGATTTGCATATCGTAGATAGGAAAGGTGCTGAAAATCCTGTTGCTGACAATTTGTCTAGTTTGGAAAACATTTCTTTTGATCCTATTCCTGTTAATGATAGTTTTCCAAATGAACAGTTGGCTTCAATAAATGTAACTTCGTGAGAGGATCCGTGGTATGCTGATTATGCTAACTTTATTGTTTCCAAGTATTTGCCTCCAACCTTTATAGCTCAGAAGAGAAGAAAATTATTTTATGATTTGAGGCATTATTTTTGGGATGACTGCTTGTTGCGGTACGGTTGATGTGAATCACCGTCCAGTTGGGAACCCCAAGAGCAAAACATACAAATGATTTTCAGCTTGTCCTTCATGAGAGAGCAAAACATAAATGCATAGGACACCTTCAAGTTTAAGAGGGCGACTAGATACAAATAATTTAAGAACAAGTGAAACCAACATCATGAATCAATCAATGAAAACTTTGGGACAATGCACATTATACTCAGAATGACAACTATGCTCTCTTAGACGGTGCATAAAGATAGAAGGTGGTGACTCAACATAAAAGTAAAAGAAAGGCCCTTCGCGAAGGGAAGCAGTGATTGCGAGTTTTATAAACCTTCAAAAATTATGGTACTTACTAGCTTTGAGCTCTCATTGCCCCCATCATAGGCATCTTGAATGGTTAGAGTTAATGCGAGTACAATTATGAAGCATATGCTTGACAAATCATAAGTTGAAAACCTCGTGTCCCATGAAGTACGAATACCCAAACCTCATGCTACTCGACTTAGAGTCCCAAGCAGGCTCTTGTCATTGTAAATATATGTGTATCATCGAGAACCGCCAACGGGGTACCTCTTGCCCGATGACATGGAACAAGCCCACATCAAAATGACAAGACAAACAGACAATGAACACCTCGACATCTCTTTTATTTACCATTGGTATAGCTTTTTATTGTGAGATGCGTCATCGAATGTCCACTATGGGCATGCTGTAAATTTCCACCATGAATTATGCATGGCTTAGATTAGCGGCCCAGGCGTTTCCCTAACGCATATAAGAACTCCATGACCCCGCAAGATTCCCAACTTATTTCACATCGCGAGTATCCATAAACAAAAGATCACGATATCAACTCAAATGAAAGATAGTGCAATGTTGAAAGCTTGCCCCATGACGGCATGGCTGGGCTAATTTCCAACTTACAACTTGCAAGCATAACAACTCAACATAAGAGAGCCAAAATGTCACATTTTAAAACGAGAAAAGTAATGTGTGCCATCAGGTTCGTGAGACCTTTACTGACCAATTTTCGCATAACACCAAAAAGAGTTTAATTTGAAGGATAGATAAAAGCAAGTCAAATGTACTTTGGAATAGCAAATTGCTAATAGGTATGTATGGTGGACACATTGGAAAAACTTGGCTTTTAGGAGTTGGACTCATACTCAGTACAAAATAAGGGCTAGCAAAAGACTGGGAGCGACCAACTAAGAGAGCAATAACGACCATAATCATGCAAAGCAACAAAGCGACATTAAAAGAAGCATAAGATGACATCAAAAGTCAAAAATTAAATGATCATAGAGGCAATGGCGACTTTGTATGAATCTAACATGTGTGAGCATGCGCCAAGTCAACCCAAATAAATCATCAAGGAGAAAACCAAAATAATGCTTCCAAATAATTAAAAACAACGCATGATTTTTTCAAAGGCTCATTAAGCAATCTCAGTCATTTGATACAAGTCATGCTACAGCAAAAATCACTAAGCATACTATCAAAACGACATCAAGCATGGCATGCAAAAGCCTAGGCCGCAGTCTACACAAGCTCCTTTTTGTACCACCTTTTTTTGCATGGAGCTTTTTCTCTTTTCCAACACCATTCGAACTGTTTATAACAACTCTTTTGATGAAAACCAACATGGACCAGAGGTCAAAATACACCTTGATGCAAAGATATAACAAGATCTGAACACAAATCAAGGCGAAAATCGAAAGTTAAACGCAGTAGCAGAAAAAGAGAACACTCATTGAAACGATAAGAATGAAAAGGAGTGTTCTTGGCAAATGAAAAGCAAGCAAACTTATCCAAAAGGAATTTGTTAGGGTCCAACCATTTATTGCAGCAAACAAAACTAAACAAAACTGAAAACTAAAACAACTGACGCTCCAAGAAAAACGCATACTGCATGAAGTAATAAAAATATAGTGTGTTGAAAGGTGACCTGATTTTTGCCGATGAAGAAGGGGTGCCTCGGGGGCATCCCCAAGCTTTGATGCTTGTACATCTTGGATATTTCTTGGGGTGCATGGGCATCCCCAAGCTTGAGCTTTTGTCCATTCTTCAACTCATCTCATCATTCTCCAATCCCTACACTTGAAAACTTCCTTCATACAAAACTCAACACAATTCTATTAGCAAGATTAGTGCAAGCATAACATTGAATCAACCCCTTTTGCTTCAGGTTTTAACTCAAAACCACCACATATAAATCATATATTACTGTAGCAACTTCCCCAAAAGTTCCGTGATCAAAAGAACTAAAAAAGAAAGCGATCGAGCGGCAAACACAAATATTGGCAGAAATCTGTCAAAACATAACAACTGACAAAGGTCGAATTTTTAGAGGGTTTTCTGTTGCTCAAA
Source organism: Dactylis glomerata (assembly GCA_007115705.1). Lineage (NCBI taxonomy): Eukaryota > Viridiplantae > Streptophyta > Magnoliopsida > Poales > Poaceae > Dactylis > Dactylis glomerata. The sequence goes on along the minus strand of QXEO01000243.1, from coordinate 329,740 downwards.
TCAAAAAGTGTTAAACTAATGAAAGTTTGGATATAACCTGGAGCATATGCACAAGAAATCGCAGGTCCAAACGATATGCTGAGAATTTTCACGAATTTTTACGGTGCAGCACCGAAATCTGTTTCAGGACAGCAACATCCCCAAATCTTACCTCACTCAAATTAGAGGCTTCTCTTGGCACAAAAACAAAATAAAAATGATAAGGAGAGGTCATTACAGTAGTAATAACTTCCAAGACTCAAATAAAATAAAAATAACTGAAAGTAAAAACATTGGGTTATCTCCCAAGAGTGCTTTTCTTTAACGCCTTTGAGCTAGGCGTAGAAAGTGCGAATCAAGTATTTTCGAAAGAAGCATTAAGATCAACTGCAGAAGTCTTTTCAATAAAGCACTGTATTTCATCCACATAAGTTTTTGAAGACCCCTTGTGATCACGCTTTGGTTCACTCAATTCATTAAAAAGATTTGCAGGACGGATCCAATCAAAATTATTTTCAAAAGCTTCATACAATCCCAAGAGTTTGCTAGGTATTTGTATTTTGGTTTCTTCATTGTTTGTACTAACAACCTTTATATGCGATCCAAGCTTATTAAAATGCTTAAGAACTTTCCTAGCTTCAATGGCCACATCTCTAAATTCCATGCGCAAAGTTTCCAAGATAAAAGCTTTCTTTTCGGGATCCTCAATATCATGAAGCTTAAGAAACATGTGTTGCATAAAAGGATTAAGGCTAGCAAACCTAGCTTCCAACATGTGAACTAAATAAGCAGAAGCAACTTCATAACTAGGAGCAAGCTCAGCCAAAGACTTTTCCTCAACATCTTTATGCATACTAATATGATTAAAGAACTTCTTAATATTACTTTTCCCAATAATAGAACCACTACCTACTGAGAGGTCCTCCAAAACGTACTTAGGGAACAACATAATGAACTAAGAGTAATAAAGTAACAACTATAAAGGAAACTAATTTTTTTGTGTTTTTGGAAAAACGATGCAAGTAAAAGTAAAGTAAAAGCGAAACTTAAAACAAAGTAAAGGATGTGCGTGCGAAACTCCCCTTGCAGAAGTCTTCTTTTTCCCCGGCAACGGCGCTAGAAAATTGTTGCTTGTTGCGGTATGGTTGATGTGAATCACCATCCAGTTGGGAACCCCAAGAGGAAGGTATATTGAGTAAAGCAGCAAATTTCCCTCAGTAAGAAACCAAGGTTTATCGAATCCAGTAGGAAAAAGCCAAACTCCAGAAGGTGATGCTTGCTAGCTTCACGACAGCTCCGGACAATTTATAAGGTGCCTCGTCCAGTGCTTTGCTTTGCCAGCTGCAACACGGAACCTGCACACAACACAACCAAATACTTTGTTCCCAACTTACGATGAGGTTGTCAATCTCACCGGTTTTCTATAAACAAAGGAATGAGCGTATCGAGTGGAAAGCAATAGTAGTATGCGAGTAAAGTAAACAGTCCGAGTAAAGTAAACAGGTGATAGCAATATAAAGGAAATAGGACCGGGGTCCACAGTTCACTAGTGGTGTTTCTCCATAAGATAAATAACACATGCTGGGTAAACAAATTATAGTTGGGCAATTGATAGAATAAAGATAACGTGATATGTCGAGAGGATCACTATGAGATTTACTCTGGGCATTACAACAAGATACATAGACCGCCATCCAACTGCATCTATAACTAATAATCCACTCGTGGGGAATCAATCCGAGAACTCCACAAGTATTAAGTTGCGAACAACATATAACTGCATTAAGCAAAGTGTGTAATGTAAACAAAGCATATGTCCTTGGTCATAAGAAGGTTGTTTTCTACCTAGTGGCAACAACACATCTACAACCTTAGAGGTTTCTGTCACTTCCCCATATTAAATAGAGGCATGAACCCAACTATCAAGCATAAATACCCCCTCTTGGAGTCACTAGTATCTACTCGGCCAAGATAGCTACTAACAACAGAGAGCATGCAAGATCGTAAACAACATAGAGATAACATAAGATAATATTCAGCACATCAACTCAATCATAACACGAATATTCATCGGATCCCTACAAACACAACATGTAGAATTACATAATGGTGATCTCGATCATGTAAAGCAGCTCATGAGATCTAAACATGAAGCACATGGTGGAGAAGACAACCATCTAGCTACTGCCATGGACCCATAGTCCAAGGTAGACTACTCACTCATCGCGCCGGAGGCAAGCATGGCGATGATGAAGACCTCCGGTGGCGATTCCCCTCTCCAGCAGGGTGCCGGGAAGAGCTTCTGGACCCTCCCGATCTCGGGTCGACGACGGTGGCAGACCGCGATGTGTTTCTGGAAAAGTCATCGGGTGTTTAGGTTTTTCCCGTCGGGGGGTCTTTATAGGCGAAGGGGCAGCGTCAGAAGTGGACCAGGGGGCCCTCACCATAGGGCGGCGTGGCCATGCCCTGGGCTGCGCCCCCTGGTGGTGAGGCCGCCTCCTGGCTCTGTTCCGTCTCCTCTTCGGTTCTCTGGAAGCTTAGGTAAATTTCTGGATGTTCGGCTTTTATTTCGTCCAATTCTGAGAATATTTCCTATGTAACTTTCCTGAAACACAAAAACAGCAGAAAACAGAGAACTGGCACTGTGGCATCTCGTTAATAGGTTAGTTCCAGAAAATGCATAAAAATGCCACGAAGTGTAACGAAACACTAAGCAAATGGTGTAAAAACAAGCATGGAGCATCAAAAATTATGGATACGTTTGAGACGTATCAATGACCCACATATATATAAGGAAGGAGTTGATGGAATTATGCAAAGATGTGTTCCAGAGTATGAGCAACAAGAAATATTGAGGAAATTCCATGCCAGTGCTTATGGAGGGCATCATGCTGGAGATAGAACTGCGCAAAAGGTTCTACAATCAGGTTTTTATTGGCCAACCCTCTTTAAAGATGCCAGAAGGTATGTTTTATCTTGTGATGAATGTCAAAGAGTTGGTAATATTTCTAGACGTAATGAAATGCCTATGAGTTATACTCTTATTATTGAACCATTTGATTGTTGGGGATTTGACTTTATGGGTCCTTTTCCTCCTTCAAAAGGGTATACTCATATACTTGTTGTTGTAGATTATGTTACCAAGTGCGTAGAAGCTATACCTACAAAGAGTGCCGATGGAGAGACCTCGTTAAAAATGCTTAAGGATGTTATTTTTCCTAGGTTTGGTGTGCCTAGATATCTTATGACTGACGGAGGTTCTCATTTTATTCCTGGCGGTTTTAGAAAGACTCTTGCTAGATATGACGTTAATCATAGAATTGCTTCTGCTTATCATCCCCAAACTATTGGGCAGGTAGAGCTTTCAAATAGAGAGATCAAGTCTATCTTGCAGAAGACTGTCAATAGATCTAGGAAAAACTAGGCTAGCAAGTTAAATGATGCTTTATGGGCTTATAGAACTGCTTATAAGAACCCCATGGGCATGTCTCCTTACAAGATGGTTTACGAAAAAGCGTGTCACTTGCCCTTAGAATTAGAACACAAAGCTTTTGGGGCAGTGAAAGAGCTTAATAGGGATTTTAAACTCGCCGGTAAGAAAAGTTTGCTTGATTTGAGTTCCCTAGATGAGTGGAGAAATGAAGCTTATGAGAATGCCAGACTTTTCAAAGATAAAGTCAAGCAATGGCATGATAAGAGAATTCTTAAGAGAGAGTTTCATGTTGGTGAGAAAGTTCTATTGTATAGGTCTCGTCTCAGATTTTTTGTAGGAAAATTACTCTCAAAATGGGAAGGACCCTATGTTATTGAAGAGGTGTACCGCTTAGGTGCGATAAAGATTGCTTCATTAAAAGATGACACTACACAAGTGGTAAATGATCAAAGACTCAAACATTATATTGCTGGAGATTCTTATAATGAAGATGTTGATGTTATTCAAACGGTTTCTCCAGAAGAATTATCCAGGACAATATGCAGGAACCTGCAGAGTTCGTTTTCGAATAGGTAACAGTTCTAGTCAGAAAAGGTTCGCATTAAACTTTTCTATTAATATTTTTGTTGTTTTTATTAAATATGAAAAATCACGAGACAAAAACGGGCAGGAGATGGAGTCCGGTGGCTCCTCACAACCAGGGGGCGCGGGCCCACCCCTGGCCGCGCCGCCCTGTTGTGAGACCACCCCGGAGATCGTTTCCGTCCCGGTTTCCTCTTGTGATTTCATCTCGATGTTTAATTTTCACATATATAACCCCCTGGATTACCCGAGGCTTGTATATCGTGTTTTCGTAGTGTTTTCATTTCGAGCTATTTTTGTCAGGAGTTGTTCTCAGTTCTGGGCAGATCATGGCTCCTTCAAGCAACGACAAGGAGAAGACACCTCCGGAAGATGACCACCAAGACCTTCAGTTGAAGGAAGAAGTTGAAAGTGAGGCCGAGGAAGAAGGGATGGAAGAAGACCAAAGTTCACACCCGAGCACCATGATCGCAAGCATTGGGGTGGTGACAAGTTATGACAAGTTCAAGAAGAGTGCACGTATAACAACCGGAGGGGGTGTGTCGCGCCACATCTTAGCTCCACGGACATCTCCATCAGGAAACAACCCTTTCCATACTCTAATACATGAACATCAGATTCAAAAGGTGCCTAGATCACGATTGCCCTCTGGTTGGGATATAGATCGTTCTAACAGTGCAGGGAAAGAAAGTTCCAAGAGTGAAAAAGGATGGGGAAATAATTCCAAGAGCTGGGATTCTCTGGCTGACAGATTCATGAGCCGTATTGAGCACAACTCAGAGATGATTTGTAACCTCAGTTACAAGATTGATGACTTGAGAGATTTGATTGAGAAGCTTATTAAAGACTTACCACCACTGCCGAAGGAGTAATTCATCATTGGTATTGGCATCCCCTTGGTTTGTTCCAAGCTTGGGGGAGTGCCGCGGTATCACATCATTATCTTTTACTCATTTACTTTTCAAGTAGAGTCATATCATGAATAGAGAAGTTATCTTATAGAATAGTTTGCAGTATGGAAGTATCCTCCTTAGTTGGTTATCTATGTATCCCTTGGTGTGAGTTGCGGTAATAAAATATTAATGAGAAATTTTATCGTTTACTTTCTGCACACTTTATTTTAGTTTGCAATCTCTCTTATATGATTAGTCTTGTTGATTAGTATTGGTATCACTTTGGGAGCATGAGTAAATTTAGTTGGTTTTGGCAAACTTAGCTTGGTCAGTAGCAACATTACCTTGAGTTTTGAGTAGAAAAAGAAGAAAGAAGTGCTAGTAGATACATCATTTCAGCTTTCCTTCATGTTTAGCTCATAAGCAATAGTATTCTCAATTTAAAATCGTTGTACTTTCAAGCATGATTGCATGATTGTTCCTATTATATGTATGTATGTTTGTTTGTTTCATGCAACTCTTATTCTTGCTACCCAGCCTTGCTAGCCAAAAACCTGTACCGAGAGGGAATACTTCTCGTGCATCCAATTCCCAAAAACCAAGTTACTTCCAAAGAGTCCACTATAAATTCCTATGCATGGTATTTCAAGCCATTCCAAGTAAATTTTCATGTGCTACCTTTCAAAAACCTTCAAATACTTCTCATTTTGTGCCACTATTTTTAGCTCACGAGGACGTAGTGGTTGGGTTTGTTATCTTCCATACTAAATTGAGTACCCCTCGACTAGGCAGCTTCCTCTGCTCGTCATTAATTTTGCAAGGGATCTGGTCAGACCATTGTAATCTAATCTAAACAAGAAAAGAAAAAGAGCACTCCTCCATGGTATGTGAAAGTTGGTGGGCACCCGATGGAATCGGTTAGCCATGGTTTGAGAAAGGAAAAAGGTGGGGAGGAGTGCTAAGCTATAAAAGAGCACAATTGTGCCAACTAATTAAACATCTCAGAACCGCTCTCACTTGTTTAGTATGGAAGATATCAAGAACTCCGTTGCTAGTCGTTGACAAAAGCAACCTCCTCTCAAAACAACTTTTATCTCTATTTTATAAATGAAAAGCTCTAGCACATGTTTAATCCCTGCTTCCCTCTGCGAAGGGCCTGTCTTTTACTTTTATGTTGAGTCAACCTATTCCCCTCTATCTTAAGCAAGCATTTGAGTTGTTATGTTTCACTCATCCATATGTTGATCCGTTCAATCATGTTTACTATCTTCCTTTTGTTTAGTATAATGCTTTCACCTGAAGGAATCTATCTTTGAAAGCTTTCTATGATTGCAAAGAGTTTGTTTTGTTGAGCATATGGCTTTTGCTATATTAGCTCTGTTTTAAAAGGCTCCGTTCAAAAATAAGTATAGTTTGTTCATTGTTCTCTGACCAAGAACTTAGGTTTGCCATCACCAATTATATTTTACCTTGTGCATCTTTGTTTGTGATTCCATTTTACTTATTGCAAGTCTGTATCATATAAAGGGAAGTTGCTGTCTATTATAATTTGTGCCTTGGTGAATGTGATGCTTCTTGTCCGTATTTTGATTATCGACACTTCACTCCATAAACCTATGGTCATGTTTACCGAGTTCAGTTTTCGCTTGGGGACAAGCGAGGTCTAAGCTTGGGGGGGTTGATACGTCCATTTTGCATCACTATTTTATATCATAATTTGCTGTTATTCATTGATATATTTCACATTTAGAGATGATACTTATGTTGTTTCTTATGTTTTTACATGTTTGATGATCATTGGAGGATTTGCTGCCGGAGTCAGGATTCTGCTGGAAAAAGGACCGTCAAGACACCATGTTTTGGAAGATCAGGAAATTCCAGAAAAATATCAGAAAATTATACTTTGCCAGAAGACTGAAGAAGCCAGAAGGAGGAGGCGAGAGGAGCCACAGGGCATGCTCACACACAGGGGGCGCGGCCCTACCCCTGGCTGCGTCGGCCTGTTGTTTGGCCACCCTGGCCCACTTCTGCCATCGCCCCTTCGCGTATATCATCGTCCCCGAAAACCTAAGTGAAGGGGGGATCAGAGATAGACATCGCCGCCTCTGCGGGGCGGGAAACACCAGAGAGAGAAAAGCTCTCCGGCAGGTAGGAATCTGCCGGGGAAATTCCTTCCCAGAGAGGGGAGATCGTCGCCATCATCATCACCATCGCACCGGACTTCATCGGGATCATCATCATCATCTCCATCACCAACACCTTCATATTCATCATCACCACGCCATCCCGCTGTAACATCTTGAGTTGAATCTTGTTAAATTCTTAGGGGAAACTTTCTCGGTGTTGATTACTCTTGTGGTTGATGCTATTGAGTGGAACCGTTGAATTAAGGTTTTTATTCAGATTGTTATTTACCATTATTTCACCTCTGATCATGATCCATATGATGTCTTGTGAGTAGTTCGTTTAGTTCTTAAGGACATGGGAGAAGTCAAGATGTTAGTAGTGGAATTTTGTTAAATAATATTTAATGGTTTGATATTTATTTGTTGTGGTGCTATTTCACTAGTGGTGTCATGTGAACATCGACTACATGATACTTCACCATTTATGGGCATAGTGAGATGCATTGTGTATTGGGCTACTAATTGTGGGGTTGCTGGAGTGACAGAAACCTAAACCTCTGTTAGGAAACCATTGCACCAGGGAGCGTAGGATCTTAGAGTTTAAGGCTGTGGTTAGATTTATCTTAATTACTTTCTTGTAGTTGCGGATGCTTGCAAGAGGTATAATCACAAGTGTGTATTTATCCTAGTAAGGGTAGTGCGCTAGCACAGGTTCACCCCCATAACACTTATCAAACCAATAAAGATTATTTAGCGGCATGAAGAGAAAGCTCTTGACAGAAACTCCCGTGTGTCCTCGAGAACGTTTGGTCATCATAAGTTACACAACCGGCTTGTCCTTTGCTCTAGAAAGGATTGGGCCACTTGCTGCAATTGTTATCACTATATTTTATTTACTCATACTTTATTTATTTGCATTACCAAATACCCCTGAAAACCCGTTTGCTAGTATTTACAGTGAATCCTTGATCAAAACCACTTGTCAACACCTTCTGCTCCTCGTTGGGTTCGACACTCTTATTTATCGAAAGTACTACGATACACCCCCTATACTTGTGGGTCATCACAGCTCCAACTATACAAGCAATACAAAATCAGACAAGCAGGATGTAGGTCTTTACCCTCCGGTGGGCCGAACCTGGGTAAATTTGTGTGTACCCTTGTTTCTGTCTGAAGCCGTCGAATCTGCCAAGCGCCCACATATGCTCCATGAATCGAAAGCCCTAAACATGGGCATTGCCGGGTTAGAACCTCGTCAATTGGCGCCGACCGTGGGGAAGACGGGCGCTAGATCCATGGGTTCACCGGTTCCATCAATGCTGCAAGAGATTCATCGCCAAGATCTTCGACACCATCGTCATGACCTTCAAATCAAGCAACAAGATCTTCGACACCGGCATCACCAAGATCTTCGAGTTCGCCATCATGGCCTTCGACTTCGCCGACATAGTCTTAGACACCGTCGCCGACATGACCTTCGAGTTCGCCATCATGGCCTTCGAGTCCACCGACATGGTCTTCGACTCTGTCTCCGGCAAGAAATTCGACCCCTGCATCATCAGGAAATTCGACCCCTGCGTCGTCAGGAAATTCGACCGCTGCGTCGTCAAGAAATTCGACCCCTCCATCATCAAGAAATTCGACCCCTGCGTCATCACAAAAATCGACCTCTGCGTCGTCAAGAAATTCAACCTCTGCATCGTCAAGAAATTCAACCTCTGCATCATCAAGAAATTTGACCTCTGCGTCGTCAAGAAATTTGACCCCTTCATCGCCACGATCTTTGACCACGCCATCGCCATGATCTTCGACCCTGCTGTCATCAACAAATTCGACTATGCCATCATAAAAAACATTCGACCTTCCGCGTCAAGATTCTTCGACCCCTGCGGAGCCGAAGACTTCATCGAGTGCCCGACACATTTTGACCCCTCTGAGCCAACGGGAGCCAACTCTTTGACGACTATTCTGACGGGTAAAACAGCCTAATCCTGAACTGCAATAACTTTTGCTAGGAGTGTCCAAACGACATGAGACCACCATGATGCGAGCACGATAACCACCCAGTTGGGAACCCCAAGAGGAAGGTATGATGAGCACAGTAGCAAGTCTTTCCCTCAATAAGAAACTGACATTTATCGAACCAGTAGGAAAAACCAAACTTCAGAAGGTGATGCCTGCTAGCTTCACGACGGCTCCGGACAATTTATAAGGTGCCTCATCCAGGGCTTTGCTTTGCACCAGCAGCAACATGGAAGCTGCACACAACACAACCAAGAACTTTGCTCTCAACTTACGATGAGGTTGTCAATCTCACCGGTTTGTTGTAAACAAAGGATTGAGCGTATCGAGTGGAAAACAATAGTAGTATGCGAGAAAGTAAACAGTGCGAGTAAAAGTAAACAGTAATAGCAATGTAAAGGAAATTGGACCGGGGTCCACAGTTCACTAGTGGTGTCTCTCCATAAGATAAATAACGACATGCTGGGTAAACAAATTACAATTGGGCAATTGATAGAATAAAGATAACGTGCATATGTCACGAGGATCACTATGAGATTTACTCTGGGCATTACAACAAAATACATAGACCGCCATCCAACTGCATCTATGACTAATAATCCACTCGCGGGGATATCGTCCGAACACCCCTCGAGTATTAAGTTGCGAACAACATATAACTGCATTAAGCAAAGTGTGTAATGTAAACAAAACGAATGTCCTTGGACACAAGAATGTTGTTTTATCCCTAGTGGCAACAACACATCTACAACCTTAGAGGTTTCTGTCACTCCCCCAGATTAAATAGAGGCATGAACCCAACTATCGAGCACAAATACCCCCTCTTGGAGTCACTAGTATCTACTTGGCCAAGATAGCTACTAACAACGGAGAGCATGCAAGATCATAAACAACATAGAGATAACATAAGATAATATTCAGCACATCAACTTAACATAACACCAATATTCATCGGATCCCAACAAACACAACATGTAGAATTACATAAAGATGATCTCGATCATGTAAGGCAGCTCATGAGATCTAAACATGAAGCACATGCTGGAGAAGACAACCATCTAGCTACTGCTATGGACCCATAGTCCAAGATAGACTACTCACACTCATCGCGCCGGAGGCAAGCATGGCGATGAAGAAGACCTCCGGTGGCGATTCCCCTCTCGGGCAGGGTGCCGGGAAGAGCTTCTAGACCCTCCCGATCTCGGGTCGATGATGGCGGCGGATCGCGATGTGTTTCTGGAAAATTGATCGGGTATTTAGGTTTTTCCCGTCGGGGGGTCTTTATAGGCGAAGGGGCAGCGTCAGAGGTGGACCAGGGTGGCCTCACCCATAGGGGGCGCGGGCCAGGGGCTGGCCGCGCCGCCCTATGGTGTGGTCAGCCTGTGGCCCCCCTCCGTCTTTTCTTCAGACTTCTGGAAGCTTGGGTAAATATTAGGAGGTTCAGCTTTTGTTTCGTCCAATTCTGAGAATATTTCCTGTATAACTCTTCTGAAACACAAAAACAGCAGAAAACAGGGAACTGGCACTGTGGCATCTTGTTAATAGGTTAGTTCCGGAAAATGCATAAAAACACCACGAAGTGTAACAAAACACTAAACAAATGGTGTAAGAACAAGCATGGATCATCAAAATTTATAGATACGTTTGAGACGTATCACACCACCATTGGAAAGATAACGACGAGAGCTACCCCACAAAAAGCTAAGTCTTCCTCACTATGAGTCGACTACTTTCATTACTTTCTGTATGCTTTCGACACTTTCAGCAACCGATACTCGGGGGATTTGCTTTTACATTATACATGTGTCTATTTGCCTTCACATTATACATATGTCTATTTGCCTAATGACCGTCGAGTGCAAGGTATCTACCTCCTCGACTACAGGGATCAAAGTCATCGACACTCCATCCAGACACCATGTCGAAGATAAGTCCACAGTTGACAACACTGCTGGCCCGGCAACGTAGCTATACGCGCTCTGCTGAGATAATTCCATATCTACGGACGCATCAAGTCCACAGTTAGCAACACTGCTGGCTCGGCAACGTAGCTATACGCGCTCTGCTGAGATAATTCCGTATCTATGGATGCATCAAGTCCACAGTTAGCAACACTGCTGGCCCGGCAACGCAGCTATACGCGCTCTGCTGAGATAATTCCATACCTACGGACGCTTTAAGTCCACAGTTAGCAACACGGTTGGCCCGGCAATGCAGCTATACGCGCTCTGCTGAGATAATTTCCATACCTACAGCCGCTCTAAGTATCCTGACGGACGCGTCGGTTACCACGCCTTCACCCGACACGCTTCGGGGTCTCGCTACTTCCACTCATATATTCTTCCCGGCGTTGGCAACACGCTCGGGGGCTGCGCTTCGCATTGGTATTCATTCGCCCCGGCGTTGGCAACACGCTCGGGGGCTGCGCCTCACATTGGTATTCATTCGCCCCGGCGTTGGCAAAACGCTCGGGGGCTGCGCCTCGTATTGGTATTCATTCGCCCCGACGTTGGCAATACGCTCGGGGGCTTCGCTTCGCATTGGTATTCATTTGCCTCGGCGTTGGCAACACGCTCGGGGGCTGCGCCTCACATTGGTATTCATTCGCCCCGGCGTTGGAAACACGCTCGAGGGCTGCGCCCTACGCTGTTAAATTTAGCAGCCTTCTAAATCATCGACGGTGCTCCATCTGCTACGACGACTCTGGCTCAACATACTCTGGCTCGACGCCAACGACCTCATGCTGCGTCGACTCTGATCCGTGGTATTCGACTCTTGTCAGCCACACATCGGCAACACCGACCTCGTCGCCTACAATTATCAAACGCTCAGGGGTTCAACAACGACATTGCCCCTAACGATTCACGAACCAGCAAGCATTCAACAACATCATCACAATGATTCAGCCACCGTGCAACACCATCGACCGCGGCATGCAAGAACTTCATTTGGTGCCCTCACATGCGACATGCAAGACTACGACTTCAAGGCAAGATTTGAGTCTCTACTGGATTCTACGAATCGACTAGACACTCGGGGGCTACTTGTCGATGGATTTCGTGTCGCAAGAACACGGGGTACCACGCGACGGACCCGAAGATTCGAACGCAGGGGGCTGAACGTGTGAGATCTTGGATCGCAACGAAACACGGTGACGGAAGCCTCGATTGTCGGACGCGCAACGCACTGCAGAGAGGGAGACCGAGCTTTACCCAGGTTCAGGGCCCTCGTGGTGAGGTAAAACCCCTACTTCCTGCCTTCTTGTATTACGACGCGACACCTCGCGAGGAGTACAAGGCCTTGGTTACAAAGCTCTAGCTGGCCAGAGGTTGAAGAACCTGCGTGCCCAACTAGCAGCTTGTAGAAGATGAAGATTAGATCAGACCCCCCTCCTCTAAGGGGTGGCCTCCTCTCCCTTTATAGCGCCAAGGGCCTCCTTCCCCTTATCTTCTTGGGGAAGGGGTTGCCACACACGGCCAAGGTGGGAGGACAGCTGTAGACTAGGCTCTTCTGTAGACTTGGTCTTTGCAGGGTCGGGGCGCCGGTCCACAGGAGTGGGTGGAGGAAGCTGACGTCCTCCCCTGGCGCCCTGCACCGTCCACGCTATATTTGGGGGGGGTGGCCAACTGCCACTGTGCCGCTTTAGGCAGGCACAGCGAAAGTTGGTCTCCTCCCTGTCGGGGGTAGCGTGGGAGGTACGCGGCCTTCTGCCCGTTATCTTCTTGCTCCGCACGAAACCGTGCTGAGCTGACGTGGGCGTCCCTTCTCTCCTCACCAGCAGGGCTCGTGAGGAGGTCTTCTGGTCCTTAGCGGTTTCCGTCGTCGTTCTCCTCACGAGGCGCCTCCTCGTGAGGGTCTTCTCCGAAGCGAAGATTGCTGATTATCTCCTGGGCTGAAGATGGGCCGATGACGGGGCCCAGGAGCAGGTGGACCGGGATACCCCGGTATCCATTACACCGACAGTAGCCCCCGGGAGCCCGGCCCACAACGCGCCCTCTTGAGGAAGCGAAGGGTCGGGGGCCCCCGAAGCTGCTGGGCCCTCCAACGGCACGCGTCAACCGCGCGGTCAGAGGACCATGTGAAGATGCAGAGGCTGCGGGCACGTGTCGTGGCCGCAGCTGGTGAGACGAAACGGCGGCGACGCTACAGTCTCCGAGACGTCCTCCAGCATAATGATGCGTCGCTTGACTGCAGAGCGCTGCGCCAACGCTTCGGTTCCCGCGCTGGATTTGACGCATCGACGCTGGATGATCCCCTTAAATAGGTCCTCCTCGAGACCGTCGGCACTTCACCTCCTTCCACCAGTGCCACTTCTGCTTCTTCTTTCCTGAGAGCATGGACCCTTCCAACTCCGCCGCCGCTGCCGGTCCAAGCTCCGGAACGAAGCGTCGTGGGCGCCCCCTGGGCAGCGGGAAAAAGGCGAAGGTCCTAGCCCAGTGGACGCCCGGCGCCGGCGGCCCCCTCCGCATTAGCGCGCCGCGGCAGGGCGAGGCGAGCCGTGCCGCCGCGGGGACCTCCGGCGCCCTGACCCTCAGGGGTCCTGCGCGTGGAGGCGCCCTGAACTCGCCGTCGCCGCTGGCGGCGGCGCCTGCTCCCCGCGCCTCGGGAAGCATCGATCGGGCCCTCCGGGAGGTGGAGGCCGCCCTGGGCCCCCCTCCCCCGGTCGCAGATCTTCCGGCCCCGCCGGTGAACGGAGTGATCACCACTCCGCGCCACCTGGCGGCGGCGATGCTGGGACCCCTCGTCGCCCCGGGGTCCCGCTTCCTTGAGCTCCTCGTCGTCGTCGACGCCCCGGGGTTCAACTCCCTCCGGTTGCCCGACGCCATCCGGAGGGTGCTTCACGCCCACGGCCCAGCCGCCGGGGAGATCGCCCTGGGGGAGCAGAGCAGGCCAGATCTCTTCTGGCCTGTGGACATCCTCTTCGGGCCGACCGGCAACGTCGTCCTCTCCGGCCGCTGGAGGCCCTTCGCCCTCGGCTGCCGCCTCCGCATCGGCGACCGCCTCGTCTTCCGCTTCAAGCTGGGGACCCTGGAGGCGATGGTGCGGATCTTCACCGCCGACGGCGTCCGCCGCACCTACCCCCAGCTCCCGGCACAGTGAAGAGGAGGTCCTGGGCGGTAGTCTTCTGGGGAGGGGAGCTAGTCTCCTCCCCTTTTCGTTGTGTAGTCCTTGCCGGCGGGGAATGCCCCACCGTGCTTTGCTCCTTCCACCTCTGGGGGTGCTTTAATGAAATCCAGTTGCTTAATCTTGCTGTCCTTCACTGTCCCGGCCATTTGCTTGCCCGAGAGCCCTGGCGAGCTGCAGGTATCGACAGGAAGCCTCCCTCCACCTCAGAGCTCGGGACGGGTTCGGCGCCAATGACACAATGGACGATTCCTGAGACAAGAAGTTGAAGAAAGAGTTGGAAAAGAAAAAACCCCAAATCCCCGAAAATGGAAAAATAAGTCGGTAAAACAAACGAAAAAAGAAGGCAAATAAGATGCCCCTGTGACCGGCACAGGGACCTTCTCCGTCGTGGAGGAGCACGGCACTATCTGTGCCAGCAGCTAAGAGCAAATTGCCGCGCGTGGCGATTCACGGGGCCTTCCTCGTCGTTGAGGGAAGCTGGACCCTCACGGATGTGAAAACGTCGACGCTTAAGAGAGCCCAGAGACCGTCGACACCTCACAAGGATTGCTCATGAGGTGAAGGGCCTGGCGCGGACCTCCGGATCTGCGTCTCCTTCGCAAGATTTATCGGAGCGGCCTTGGTCTTCAATAATCCTGCCACGTTAGGCCTTCCTCGAGAGAGGGAATCCTCCTGCGGATGCTAGTGCATTGACGCGTCTTTGCACCCTCGTGAGGGTTGCTCACGAGGGGTAGGTCCTTAGCGGGTGCCATGGGCACACCTTGGACTTTTCCTCGAAGATTTTTTATTTTCTGGCGTACTTCGCGAGGAACTAAGCACCATGGGCATCCAGAGGTGATCGTTAATGGGGCCGTCGCCCCCGACCAGAGCTCGCTCCCTTCGGGTTTTTCGGGCTTGCTGTTTTCCGGGCGAAGGCCCCAGCATAGACACCGTGCCTAGCCCCCTTCCGCGAGGAGTACAATCAGAAAATAAATGGACTTCATGCCATTTTGATGTCATGCCGAAGCACAGGCGCTGTACTGCGCATTAACTTAATATCAGTGCTTAAGAGCATATTGAGCTGATACAAGTGCCGTAAAAATGGTCTTTTTCTCCTCGTGAGGAACCTAAGGGTAGAACTTTCGCAGATGAGCTATGTTCCACGGGTTCCCCACCGGCACGCCTTCTGCGGTTTCCAGCCGCGTCGAGCCCGGCCTGGCAATGTGCGTCACCTTGAAGGGTCCTTCCCACATCGGAGACAGCTTGTGCAGACCCTCGCGAGAGAGTATTCTCCTCAGCACCAGGTCGCCGACCTCCAGAGCTCTCGCTCGAACATGGCGGCTATGGTAGCGGCGTAGTCCTTGCTGGTACCTCGCGGCGCGGAGCGCGGCTTGGCACCGAGCTTCTTCGAGCAGAAGGAGGCGGTCCTTGATGAGGTCCTCTTGGCAAATTTCGTCGAAGGCGAGCACTCTTGGCGACCCGAACTTGACGTCGGTGGGAAGAACAGCCTCCGCCCCGTAGACCAGGAAGAAAGGGGTTTCTCCGGTAGGCTTGGTGACGGTAGTCCTGATGGACCACAAGATGGATTGGAGGTTGTCTAACCATTTTTTGCCGCAGGCTTCGAGCTTGGCGTTGAAGCTTTTTGTCTTGAGCCCTTTGAGCACTTCAACGTTGGCGCGCTCAGCTTAACCATTGCTCCTGGGGTAAGCGACGGAGGCGAAGCAGATTTTGATGCCGGTCGATGCGCAGTATTCCCGGAACAAGCCACTGGTGAACTGGCTGCCGTTGTCGGTGATTATGCGGTTAGGCACACCAAAGCGACAGACCAGTCCACGGATGAACCTGACGGCGGACCTGGCCGGGATTGTGCACACCGGTTCCACCTCCACCCACTTGGTGAACTTGTCGATGGCGACGTAGAGGTAGCGATAGCCCCCTTGCGCTCTGGGAAATGGACCGAGGATGTCCAGTCCCCAAACTGCAAATGGCCAAGTGAGTGGGATGGTGCGCAGCTCTTGCGCCGGCTGATGTATCTGTTTGGCGTGGAATTGGCACGCCTCGCACCTCTTGACCATCTCCGACGCATCTCCGAGCGCCGAAGGCCAGTAGAAGCCGCTTCGATATGCCTTCGCAGCTAGAGTCGCGGCTGAAGCGTGGTGCCCACATTCGCCGGCATGGATGTCCCTTAGAAGCTCTTGGCCTTGGTGAGTAGATATGCACTTCAGAGCGACGCCATTTGGGCAACGCCGGTACAAGTCACCATCCTTGACGCAGTAGCCCGAAGCTTGCCGCACAATCCTCTCGGCCTCCTCTTCATCCTCAGGAAGCCTGCTGCTGGTGAGGTAAGCCTTGAGCTCGATGATCCAATCCACTCCCTCCTGCCGGGCCAATGCCAGGAGGACACGGTCACCCGAAGGAGGCCCGCAATCCGGAGCCCCCTGCTCCGGCGGTGGCGGCAAAGCGGAAAGAGGAGGTGGTTCGGATGTCGACGGAGAAGCGGACGGTTTGAAGAGACGCTCCTCGAAGACGCCGGCAGGCTGTGCCAGGCGATGAGAAGCGCGCTTGGCGATCTCGTCGGCTTCCACGTTTTCCCCTCTCGGGATGTGCTTCAGCTCCAAGCCTTGGAAGCGCTTTTCCATCTTTCGATGCTCCTCGAGATAAGCCGCCATGTGCTCATCCTTTGGAGTGTAGCTCTTGTTGGAGAAGTTCACAACCAGCTGTGAATCTCCTTTGACGATGAGGCGTTTGATGCCCAAGGCATTCGCAGCCCTTAAGCCTGCAAGTAGTCCTTCGTACTCCGCGATGTTGTTGGAGACCTTGTGTTCCGGCCAAAAGCAGAGCTGCACAGCGTAGAAAAGCTTGTCTCCAGAGGGAGAGGTTAAGACGGCGCCTGCTCCCGCGCCCGGAAGGTGGAAGGCGCCGTCGAAGTGCATGACCCAGAGGCTCGGGGCCTCCTCTCCAGGGAGAGTCGACTCCACCTCTGGAGGCTCGTCTACAAATGGATCAGTCCATTCTGCAGTGAACTCGGCCAAAGCCTTGCTCTTGATTACCTTTGTAGTTTCGAAGGAGATCTCGAAAGGCTGAAGCTCCACAGCCCACTCGGCCACCCGCCCGGTGACATTGGGATTGCGCAGGACGGTTTCCAGGGGCCGATCGGTTACCACCTTAATTGGGTGACCCTGGAAGTAGTGGCGTAGCTTCCGCGAGGCGATGAGCAAGGTGTAGAGCAGCTTTTGCTGCATTGTGTAGCGTTCCCGCGCGTCGCGCAGTACCGTGCTGACGAAGTACACAGGCTTTTGCACCTTGACGACCCCCTCGGAAGGCTTTTGAGCATTGCTCTGAGAGAGCGGCTCGGTCGGCGAAGATCCCTCGGGCGGCTCCTCCCGAGGGGCGGGAGGTGAAGCGGCCTCTCCCTCGTGAGGAGCCCCCGAGCCTGGAGGAGTGACCTCCTTGGCGATTACCTTGACGTCCCGCTCCGCGACGAGAATGGCGCTTGCAGTCCTTGGAGTTGCCGCGATGTAGAGTAGCAAGGGCTCGCGAGTCGTTGGGGCAACCATGATCGGTGGGCTCGTGAGGTACCTTTTTAACTCGGCGAAGGCCTTGTCGGCTTCCGGAGTCCACTCGAACTTGCCGGTGCGCTTCATGAGCTTGAAGAAGGGCAAAGCTTTTTCCCCACTCCTCGCGATGAAGCGCCCCAGGGCTGCCATGCACCCCGCGAGGCGTTGCATTTCCTTAAGATTGCGCGGAGGACGCATCTCTTCGATGGCCTTGACCTTGTCGGGGTTCGCCTCTATCCCGCGATTGGACACGAGGAACCCCAACAGCTTTCCCGACGGTACGCCAAAGGCGCACTTGGCGGGGTTGAGCTTGATGTTTACCTTCCTCAGGTTGACGAATGTTTCCTCCAGATCCTCGATGAAGGTGCGACCCTCGCGGGTCTTGACGACGATGTCGTCGACGTAGGCTTCCGCGTTCCTTCCCATCTGGTCCCCCAGGGCCTTACGCATGAGCCTTTGGAAGGTGGCTCCTGCGTTCTTCAAGCCGAAGGGCATGCAGACGTAGCAGTACACCCCACAGGGCGTGATGAAGGCGGTCTTCTCCTCGTCCTCCTTTGCCATCTTGATCTGATGATAGCCGGAGAAAGCATCCAAGAAGCAAAGGAGGTCGCAGCCGGCGGTGGAGTCGACGATTTGATCTATCCTCGGGAGAGGGTAAGGGTCCTTGGGGCAGGCCTTGTTGAGACTTGTGAAGTCCACGCAGAGGCGCCCACTGCCGTTAGCCTTTGGGACGACCACCGGATTAGCAATCCAGGTGGGGTGGGCTACCTCGCGTATCAACTTGGCCTTCTTCAGCTTCTCTATCTCCTTGACGATGAAGTCTTGCTTCTCTTGCGCTTGCTTTCTAGTCTTCTGCTTCACGGGGTGTGCTTGAGGGCACACGGCTAAGTGGTGCTCGATCACCTCCCTGGGAACACCGGGCATATCCGACGGAGTCCAAGCGAACATGTCAGAATTTGCCCGCAGGAAGGTGACGAGCGCGCTTTCCTATTTAGGGGAAAGCCCTGCCCCGATGGTGACGAAGTTCTCGCAGCCCCCAGCCTGCAGCGGGACCTTCTTGGTTGCCGAGCGCTCTTGGGTAAACTGGGGCCTCCTGCCTGAGGGTACCGCAGCTTCCCCAATGCTCATGTCCAGCATTGGATGGACCAGGTCCTCGCTTGGAGTAGGCGATGCTGAGGCGGCGAACTTCTTCCCTGTCGAACCCAGAGGGTTGGGCTCGAGAGAGGCCTTCTTTGCAGCAGCCCGCTCTTGGGATACGAGCTGCTTTTTCCTCGTGAGGTCGCCGGAGTGTTCCAGTAGATCTTCGTCGGCGGGGAGCATGGAGGCGGCCTCACGGTAGACATGCTCAACCGATCGGAGAGCATCCTTCTCATTGCAGCGCACGGTGATCGTGCCATTGGCGCCCGGAATCTTGAGGACGTTGAAGCCATGGTGCGTTGCTGCCATGAACCTAGCCAAGGCTGGGTAGCCGAGGATGGCGTTGTATGGCAGGGCGATGTAGGCAACGTCGAAGTCAAGGCTTTCTGTCCTGTAGTTGTCCCGGGTGCCGAAGGTGACGGGCAGGCTTACCTGCCCAATTGGCGTTGTAGATCCCTCGGTTACCCCGAAGAACGGCCGAGTTGGCATGAGCCGGTGGTACGGCACCTGCATCTTTTCGAAGATCTCGACGAAGATGATGTTGAGTCCTGCACCTCCGTCGATGAGGGTGCGATTGATGGCGACGTTGTTGATGGTTGGCGTGCACAAGAGGGGGATTGTGCCTACGCCCCTTGTGGAAGCCGGATGATCCTCCTCGTCGAAGCCAATCTTGCACGTCGACCACTTCATCAGGCGATTGCCGGAGTTGGGCTGTGCCGCCGCGATTTCTCGCGACAGCTGCTTAAAGTGCCGATTTGACAGAGGAGCCTGAGCCCCACCCAGGAGGCAAGCGACGAAGTCTCGCGGCTCTTGATAGCCTCCCTGGTTCTCTTCCCGACGATCGTTTGCTGGTGGGGGAAGCGGCAGCGGCTCGGGATCGTCTCGAGACAGACCCCCGCGGCGGCGACCTTCCTCGCGGTCGTCATCGCGGCGATCGCCCCGGGATCCACTCTTGCCGTTGCTGCGGCCACCCCCACGACGCTTGGAGACACCGTTCTCCTCGTGAAACTTCCGGACAATCCAACAATCCTCGGTATTGTGGGTGTCCTTCTTGTGGATGAGGCAGTAGCGGCGACGGCGACCTTTATCACGATCGGAGCGGTCCCCGCGGCGTTGCTTATGATCTGGCTCCGCCGCGAGGGCAGCAGCCTCCTTTCGCTTGGGGTCCTTGGACTTCTGCTTTGGGGGAGGCGCCTCCGGCATATTGTGCATGAAGAGCCTCCCCTCTTCAGCCTTGGCGCAGCGGTCGGCGATCTCGAAGAGCCTGACGACGGAAGTCAACTCATCATTCACGGACAGCTTCTCCCGCATCTTGACGTCGGAGACGCCCGTGGAGAACGCGGAGATGACCTCCTCGTTGGAGATCCTGGGGATCTTGTTCCTCATCTGACTGAAGCGCTGGATGTACTGACGAAGCGTCTCGCCCTTGTACTGTCGCACCGCCTTAAGATCGTTCTTGGTGGCGGGGCGCTCGTACGTGGGCATGAAGTTGGCAACGAACTGACGACATAAATCCTTCCACGAAGTCACGGATTCGTGAGGAAGATTCATGAGCCAAGTCCGCGGAGCGTCCTTGAGGGCCATGGGGAACCAGTTGGCCATGGCGCGCTGATCTCCACGCGCAGCCTGGACGGCGACGACGTAGAGTTGGAGGAATTCGACAGGGTTTGTGGTCCCGTCGTAGCGCGTGGCGATGTCCGGCTTGAACTTGTCAGGCCAGACAACGTAGCGCTGCTGGCGAATGAGGGCAAGACACCCGGGGTTGTAGATCGGAACGCCGGGGGTCCTGACGTTCTTGCCAGCCTCGCCGATGTCATCGATGGCATGATCATGATTTTCGCGGCGGCGCTCGAGGGAGACGCGTGCGTCTTCCGGAGCGCGCTGGACGATTTGGCAGCTGGGCTCCCCGCGCGGCGAAGATGCGGCGCGGGAAACCACCTTTTTGGCCTTGTTGGCCATCCCATCTCCGGCGCCCGGGGCATGATGCCCCGCCGCCGGATCTGGATGCCCCGCGCCCTGGGCTCCTCCCAAGGCCGGGTCTTCGTTGGCGATGGCGACGAGCTCGGCGATTCGAGCGCGCCACCCCTCACGCCCGTCGTCGGTGGGTTGATAGCACAACAGCTCCTGCGCCATGGCGAGCGCCTGCGCAGGAGACAGTTGACTTCCAGAACGAGCACGAGAAGTGGCGGTGGCGGTGAAGGAGAGCGAAGGCTCTGTCCGCTCAGACGGGAGGTAGGAGGACTCCAGATCTTCCTCCTCTTCCTCCCCGGCCGAAGCTTCGTGACGACGGAAGATGGGCTCAGTTTGCCCCCGAGCAGCGTTGCGACGGCGAAGACGCTCGAGCCTCGCGTTGGCGTCGGCCATGTCGAAGCAGATCTAGAAGAAAAAACACCACAGCCCCCTACCTGGCGCGCCAAATGTCGATGGATTTCGTGTCGCAAGAACACGGGGTACCACGCGACGGACCCGAAGATTCGAACGCAGGGGGCTGAACGTGTGAGATCTTGGATCGCAACGAAACACGGTGACGGAAGCCTCGATTGTCGGACGCGCAACGCACTGCAGAGAGGGAGACCGAGCTTTACCCAGGTTCAGGGCCCTCGTGGTGAGGTAAAACCCCTACTTCCTGCCTTCTTGTATTACGACGCGACACCTCGCGAGGAGTACAAGGCCTTGGTTACAAAGCTCTAGCTGGCCAGAGGTTGAAGAACCTGCGTGCCCAACTAGCAGCTTGTAGAAGATGAAGATTAGATCAGACCCCCCTCCTCTAAGGGGTGGCCTCCTCTCCCTTTATAGCGCCAAGGGCCTCCTTCCCCTTATCTTCTTGGGGAAGGGGTTGCCACACACGGCCAAGGTGGGAGGACAGCTGTAGACTAGGCTCTTCTGTAGACTTGGTCTTTGCAGGGACGGGGCGCCGGTCCACAGGAGTGGGTGGAGGAAGCTGACGTCCTCCCCTGGCGCCCTGCACCGTCCACGCTATATTTGGGGGGGTGGCCAACTGCCACTGTGCCGCTTTAGGCAGGCACAGCGAAAGTTGGTCTCCTCCCTGTCAGGGGTAGCGTGGGAGGTACGCGGCCTTCTGCCCGTTATCTTCTTGCTCCGCACGAAACCGTGCTGAGCTGACGTGGGCGTCCCTTCTCTCCTCACCAGCAGGGCTCGTGAGGAGGTCTTCTGGTCCTTAGCGGTTTCCGTCGTCGTTCTCCTCACGAGGCACCTCCTCGTGAGGGTCTTCTCCGAAGCGAAGATTGCTGATTATCTCCTGGGCTGAAGATGGGCCGATGATGGGGCCCAGGAGCAGGTGGACCGGGATACCCCGGTATCCATTACACCGACACTACTAATGAGGGTATGACCCCTCAGGTCCTCGATATTAACCTACCTGGTTCCTGCCAAGGAAGAAGCCTGCTCGAAGGATACATGAAGCCCGTAAGGCCCATCACTTCGACTTGGAGTAGAAGGCAAAAACTACTTGTAAACCCTAACTGGCTGCATATATAAAGCCACCAAGGGCATCCCCTAGAAAAGCTAATCTCGCATAGACACCTGATCTCGCATAGATCCCACGCATAGGCTAGCACACGCCACCTCTTTCGACCATAGCCAGATCCCATCTGCGCACCATTGTAACAGCTCCAACTATACAAGCAATACAAGATCAGACAAGCAGGATGTAGGTCTTTACCCTCCGAGGGGCCGAACCTGGGTAAATTCGTGTGTACCCCTGAATCTGTCTGAAGCCATCGAATCCGCCAAGCGCCCACATATGCTCCATGAATCGAAAGCCCTAAACATGGGCATTACCGGGTTAGAACCTCGTCAATGACATTTAGTGGGCATTGGTGTGGCGGCCCCATTTAGTTCCTTCATCTTGAACCTCTTGAGCATGTCTTGGACATATTTGGCTTGATTAATAAAAGTCCCTTCTTTCAATTGCTTGATTTCAAAACCAAGAAAGAACTTCATTTCGCCCATCATAGACATCTCAAACCTATCGGTCATAAGCTTTGAAAATTCATCATTAAAAGCTTTGTTAGTAGAGCCAAAGATAATATCATCAACATATAGTTGGCATACGAAAAGCTCCCTGATACGTCCAAAATGTATCCACTTTCCCGAACACTTTTGCTGTTGTTTCTTCTCTAATTTGTGTGTTTTGAATACAACTAACACAGACTAACGCTGTTTTCAAAAGAATTGCTCTGGTGTCTCGTTTTTGTGCAGAAATCCAACTTTCAGTAAAAATTCGGGAAAAATTGGCAAAAATCCTATTTCACCAGAAGACCCACGGATCCAGAAGACGAGACGGAGGGGAGGCACGAGGCCACCACACACACAGGGGGCGCGGTCCAGCCCTGGCCGCGCCCACCTGTTGTGAGGACGGCTCGGCCGTCTCCTCGACCCCTCCTTCCGCCTACATATACCCTCTGACTTGAAAATATCGGGGGTACGACGTTTTTCCCAGATAGTCTTCCGCTGCGCCGCCACCATCAGAAACAGCGATTTGGAACCAGAAACTCCGCTCTGGCACCCTACCAGGATGGGGATTTGGAGGAGATCTTCATCACCATCATCACCGACGTCCCTCCATCGACCATCCATGACTCCCCCATCCATGTGTGTGTAATTCCCCCGCTGTAGGTGAGGGAATGGTAGGGATTGGATGAGATTGTTCATGTAATTTGATATGAGATTGTTAGGGCATGGTGCCTAGTATCTTTATTTAGTGCCTATGATATTGTTGCAACTTGTTGTGCTTAATGCCTGTCACTTTGGGTCCGAGTGCTATGATTTCAGATCTGAACATGTTATTATTTCTATGATGATACTTGTTGTATATGGTCTTATCTACAAGTTGTATACACATATTGTTGTCCGGAACCCGAGGCCCCAAAGTGACAGAAATTGGGATAACCGGAGGGGATGGCTACGATGTGAGGATCACATGTGTTCACCGAGTGTTAATGCTTTGCTCCGGTACTTTATTAAAAGGAGTACCTTAATTACCAGTAGTTTCCCTTGAGGCCCTGCTACAACAGGATGGTAGGACAAAAGATGCCGTGCAAGTTTCTCCTTGTGAGCACGTACGACTATATACGGAACACATGCCTATGATTGTTAGTACTAGGATGCTTTATCATTATTTATCTGCAATGCCCATGTCTCATTGATTTCATGAATTATCTTATCCATGCAACGCCCGTACATCCATCCCTATGCCTACAGAATTTGTTCCTACTGTTTACTATTGCTACTATTATCGCTGTTATTTTACTACTGATGTTACTGTTTCGCTACTATCACCACTATAAAACTATTGCTACTGATAAACCGCTGTGAGCAAGTCTGTTTCCAGGTGCAGCTGAATTGACAACTCATCTGTTAAGGCTTATAAATATTCTTTGGCTCCCCTTGTGTCGAATCAATAAATTTGGGTTTTACTTCCCTCGAAGACTGTTGTGATCCCCTGTACTTGTGGGTCATCAAGACTATTTTCTGGGGTCGTTGCTGGGGAGCATAGCTTTATTTGTAAGTTCACTTGGGATTCATATTGTTCGCTGCAACCCTTTCATCATGGGTAAACCTCGTGATGGAAAAGTTCCTATATTGCCATCCACTACAAGAAGAGGTACGACTTTGAACACCTCTATTGCTCTTGATTCACCATCTGTTATGAGTAAGTTGCTTACACCACCACATGCACACGCTACTGCTACTACTTCTGCTGAGTTTGAAAATGCCACTGATAATTTAGATGATGCTTCTACTATGCTTGATGAGAGTGGTTCACTAGGTTCCTTTTTAGATGCTACAATTGCTAGAGCTAAGTTGGGAAACATCACTGTTACACCTGTTAGTTCACCTGAGTCTAGGGAATGTCCTAGTGATGAGTTTGAAGATTATATTGAGCTTGATGATGATTTTATTGCTGAAGCACTGATACGTCTCCAACGTATCTATAATTTTTGATGCTCCATGCTTGTTTTTACACCATTTGCCTACTGTTTCGTTACACTTCGTGGCACTTTTATGCATTTTCTGGAACTAACCTACTAACAAGTCGCCACAGTGCCAGTTCCCTGTTTTCTGCTGTTTTTGTGTTTCAGAAGTGATACACAGGAAATATTCTCAGAATTGGACGAAACAAGTTCCTGAAGTCTTATTTTTCCTGGAAGCTTCCAGAGATCCGAAGAGGAGACAGAGTGGGGCCACGAGGTGGCCACACATCAGGGCGGCGTGGCCAGGCCCTGGGCCGTGCCCCCTATGTGTGACACCACCTCGGTCCACTTCTGACGATGCCCCTTCGCCTATAAAGACCCCCCGACGGAAAAAACCTAAACACCCGATCAATTTTCAAGAACACATCGCGATCCGCCGCCGCCGTCGACCCGAAGATCGAGAGGGTCCAGAAGCTCTTCCCGGCACCCTGCTGGAGAGGGGAATCATCACCGGAGGTCTTCTTCATCGCCATGCTTGCCTCCGGAGCGATGAGTGAGTAGTCTACCTTGGACTATGGGTCCATAGCAGTAGCTAGATGGTTGTCTTCTCCACTATGTGCTTCATGTTTAGATCTCATGAGCTGCCCTACATGATTGAGATCACCGTTATGTAATTCTACATGTTTGGTTTGTTGGGATCCGATGAATATTGGTGTTATGATTGAGTTGCTATACTGAAATATATCTTGTGTTATCTCTATGTTGTTTATGATCTTGCATGCTCTCCGTTGTTAGTAGCTATCTTGGCCGAGTAGTTGCTAGTGACTCCAAGAGGGGGTATTTATGCTCGATAGTGGGTTCATGCCTCTATTTAATCTGGGGGAGTGACAGAAACCTCTAAGGTTGTAGATGTGTTGTTGCTACTAGGGAGAAAACAACATTCATATGCTCAAGGGCATATGTTTTGTTTACATTACACACTTTGCTTAATGCAATTATCTGTTGTTCGCAACTTAATACTTGTGGAGTTCTCGGATTGATTCGCCACAAGTGGATTATTAGTCATAGATGCAGTTGGATGGCGGTCTATGTATTTTGTTGTAATGCCTAGAGTAAATCTCATAGTGATCTTCTTGACATATCACGTTTATCTTTATTCTATCAATTGCCCAACTGTAATTTGTTTACCCAGCATGTGTTATTTATCTTATGGAGAGACACCACTAGTGAACTGTGGACCCCGGTCCTATTTCCATCATATTGCTATCACCTGTTTACTTTACTCACACTGTTTACTTTACTCGCATACTTCTACTGTTTTCCACTCGATACGCTCATAACCTTTGTTTCAAGCAAACCGGTGAGATTGACAACCTCATCGCAAGTTGGGAACAAAGTATTTGGTTGTATTGTGTGCAGGTTCCGCGTTGCTACTGGCCGAAGACGAGTCAACAAGTGTCGTAAACGGCGCCCTTGTTGGAGTGTTACTAAGCCAGTCCGCATCACCTTCAGTCGTATTGTCTGCTTTTCTCCTGATCAACATAACCTTGGTTTCTTAACTGAGGGAAACTTGCTGCTATATTCTTCACACCTTCCTCTTGGGGTTCCCAACGGGCTGGTCATTCAACTAGCCATCAAGCAATTTTCTGGCGCCGTTGCCGGGGAGGAGTGGAAGACTTCTGCGGGGGGAGTTTTTGCACACACATCCTTTACTTTGTTTTATTGTTTTGCTTTACTTTATTTATTTTACTTGCATCATTTTATATCAAAAACCCAAAAAAATAGAATCCTTGGTAGTTGTTTTTTACTTGTTTACTTTAGTTTTGCTGAAATGGCTACTCCTGAAAACACCAAGTTGTGTGACTTTACTAGCATGAACAATAGTGATTTTATCTGCACTCCTATTGCACCACCTGCTCCTGCTGCAAACTTTTATGAGATTAAGCCTGCTTTATTGAACCTTGTTATGAAAGAACAATTTTCTGGTGCTAGTACTGAAGATGCTGCAGCTCATCTCAACAATTTTGGTGAGCTATGTGAAATGCAGAAATATAAGGATGTAGAAAGTGATATTATTAAGCTCAAGTTGTTTCCTTTTTCTTTGAGAGGAAAAGCTAAAGATTGGTTGCTGTCTTTGACTAAGAATAGTATTGATTCATGGGCTAAGTATAAGGATGCTTTTATTGGTAGATACTATCCTCCTGCTAAGAATATAGCTTTGCGTAGCAATATTATGAAGTTTACTCAGTTTGATAATGAACATGTTGCTCAAGCTTGGGAAAGAATGAAATCTATGATAAAGAATTGCCCCACTCATGGACTGACTACTTGGATGATTATCCAAACTTTTTATGCAGGACTAAATTTTTCTTCAAGGAACCTACTTGATTCAGATGCTGGAGGCACTTTTATGTCTCTTACCTTGGGCGCCACAACAAAGCTACTTGACAACATGATGGTAAATTATTCCGAATGGCACACCGAGAGAGCTCCACAAGGTAAGAAGGTAAATTCTATTGAGGAAACCTCTTCCTTGAATGATAAGATTGATACCATTATGGCTATGCTTGCTAATGATAGGACTCGTGTTGATCCTAATAATGTTCCTTTAGCCTCTTTGGTTGCTCAAGAAGAGCATGTTGATGTGAACTTCATTAGAAACAATAATTTTAACAACAATGCTTATAGGAACAATTTTGCTAGTAACAATTATAGGCCGTATCCTTCTACCAATGGTAATGGTTATGGTAATTCTTATGGTAATTCCTACAACAACACTAGGGTCGCGCCCTCTGAACTTCATGCTCAAAGACTTCATGGTAAAACAAACTGCTTTTAACAAGTCTGTTGAGGAAAAGTTAGGCAAAATTGATATTCTTGCTTCTAAAGTTGATAGCCTTGCTCATGATGTTGAAATTCTGAAATTAAAAGTGTTGCCTAATGATGTGAAAGAGAACAATGTTTTTGCTACTGCTAATGCTATTCAAGTTGGAATTGATGAAAATCTTAGATTGTTAGCAGAATTGCATGCTAGATGGGAAAGAGAGGATGAGATTGCTAGGAATTTGAAAGTTTGTACTATTACTACCTCTAATGATGTTGTTCCTAATGCTAGCAATCCTCTTACTTTGATTGGTGTAGAGAAAACTCCCACTCCTTGTGTTAAAAAGCCTAAAACTGCCAAAACTTTTTCTCAAAAGAGTGCTGAAATTTTTCGGAGTGTAGGACATGATAGCTCTACTTATTTTAATGATTTTGATGTTGATGGCTGCAATATATTTGAAGTTATTTTGTTCTTGCAAAAGCTTTCTTTGACTCCCAATGCTAGTTCTTTAAATATTGCTTTTACTAAGCATATTACCAATGCTCTCATAAAAATTAGGGATGAAAAGTTGCAGCAAAAAGCCTCTGTTCCCAAGAAGTTAGAAGATGGCTGGGAACCCATCATTGATATGCATGTTAATGGTTTTGATTTCCATGCTTTATGTGATCTAGGTGCTAGTATTTCTATTATGCTTAGAAAAATTTATGACATGCTTGATTTACCACCGCTTGAAAAATGTTATTATGATGTTCCTATTGCTGATGTTGCTAAGAAGAAACCTTTGGGAAGGATTAATGATGTTCTTATTGTGGTTAACAATAACCTTGTTCCTGTTGATTTTCTTGTTATGAACGTTGAATGCCATGCTTCATGTCCTATTATTTTGGGAAGACCCTTTCTTCGATCTGTAGGTGCCATCATTGATATGAGAGAAGGAACCATCAAATATCAATTCCCACTCAAGAAAGGTATGGAACACTTCCCTAGGAAAAGAAAGAAATTACTTTTTGACTCTATTCTTAGAGCAAATTATGAGCTTGATGCTTCATCACTTGATGTTACCTGATTCACAATTTTCTGCGCCTAGCTCAAAGGCGTTAAAGAAAAGCACTCTTGGGAGATAACCCAATGTTTTATTTCTAGTACTTTTTCTTTTATTTGAGTCTTGGAAGTCATTACTACTGTAATGACCGCTCCTTATCCTTTTTATTTCATTGTTGTGCCAAGAGGAGCCTCTAATTCGAGTGAGGTAAAGATTTGGGGATGTTGCTGTCCTGAAACTGTTTTCGGTGCTGCACCGTAAAAATTCGTATAAATTCTCTGTATATCCTTTGGACCTGAGATTTCTTGTGCATATGCCCCAGGTTATATCCAAACTTTCGTTAGTACAACACTTTTTTATTTGAGCAACATAAAACCCCTTAAAAATTCAACCTTTGTCAGATATTCTGTTTTGACAGATTTCTGCCAATATTTGTGTTTGCCGCTTTATCGCTTTCTTTTGAGTTATTTTGATCATGGAACTTTTGGGGAAGTTGCTACAGTAGTATATGCTATATATGAGGTGGTTTTAGGTTGAAACCTGAAGCAAAAAGAGGTTGATTATATGTTATGCTACACTAATGTTGCTAATAGAATTGTGCTTAGTTTTGTATGAAGGAAGTTTTCAAGTGTAGGGATTGGAGAATGATGAGATGAGTTGAAGAATGGACAAAAGCTCAAGCTTGGGGATGCCCATGCATCACCCCAAGAAATATCCAAGAAGTACAAGCGTCAAAGCTTGGGGATGCCCCCGAGGCACCCCTTCTTCATCGGCAAAAATCAGATCACCTTTCAAGACACTATATTTTTATTGCTTCATGCACTATGTGTTTTTCTTGGAGCGTCAGTTGTTTTAGTTTTCTTAGTTAGTTTAGTTTTGTTTTCTGTAATAAATGGTTGGACCCCAACAAATTTCTTTTGGAGGAGATGTACTCGTTTTCATTTGCCAAGAACACTCCGTTTTCATTCTTACAATTTCACCGAGTGTTCTTCTTTTTCCGCTACTGCTTTTGGTTTTCGTTTTCGCCTTGATATGCATTCAGACCTTGTCATATCTTTTCATCAAGGTGTATTTTTGCCTCTGATACTTATTGGTTTTCATCAAAAGAGGTGTCTTAAAAAAATTCAAATGGTGTTGGAAAAGAGAAAAAGCTTTATGCAAAATAGTGGTACAAGAAGGAGCTTGTGTAGACTGCGGCTTAGGCTTTTTCATGTCATGCTTGATGTCTTTTTGATAGTATGCTTAGTGGTTTTGCTATAGCATGACTTGTCTCAAATAACTGAGATTGCTTAATGAGCCTTTGGAAAAATCATGCGTTGTTTTTATTGTATGGAAGCATTATTTTGGTTTTCTCCTTGATGCTTTATTTGGGTTGACTTGGTGCATGCTCACACATGTTAGACTCTTACAAAGTCGCCAATAGCCTCTATGATCATTTAGTTTTTGACTTTTGATGCCATCTTATGCTTCTTTTAATGTCGCTTTGTCGCTTTGCATGATTATGGCCATTATTGCTCTCTTAGTTGGTCGCTCCCAGTCTTTTGCTAGCCCTCGCCTTGTACTGAGTATGAGCTCTACTCGTGCATCCAACTCCTAAAAGCCAAAGTTTTCCAAAGTGTCCACCATACATACGTACTAGCAATTTGCTATTCCAAGTAAATTTGACTTGCTTTTATTTTCTCTTCAAATTAAACTCTTACCAGTGTTATGCGAAAATTGGTCAGTAAAGCTCTCACGAACCGAAAGGCACACTTTACTTTTTCCTGTTCTTAAAAATTTGACATTGTGGTCTCTTATGTTGAGTTGTTATGCTTGCAAGTTGTAAGTTGGATTCTAGCCCATCCATGCTGTCATGGGGCAAGCTTTCAACATTGCACTTCTTATTTGAGTTGATATCGTGATCTTTTGTTTATGGATGCCCGTGGTGTGAAATGAGTTGGGAATCTTGTGGGGATCCTGGAGTTTGTATATGTGTTAGGGAAACGCTTGGGCCGCCAATCTAAGCCATGCATAATTCATGGTGGAAATTTGCAGCATACCCATGGTGAACATTCGACGACGCATCTCACAATAAAAAGCTAAACAAAGGGTAAATAAAAGAGATGTCGAGGTGTTCATTGTCTGCTTGTCCTGTCATTTTGATGTGGCCTTGTTCCATGTCATCGGGCACGGAGGTACCCCGTTGGCGGTTCTCGATGATACATATATACTTACAATGACAAGAGCCTTGCTTGGGACTCTAAGTAAAGTAGCATGAGGTTTGGGTACTCGTATTCATGGGACACGAGGTTTTCAACTTATGATTTGTCAAGCATATGCTTCATAATTGTACTCGCATTAACTCTAACCATTTAAGATGCTTATGATGGGGGCAATGAGAGCTCAAAGCCGGTAAGTACCATAATTTTTGAAGGTCTATAAAACTTGCAATCACTGCTTCCCTCTGCGAAGGGCCTTTCTTTTACTTTTATGTTGAGTCACCACCTTCTTTCTTTATGCACCATTAAGAGAGCATAGTTGTCATTCTTAGTATAATGTGCATTGTCCCAAAGTTTTCATTGATTGATTCATATTGTTGGTTTCACTTGTTCTTAAATTATTTGTATCTAGTCGCCCTCTTAAACTTGAAGGTGTCCTATGCATTTAAGTTTTGCTCTCCATGAAGGACAAGCTGAAAACCATTTGTATGTTTTTCCTTATGATGTGAACACACATTTGACTTTCATTGTTTCATTTTCATGATCTTTTGTTTGTGTTCATTTTCATGTTTACAACATGGTTGCTAAGTTTTTTATTGTCAAGATTATATCTTTCATGCCCATGTTTTAAGTTCTTATGATCCCAGCTCACAAATGCTTACATATATGATCAAGATTGTGTAGGTGCATGTCACCTCAAAAATTATTCTTTTGTTATCACTTACCTACTCGAGGACGAGCAGGAGTTAAGCTTGGGGATGCTTGATACGTCTCCAACGTATCTATAATTTTTGATGCTCCATGCTTGTTTTTACACCATTTGCCTACTGTTTTGTTACACTTCGTGGCACTTTTATGCATTTTCCGGAACTAACCTACTAACAAGTCGCCACAGTGCCAGTTCCCTGTTTTCTGCTGTTTTTGTGTTTCAGAAGTGATACACAGGAAATATTCTCGGAATTGGACGAAACAAGTTCCTAAAGTCTTATTTTTTCCGGAAGCTTCCAGAGATCCGAAGAGGAGACGGAGTGGGGCCACGAGGTAGCCACACACCAGGGCGACGCGGCCAGGCCCTGGGCCGCGCCCCCTATGTGTGACACCGCCTCGGTCCACTTCTGACGATGCCCCTTCACCTATAAAGACCCCCCGATGGAAAAAACCTAAACACCCGATCAATTTTCTAGAACACATCGCGATCCGCCGCCGTCGTCGACCTGACGATCGGGAGGGTCCAGAAGCTCTTCCCGGCACCCTGCCGGAGAGGGGAATCGCCACCGGAGGTCTTCTTCATCGCCATGCTTGCCTCCGGAGCGATGAGTGAGTAGTCTACCTTGGACTATGGGTCCATAGCAGTAGCTAGATGGTTGTCTTCTCCACCATGTACTTCATGTTTAGATCTCATGAGCTGCCCTACATGATTGAGATCACCGTTATGTAATTCTACATGTTTGGTTTGTTGGGATCCGATGAATATTGGTGTTATGATTGAGTTGCTATACTGAAATATATCTTATGTTATCTCTATGTTGTTTATGATCTTGCATGCTCTCCGTTGTTAGTAGCTATCTTGGCCGAGTAGTTGCTAGTGACTCCAAGAGGGGGTATTTATGCTCGATAGTGGGTTCATGCCTCTATTTAATCTGGGGGAGTGACAGAAACCTCTAAGGTTGTAGATGTGCTGTTGCTACTAGGGAGAAAACAACATTCATATGCTCAAGGGCATATGCTTTGTTTACATTACACACTTTGCTTAATGCAATTATCTGTTGTTCGCAACTTAATACTTGTGGAGTTCTCGGATTGATTCGCCACAAGTGGATTATTAGTCATAGATGCAGTTGGATGGCGGTCTATGTATTTTGTTGTAATGCCCAGAGTAAATCTCATAGTGATCTTCTTGACATACCACGTTTATCTTTATTCTATCAATTGCCCAATTGTAATTTGTTTACCCAGCATGTGTTATTTATCTTATGCAGAGACACCACTAGTGAACTATGGACCCCGGTCCTATTTCCATCATATTGCTATCACCTGTTTACTTTTCTCGCACTGTTTACTTTACTCGCATACTTCTACTGTTTTCCACTCGGTAAGCTCATAACCTTTGTTTCAAGCAAACCGGTGAGATTGACAACCTCATCGCAAGTTGGGAACAAAGTATTTGGTTGTGTTGTGTGCAGGTTCCGCGTTGCTACTGGCCGAAGATGAGTCAACAAGTGTCGTAAACGGCGCCCTTGTTGGAGTGTTACTTAGCTAGTCCGCATCACCTTCAGTCGTATTGTCTAGTTTTCTCCTGATCGACATAACCTTGGTTTCTTAACTGAGGGAAACTTGCTGCTATATTCTTCACACCTTAATCTTGGGGTTCCCAACGGGCTGGTCATTCAACTAGCCATCAAGCATGTGCTACTCGTAATGCTCCTGATGTTAAAGAACTTCTTGCAGGACGTACTGTTAGATATAAATTGTCTCCTGATCCTAAGTTTGCTGCTTCTCCCATAAATATTAGAGACAAGGATTATGATTTCTCTTTGGATTTATCTTACATATCTATTATTGAGAAAACTCCTTTTTGTGGTACTAAGGATGAGAGTGCTATGGAGCACATGAATGAGCTTTCTACTTTGAGTAATTTGTTTTCTGATGATATTAAGCTTCGCACTTATTTTGTTGCTAAGATTTTTCCTTTCTCGTTGAAAGATGCAGCTAAAACTTGGTTAATAGTTTGTCTCCTAGGTCTCTTAATAGTCCTATTGCTTTGGTTAATGCTTTCTTTCAGAAATATTTTCCTGCTAGTGCTCAACATGCTGCTGTGCAGAAAATCTTTCACTTTGAACAGGGAAAAGGAGAGATATTGCCTGAATCTTGGACAAGGTTTTGTTCTTTAATTAGAGCTTTGCCTAAAGAGCCATTGCCTAAAAATGAACTCCTTGATATATTTTATAATGGACTAACTGATGAATCTAAGACATATCTGGATAGTTGTGCTGGTTGTGTTTTCAGGGAAAGAACTCCGGCTGAAGCTGAAGAATTAATGGCTAAAATAAGCCAGAATCATGATGATTGGACTCTAGTTGAGCCAACACCAGCACCAACACCTGCGCCAGTCCCAGAGCCTACGCCGAAGAAGAGAGGGGTGATTGAATTAAATGATGAAGTGATAAGGGAAGCCAAGAAATCTCTTAAGGAGAAAGGTATTAAAGCCGAAGATGTGAAGAATTTACCTCCTATAGAAGAATTATGTAAGCCAATCCCTCACTCATCTACTATCAAGGTACACTCTCTCCAACGCTTTGATGATAGAGATATTCCTTATTCTAAACCTCCTGATCAATGCTTAGATGAATTTGATAATTTTATTGTTACTCTTTGTCATTGACATTAAAAGTTACTTTTCCTTGATTGCAATTAATGACAGCACCTGTAGTGTTTAGAAAAGGTCTCCCAAGAATAATAGACATATTATCATCTTCAGGCATTTCCAGCACAACAAAATCAGTTAATATCAAACAACTGTTAGCAACTTGAATAGGAACATTTTCACATATACCAATAGGAATAGTAGTTGACTTATCAGCCATTTGCAAAGATATATCAGTTGATACTAATTTTTCTAGATCAAGTCTCTTATAAAGAGAAAAAGGCATGACACTAACTCCAGCTCCCAAATCACATAAAGCAGTTCTAACATAGTTATTTTTAATGGAGCAAGGAATAGTTGGTATACCTGGATCTCCAAGCTTCTCCAGAACTTTACCATCAAAAGAATAATTAGCAAGTAAAGTGGAAATTTCCTCATTAGGAATCTTCCTTTTGTTAGTAACAATATCTTTCATATACTTTGCATAAGGAGGCACTCTAATAGCATCAGTCAAAGGAATTTGCAAAAATAAAGGTTTCATCCATTCACAAAACCTGTTGTAGTGTTCTTCTTCCTTGGACTTGTGTTTCTTACTAGGAAAAGGCATTGGTTTTTGCACCCAAGGTTCTCTCTCTTTACCATGCTTGTTGGCAATGAAGTCTTCTTTGGTGTACTTTGCATTCTTATCGATCTTTTCTGGCTCCTCTTCAACTTCTTCTTTATCGGAAGCATTACCTGGTTCAGTTTCAGCATCAGAAATTGAAACACTATTAGGATCTTTACCTGCTTCAGAGGATTCTGCAGTTGTTTTATGCTTCTTCTTCTTCTTCTTCTTGGAAGGAACATCATCACTTGAAGTACGTTGAGAATCTTGCTCGATCCTCTTAGGATGTCCTTCAGGATATAAGGGGTCTTGAGTGGTAGCACCACCTCCTGTGCGTATTTCACATGCTTGCTTCTCTCTTGCGGCATTAACTAGCAAGTCTTTTTGCACCTTGGTAAGTTGATCAATTTGTGTTTGAACCATTTGAAAAAAAAATGCTCTAAATTCAATCAAGCATGTTGAGACCATCAAAGTTGGTCAGATTATTTGTTCAGAGCAAAAGCCCAAGGAAGAATATAAAATTGTTATGATTGGGACTATGCCTATCAAAGTTGAGGTAACATAAGCATATAGTGAAATGCAAAGTTTTTCCTCATATAGAATTAGTTTGGTAACAAGACTTGATCAACCTTGTTAACAAAGTGATTTTATATGAATGAAACTTCATTTTCACCGCATTTACTCCACCTCACTTATATTTACTTTCACCAATTTTATTCCTTTAGTTTAAGTTACATAATTAGAATATCTTAGAGCTGCTGCATACTTGAGTTTGATTTGCTTGCAATTATTCCACTGTCGTTTTTTTGAGTTTTATCCTTTTATCGTTTTTCTGAAAAATCCTCGAAAATAAAGTTTCTCGAAAAATTCCAGAAAAATCTTTATAAATTTTTATGTAAAAAATGGGACAGAGAGTCACCTGGGAGACACCAGGAGGGGCTGCCACACCACCACACACACAGGGGGCGCGGCCTAGCCCTGGCCGCGCCCACCTGCTTTGAGGGGGCCCCACCTGGCCTCTCACTTATCTCTTCCTCTCCAGCTCTTTCTCTCTCCCAAAAAAACGACACACCTGCTCAAACTCGATTTCTTGCTGTTCTTCATCGCGATTTTTCAATCTCCTTGCTCAGCCCATCATTTATGCTGAGATTTGGAGCAATTGTTCTCTGGTATGTGACTCCTCCGCTTGTCCAAGTAGAATTTCTTTTGGTAAAGTATTTCTTGAGTATTTTAGCATTGTAGGTGGCAGGATAAATGAGTATGCATGCTTGTTCTATTGCTTAGAAATGTTATTTTGATGCATGTTAGCTCTCTAGTAACTCACTATAGTAGTTTCCTACATTTGCGTGTCTCAAAATCACTTTTTATGAGGATTGTTAAAAATTTCAGAAATGGAGGAGAATGCATATCAAATCTCTCAACATGAACTAGAAGTGCAAGAAGTCATGAGAGTTCACCGTGAAGAGAGGGTCTTTCCCTCACTCTATACATGCTCAGAGTTCATGAATGCTGCTGGAATCCTGCAGGATTTCCAAACTTTAATCTCTAATGCAGGATTGGAGCATTTTATTGATGGTGAACCTCCCCAATTTGTTAAACTAACAATGTCTATGGTGCAGGATTTTAGATTTAGTTGGTCCACTTCTAACCCCATGGTTCATTATAAAATCTATAACAAATCTGTGGACTTGCCTCTTAATGTTTTCTGTACAGCTATTAGAGTACCACAGTGGGGATCGCGCGAGAAGATAAGGGGACAGCCTAGGCCATTGTTGGAACTATATGAGGAGTTTGTCAAGGAAGAAGCTTCACGGGAGAGGGTGGTAAAATTCGAAATATTCATCTCCCATCCATTCGGTATTTTTTCTACTTTATTACCAAATGTGTTCTTGCTAGGAAAGCTGCAAGTAAATTATCTCTCCATGATCTAGCTTTTATTGCTGTTTGCTTTGAGACATGATAGGACTTACCATTTGGGTGCCTTAATAGCTTTCCGTCTTGATGTTAACCATGAGAAAGGGGAAACTGTGGAGGCCTTATTGCTTCACGTCTGTTAGCTTTGCATGGTTTAGTGCCTCATGTTTTAGACCTGCAGTTTCCAGTAGAGAGACTTGATCTTAATTCTATAATACATCATAAGTTTGTTTCTCCTCATGCCTGTTTGACTAACTTGACGTTTGAGATTACTTTTTTCAAGAAATCTACCTGTAAGGTAGCAAAGACTGATCGATCAGTCCATTTGCCTGCACCTCTTTTGTTTAACCTTGATCGCATGAATGGATGGTCACTCACACAGGGTGAGATCAACGCGTATCTGGAGGAGCACCCGCCGCCTGTGCACGATCGAGAGGCGACCAAGGAGTCGGTCCAGCCCTCTAACATTGCGGAGTTCCCCTACCAGCAGCCTTATTATGACTATGCACCATCTGCTTCATCTTCACAGGGGCCAAGCTATTACTTTACCAATGATGACCCATCAGCATGGGGCATGTTTTCGAGACGACATTGATCTCCACTTAGGCCAAAAGCCTAAGCTTGGGGGGAGGTACGCCGACGATTCACTCATCTACATATCATATTTTGTCGGTCCTTTGTATATCCATGTTTCGCTTTCTTTATTGTTCTTGTTCTTATTTCTTCTTTCCAAAACACAAAAAGACCAAAAATATTTCCATTGTTTCTCTTCCTTTGTCTTTTTTGCTTTCTACCTTTGGTTTGCTTTACTTGCTATTTTCGGTTTGGTATTTGAAAAATCCAAAAATATTTTGTTTTGTTCGCTATTTCCTTTCGCTCTTGTTTCAAAAATCAAAAACCCAAAAATATTTGTTGTTCTTCGTCAGTTTTGTAAAGTTTGTTGCAGAGTTTAGTCTCTCGTTACTCCATTGGAGCTTGTTATTCACTTTATATTATTCAAGCCATACAAGTGAAAAGGCAATAATGACGACATATGACAATCCGAGATGTGGTAAGAGGCTGGTATGAACTCTATTTGTTTTCATTTTTGTACATATACTCATCTATGTGGACATGCTTAGTCGATTCATGTAAGGTATATGTTATCTAATGGATGCTTTGTAGTTCTTGCTTTCATATGATTAGTTCCAATTTACTAATAGTTTGTAGCATGTCATGTAGACGCTTGCATGCATTGTTTTATTCATAATATGGTATAACATTGTGGTATCCACCTCTGAAAGCTTCATTTGAATCGACTTGGCACATGCTCAAGCATGCATATGACTGAACAAAAAGTCAATTAAGCCTCGATGATTTACTTTGCCTCAGAGTTCTTGTATCATTTTTATGCCTATATTAATTTTGTTTTGTCGCAAGCATGATTATGACAGTTATTGCTCTCTCAATTGTCGCTTCCCCGTCTTTTGCTAGCCTTCACTTGTACTGAGAGGGAATACTTCTCATGCATCCAATTACCAAAAACCAAGTCTTCCAAAGAGTCCACTATAAATTCCTATGTATGGTATT
Organism: Dactylis glomerata; assembly: GCA_007115705.1. NCBI lineage: Eukaryota > Viridiplantae > Streptophyta > Magnoliopsida > Poales > Poaceae > Dactylis > Dactylis glomerata. The sequence goes on along the minus strand of QXEO01000243.1, from coordinate 291,454 downwards.
TCAAAGCCATTCCAAGTAAATTTTCATGTGCTACCTTTCAAACTTTCAAATACTTCTCGTTTTGTGCCACTGTTTTTAGCTCATGAGGACGTAGTGGTCGGAATTGCTATCTTCCATATTAAATTGAGTACCCCTCGACTAGGCAGCTTCATCTGCTCGTCATTAATTTTGCAAGGGAGCTGGTCAGACCATTGTAATCTAATTTCTAAAAAGAAAAAGAAAAAGAGCACTCCTCCATGGTATGTGAAAGTTGGTGGGCACCCGATGGAATCGGTTAGCCATGGTTTGAGAAAGAAAAAAGGTGGGGAGGAGTGCCAAAGCTTTATAAAAGAGCACCAATGTGCCAAAATTTCAAAGAACTCGGAACCGCTCCCACTTGTTTATTATGGAAGATAGCAAGTCCCCATTGCCAGTCATTGACATGAAACAACCACCTCGCAAAATAAATTTTTATCTCTGTTTTACAAATGAAAAGCTCAAGCACATGTTAAATCACTGCTTCCCTCTTCGAAGGGCATTTCTTTTACTTTTATGTTGAGTCTTCATCTTCTAACTTTAAAGCACCTTCTTGAGAGCATAGTTGTCATTCTTAGTGTAATGTGCTTGTCCCAGAACACGGTTAATTGTGGTATAACTTTGATGCTTGTATCTTTGATATTTCTACTTCTAGTCTTCTCTTGAACTTCAGAGGTGCCTCAGCATTTATGTTTTGCTCCACAAATAAAGGCAAGCGGGATACCACTCTTTCATATCATTTATGAGCATTACAATCTTGCAACTTCTTATGTTTCATGTTACTTGTTATTAGTATGTTGGCGCTCTTTCATAGCTTGCTTGACTATGAGGTAGCATTAGCTGCATATTTCTTATTATGAATTGCCTGAGTACTTGATCATATAGTTAGTATATATACATCTATGAAGCAAATGTGTTCGTGAAAGTTTCTTTTATCGCTCTCCGTTGTTAACTGAATTGCTTGAGGACAAGAAAATAGCTAAGCTTGGGGAGAGTTGATACGTCCAAAATGTATCCACTTTCCCGAACACTTTTGCTGTTGTTTCTTCTCTAATTTGTGTGTTTTGAATACAACTAACACAGACTAACGCTGTTTTCAGCAGAATTGCTCTGGTGTCTCGTTTTTGTGCAGAAATCCAACTTTCAGTAAAAATTCGGGAAAAATTGGCAAAAATCCTATTTCACCAGAAGACCCACGGAGACAGAAGACGAGACGGAGGGGAGGCACGAGGCCACCACACACACAGGGGGCGCGGCCCAGCCCTGGCCACGCCCACCTGTTGTGAGGATGGCTCGGCCGTCTCCTCGACCCCTCCTTCCGCCTACATATACCCTCTGACCTGAAAATATCGGGGGTATGGCGTTTTTCCCAGATAGACTTCCGCTGCGCCGCCACCATCAGAAACCGCGATTTGGAACCAGAATATCCGTTCTGGCACCCTGCTGGGACGGGGATTTGGAGGAGATCTTCATCACCATCATCACCGACGTCCCTCCATCGACCATCCATGACTCCCCCATCCATGTGTGAGTAATTCCCCCGCTGTAGGTGAGGGGATGGTAGGGATTGGATGAGATTGTTCATGTAATTTGATATGAGATTGTTAGGGCATGGTGCCTAGTATCTTTATTTAGTGCCTATAACATTGTTGCAACTTGTTGTGCTTAATGCTTGTCACTTTGGGCCCGAGTGCCATGATTTTAGATCTGAACATGTTATTATTTCTATGATGATACTTGTTGTTTATGGTCTTATCTACAAGTTGTATACACATATTGTTGTCCAGAACCCTAACCGGAGGGGATGGCTACGATGTGAGGATCACATGTGTTCACCGAGTGTTAATGCTTTGCTCTGGTACTTTATTAAAAGGAGTACCTTAATTACCAATAGTTTCCCTTGAGGCCCTGCTACAACAGGCTGGTAGGACAAAAGATGTCGTGCAAGTTTCTCCTTGTGAGCACGTACGACTATATATGGAACACATGCCTATGATTGTTAGTACTAGGATGCTTTATCATTATTTATCGGCAATGCCCATGTCCCATTGATTTCATGAATTATCTTATCCATGCAACGTCCATACATCCATCCCTATGCCTACAGAATTTGTTCCTACTGTTTACTATTGCTACTATTACCGCTGTTATTTTACTATTGATGTTACTGTTTCACTACTATCACCACTATAAAACTATTGCTACTGATAAACCACTGCGAGCAAGTCTGTTTCCAGGTGCAGCTGAATTGATAACTCATCTGTTAAGGCTTATAAATATTCTTTGGCTCCTCGTGTGTCGAATCAATAAATTTGGGTTTTACTTCCCTCGAAGACTGTTGCAATCCCCTATACTTGTGGGTCATCACTCCCCATTGACCCTCTTATTAAAAAGAGTGGGATCGATTTGCCCAACTTCAAACCCACGGTCTAACAACAACTCCTTAAGGTGCTCATACCACGCACGTGGAGCTTGTTTAAGTCCATAGAGTGCCTTATGGAGTTTGTAGACATGGTTAGGGAAGTTGAGATCCTCAAACCCCGGGGGTTGCTTAACATACACTTCCTCTTTCAATGGATTATACGTCTCAAACGTATATATAATTTTTTATGCTCCATGCTTGTTCTTTCACCATTTGCTTAGTGTTTTGTTACACTTCGTGGCGTTTTTATGCATTTTCCGGAAGGGATTTCTATTTTCGTGCCCTCAGGTCCTTAGTTGTGCTCAGTTTTCCCCAGCCGCTTAGTTTTTCCTCAGTTTTGCCCAAGCGCTTGTCTGAAACCCTCACAAGGAGCTCGGACGGGAGGAATCCCGTTTAGTTGACCGTTGGTTTGTGCTGGCAAGTGGGGCCGCTATTGGTGCCCTGCAGTGGACACGTCTCCACTTATCCAGATCATCGTAGGACCCACAACTTGTCCACGTTAGCGCGTCGGACCCACAGCTTACCCAGGTGACCGTTGCATTATGGGAGCCTGAGCCAGCCCCGCGCCCGTGCCATTGCTTCCCCTTTCTTTCCTCGTGCCCCATTGTTCTTCTTCTCCGCCAGCGGCAGCCCTTCTCCGGCAGGCGGGTGATGTCTAGTTTCTCTTCGACCTCCCGTTCTTCATGGCCGTAGTATGGACCCGTGCCTTTGACAAGATGCCCTGACTGCCCACGCCAGGAGCCTCTAAAGCGGTCGATCTGTAAGACGGACGGCAACGACAACCGTGGATGTGAGTTCCTTGCATGCGAGAGCTTGCCATATAAAGAGGGGGATAAGGTTAGATCTCGCTCTAATTGCTCTGTTTTCTCTCGATTTTCTTGTTATTCCCTCGAATTTGGGATTTAGGGTTCATGTTGTTGTTTTCAGATCCTGAAGAAATGCAGGTATTTCGAGTTGATCGATGTGTACATTCAGAGGCTTAAATTGCAGGAATCAATTGGCGCTATTGGGGAGCGCAATTTGAGAGGGGGGGGACTTGCTGTAGAGAATGCGGCGGAGAGAGGAGCCATTCCGATTATGCCTAATGCTCCCAATGCAGAACTGGTGGAAGTGAAGGGAGAACTGAAGAAAATGAACAAGCTGTTAAAGCAGCTAATCGAGTTGAAGAAGCAAGCTAATCTGATGGCTGGTTGTTTTTTTTTGTATAATTGCGATTGGATTCTTATCATTGCTCATCAAGCGCTAGAAGTTGTTACAAGGGATCCCTTGTTACAAATCCATTATTCAGTTACATGTACTTGTAGTTGTTTTCAAAGTTAGTGTGTGTGCATTCACCGAAATTACCAAAAAAAATAAGTGTTAGGGAATATAGGAATGCTAAAGATAGTTGATAATTGTTAGAGGGGTGACAAATAATGCATTCACCAAAATCCCACAAATATGTATGTCTCATGTTTATACCAAAATTATACCACTTTTGGGACGTTTCAAATAACCAAAACTATATCCCAAACTATATTCCCTAAAAGAAAAGGAATGCTAAAGAAAGTTGATAATTGTTAGAGGGGTGATAAATAATCCATTCACCGAAATCCCCAAAATATGCCAAATATGTATGTCTCATGTTTCTACCAAAATTATACTACTTTTGGGCCGTTTCAAATTGCCAAAACTATATTCCCTAAAAGAAAAGGAATGCTAAAGAAAGTTGATAATTGTTAGAGGGGTGATAAATAATCCATTCACCGAAATCCCCCAAATATGCCAAATATGTATGTCTCATGTTTCTACCAAAATTATACCACTTTTGGGCCGTTTCAAATTGCCAAAACTATATTCCCTAAAAAAAAGGAATGCTAAAGATAGTTGATAATTGTTAGAGGGGTGATAAATAATCCATTCACCAAAATCCCCCATATATGCCAAATATGTATGTCTCATGTTTCTACCAAAATTATACCACTTTTGGGCCGTTTCAAATTGTCAAAACTATATTCCCTAAAAAAAGGAATGCTAAAGATAGTTGATAATTGTTAGAGGGGTGATAAATAATCCATTCACCGAAATCCCCCAAATATGCCAAATATGTATGTCTCATGTTTCTACCAAAATTATACCACTTTTGGGCCGTTTCAAATTGCCAAAACTATATTCCCTAAAAGAAAAGGAATGCTAAAGATAGTTGATAATTGTTAGAGGGGTGATAAATAATCCATTCACCGAAATCCGCAAATATGTATGTCTCTTGTTTACACCAAAATTATACCACTTTTTAGTTTAACATTTTTAAATCATGGAAAATAATGTATAAATAGAGGGAATATAGTTACATGGCAAAATAATCCATAAATGTATGTCTCTTGTCACACGGATCGACTCCACCAACCGTTGATCCACCGACAGAGAGAGAGGGGTGACCCCGAAGAGAGAGAGAGAGAGGGGTGGCCACGAAGAGACGGAGAGGGGTATACTGCCCGTTAGATCAGTGGATCAACGGTTGGTGGAGTCGATCCGTGTGACAATGGCTCAACCAATCAGGATAAGTTTGGGCTTCTGTGAGCATTTGTGACAGTACTTGAGGGCAAAACTGAGTAGTACTAAGAAACCAAGGGCACGTAAATAGTAAATAAACTAAGGGATTCAAACAAAAGAATTACAAAATGAAAAATGTGTGTTTTGTACAATATAATTCATATTGGGCTACATCAAATTATTTGCAATTCAAATATACACGAGTGTGACAATTATGGCCTTATTTAGACAAACTATGTTTTGGGGAAGATGTTTTGCAAAGGGGTTTGAGTGGAAAACCATGCATCTTCATAGCTACTAGTGATTCTGAGAAGTGGCAATTTGTGGTAAAACTTGATTTATCTATGTTTGTTAAGGTTTCCTAGGTGGCAGGTTGTGTAGGAAGACTCCATGAGTAGGTGCCACTATGTTTTTAATTTTTTTGGATTTTTTTGCGCATGAAATGACTCAATTAGCTATGTTAATCTCATTTGTTGACTCTCTGTTGACCAGCTACTTGAGGGTAGAACTGAGTATATTGCACTTGCCAGTCTAAGTACTCGAGGGGAAAACTGAGTACAGATAAAATTTCTGTATAAGGCTCGAGGTTAGAACTGAGTACACCAAACGTCGAAGGGTTAGCCTCGTGTCGCGGTGCACGCTGCAGCCGTGCATAGCGGACGCGTGTTGCGGTACATGCCACCTTCGTCTTTATAGAGCCCCTCTTTCTCCCTCGACGCTCGCCCACTCTCTCATTCTCACTGCAACCGCCTCTCCTGTCCCATCATCTTCTCCACTTCGCGTCGAAAAAACCCCAAAGAAAAAACCCCGGCGATGGAGAAGAATGAGATGCCCATTGTCGGCGCTTCCGACGTAGCCGCCGGCGCATCAGCCGCCGCCCCCGTCCAGGCTCCCGTTGCTGCTTTGAACGTAGCCGCCGGCGCTTCAGCCGTCGGCGCATCGGCCGCCGGCGCATCGGCCGCCGCCGCCGTCCAGGCCCCCGTTGCTGCTTTCGACATAGCCGCCGGCGCATCAGCCGCCGGTGCATCGGCCGCCGCCCCTGTCCAGGCCCTCGTCCAGGCCCCCGTCCAGGCCCCCGTCGATTGGGACCCGTACGAACAAGAGCCGTACGTCGCCCCAGAGAACCCCTACGACACCAGCATCATCGACGACGAGGAGGTAACCCTTTGTTCCCTTGTTCTTATCCCATTTCAATCCTTTTGTGTTACATCTTGCGTTATTAGGGTTCATCTGTTCCTAGTTCAATCCTTTTGTGTTAGATCTTGCGTTATTAGGGTTCGTCTGTTCCTAGTTCAATCCTTTTGTGTTAGATCTTGCATTATTAGGGTTTGTTTGTTCCTAGTTCTATCCTTTTGTGTTAGATCTTGCATTATTAGGGTTCATCTGTCAATCCTTTTGTGTTAGATCTTGCGTTATTAGGGTTCTTGCATTATTAGTGTTTGTGATTTGCTTTTGTTTAAGATTCGGTTAACTTATGTGAGTAATCAATCCCATCCGGTTAATTTGTGCCGATGATGATGAATATTTGGGCACAAATTGATTCAGGGTTTGGTCAGTGAACAATTGGTGTGTACAAATTTGTTGTGCATGATCTTTGGTTCACTGACTCAAATCCTGGATATAAGTGTATCCAATGTAACTGAGGCTACCTCTTTTTTTCATGCCCATATTATCATGCATGATCTTTTGTTCACTCTCTGTTCCATCATCGCTGCAATTGACTCCGTATTTTTCGATCTTTGGTGCTACGTGACAGGTGCAGAGCAGCGATGTCGATAGTGATGACGAGTCCTTCCACACCAAGACTCATCACGTCCTCAGGAGGCTGTAGTCCGGCCATTACGATCGCCACTTTGCTCGAGGCGTTTACAGGTGCCCCTTCTGCAACAGGAGGCTCCGCGCCACCGACTTCAACTGCCTGGTGAACCATGCCGAATCCATTGGCAGAGCCATTGGCGGCGCTAGAGTTGGAACGACCGTGAACGTGCATGCGTTCATGGCCAAACACAAAGCACTTGGGATTCACCTGCGCAGCCTCCAAGCTTAAATTCATGTAAAATGTAGCTTATGTTGGATCTCGGTAGTACTGTTATCTATGCTATGTTGGCTGCTGTATGCAGCTTATCGTATATTTTCTCTGGATTTGTGCCCTAGATTTCCTACTCCCTCCGATCCATATTACTCTTCGCTAATGTGGTTGTATCTAAACACATTTTAGTGGTTGATACATCCATATTAGTGAAGAGTAATATGGATCGGAGGGAGTACCTGATTGGGTAAAAACGAAGGCATAAAGAAATGAATGGTGTTAAAAAACAGAAAGAGAAGTTGCTCTAGATTTGCTACCAATTTGGGCAATCAAGAATGAATGAGATCGAGCGAGAGAGAGGAAAAAGGTGCATTAAAAACTGCTAATCTGGGCGAAAGAGACAGAAACCACTCGTGCCCACATCTCGGACCCACACGGCTCCACACGCTACGTCCCCACACGCTACGGCCCCAGCTCCGCTCGTATGACCAAACATGGTCTCGTCCTGTCCCACGCAGTCCCTTTCTACCAGCCCCACATGATGCGGCCCCACACGATGCGGCCCCACTCGTCAGCACGGAACGGTCAACTGAATGGGATTCCTCCCGTCCGAGCTCCTTGTGAGGGTTTCAGACAAGGGCTTGGGCAAAACTGAGGAAAAACTAAGGAGCTGGGGAAAACTGAGTACAACTAAGGACCCGAGGGCACAAAAATAGAAATCCCTTTCCGGAACTAACCTATTAACTAGATGCCACAGTGCCAGTTCCCTTTTTTCTGCTGTTTTTGTGTTTCAGAAAAGTTACACAGGAAATATTCTCGGAATTGGACGAAACAAAAGCCGAACCTCCTATTTTTACCAAAGCTTCGCGAAGACCGAAGATGACACGGAGGGGGGCCAGAGGCTGGCCACACCACAGGGGGGCGCGGCCCAGCCCCTGGCCGCGCCCACCCATGGTGAGCCCACCTGGTCCACCTCTTGATGACGCCCCTTCGCCTATAAAGACCCCTCATCGGGAAAAACCTAAGGGATGGATCTCTTTTCCACGAAACATACTACAAGCCGCCGCCATCGTGAGATCGGGAAGATCCAGGAGCTCTTCCCGGTACCCTGTCGGAGAGGGGAATCCCTGTTAGAGGTCTTCTACACCACCATGGTCGCCTCCGGAGTGATGTGTAAGTAGTCTACCTTGGACTATGGGTCCATAGCAGTAGCTAGATGGTTGTCTTCTCCACCATGTACTTCATGTTTAGATCTTGTGAGCTGCCCTACATGATCAAGATCATCTTTATGTAATCATGCATGTTGTGTTTGTTGGGATCCGATGAGTATGGGTACTATGTCAAGTTGATGTGCTAGAATTATATCTTATGTTATCTCTATGTTGTTTATGATCTTGCATGCTTTCCGTTCCTAGTAGCTATCTTGGCCGAGTAGACGCTAGTAACTCCAAGAGGGAGTATTTATGCTCGATAGTTGGGTTCATGCCTCTATTTAATCTAGGGGAGTGACAGAAACCTCTAAGGTTGTAGATGTGATGTTGCCACTAGGGAGAAAACAACATTCTTGTGTCTAAGGAAATTTGCTTTATTTACATTACGCACTTTGCTTAATGCGATTATCTGTTGTTCGCAACTTAATACTTAAGGGGTCCTCGGATGATTCCCCGCGAGTGGATTTTTAGTCATAGATGCAGTTGGATGGCGGTCTATGTATTTTGTCGTAATGCCCATAGTAAGCCTCATAGTGATCCTCGTGATGTATGTACGTTATCTTTACTCTATCAATTGCCCAAGTGTAATTTGTTTACCCAACATGTGCTTTTTTTATCTTATGGAGAGACACCACTAGTGAACTGTGGACCCCGGTCCAATTTCCTTTACATTGTTACACCGTGTTACTTTACTCGCACTGTTTACTTTACTTGCATTACTATTATCCAGTTACCACTCAATACGCTCATTCCTTTGTTTATAGCAAACCGGTGAGATTGACACCCTCATCGTAAGTTGGGAGCAAAGTATTTATTTGTGTTATGTGCAGGTTTCACGTTGCTGCTAGATGAAGAAGCTCCTACGCACCAGCAAGTTGTCTGGCGCCATTCGGAGTGTCGCGAAGCTAGCAAGCATCACCTTCTTAAGTTTGGCTCTCTCCTACTGGATTGATTACCTTGGTTTCATAACTGAGGGAAAACTTGCTGCTGTGCTCATCACACCTTCTCTTGGGGTTCCCAACTAGTCAGTCATTTACATCATCAACACCGCACCATCAACAAGTTTTCTAGCGCCGTTGCCGGGGAGAGAGAATACTTCTGCAAGGGGAGTCTCGCACGCATAATCCTTTACTTTGTTTATTGTTTTGCTTTATTTTATTTTTGCTTGCACCTTTTTATAAAAAAAACAAAAAATTAGCTTCCTTTATAGTTGTTACTTTATTACTCTTAGTTCATTATGTTGTTCCCTAAGTATGTTTTGGAGGACCTCTCAGTAGGTAGTGGTTCTATTATTGGGAAAGGTAACATTGAGGAGTTATTTAATCATATTAGTATGCATAAAGATGTTGAGGATAGATCATAATCGGATATATAATTTTTGGCCTCATGATGGAGAGAGTATTGCCCAAGCATGGGGGAGATTGAAGTTACTAATGCTCAAATGCCCCATTCATGAGCTCCCCAATAATATTGTTATTGATAATTTTTATGCGCGGCTTACTCTTCCTGATAAGGATTACTTGGATGCTTCTTGCTTTGGATCATTTACTCATATGAAAGAAGATGCTAAGTGGAAACTTCTTGACCGTATACAAGAGAATGCTGAAGGATGGGAAAACGACAAAGGTAGGAAGTCAGGTATAAACTATGATTATGAATGCATTAAATCTTTTATGGGAACCGATGACTTTCATAGTGTTAGCACTGCTTATGGTCTTGATTCTCAAATACTTGCTAATTGTCTTAAGGCCTTTGCCTCTTATCTTGATGTTCCAAAGAAAGATTGGAACAAATATCATGCGCCTTATAAAGACTCTATTAGTCATATACCTGCTACAACTACTGAAGTTTGTACTGTTGATAGCATTGTGCCTGAACCTTATTTTGAGAAGACACCTTTCCCTGCTAAGGTAAAGAAGTATTCTACTTTGGTAAGTGTGTCTAATAAAAGTACTAAGAAAGCTGCAGAACCTGATGAGCAAATTACTATTAAGTCTCTTGTAGCTATATTGAAGGATCTTGTTACTAAAGATGTAGGGGATGAATATATTCTTTTTTGTGAAGATGCTTCTAACATTCTCTCTCATCCTAAAAAGCATAGGAAAACAAGTGTTCCTGTTATTTCTGTCAGGATTGGAGATCATTGCTATTATGGTTTATGTGATATTGGTGCTAGTGCAAGTGCTATTCCCTTAGAGCTTTACAAAGAAATTATGCATGAGATTGGCGCTTGCGAACTTGAAGATATTGATGTGGTTGTTCAGCTTGCTAACAGAGAGACTGGTTGGCCTCTTGGTATTGTTCGAGATGTGGAAGTTCTTTGCGGTAAGACTAAGTACCCTACTGATTTTCTAGTACTTGGTAAGGAGGCTAGTAAAACTTGTCCTATTATTTTTGGTAGACCATTTTTGAACACTTGTGGCGCTGTGATAGATTGTAAGAAGGAGAATTTTTTTACTAAGTTTAATGGAGAGTCTTATGAGTTTAATTTTTCCAAGTTTGCTAAGACTTCTTATGAAAATGACACGCCTAATGAAAATTTTCGAGTTGAACAGCTTGCTTCTATTGCTCTTGCTCCTAATAATGCCTTGCAGCAATTCATGGAAGATCACGAAAGTGATGTTTTTAGTAAGGAAAGAGAAGAGATTGACGATATTCTTCTTCGTCAACCACCATTAATCAAGCATAATCTACCTGTGGAGGATCTTGGTACCACTTTGCCACCTAAGGAAGATCATGTGTTTGAATTAAAGCCTTTGCCTGATAATCTTAAATATGCTTATATAGATGATAAGAAAATATATCCTGTTATTATTAGCTCTAAACTTTCAGGAAAGGAAGAAGAAAGATTATTGGAGATATTGAGGAAACACCGAGGAGCTATGGGATATACTCTTGATGATTTAAAAGGGATTTCTCCCACTTTATGTCAGCATGCCATTAATATGGAGAAAGACGCGAAGCCAGTTGTGGAGCATCAACGCCGCCTAATTCCCAAGATGAAGGATGTGGTAAGAAATGAGGTATTAAAGCTCCTTGATGCTGGTATTATTTATCCTATTGCTGATAGTAGATGGGTTAGTCATGTTCATTGTGTTCCTAAGAAAGGAGGTATGACTGTTGTGCCTAATGAGAATAACGAGCTTATTCCTCAAAGGGTAGTAGTTGGTTATAGGATGTGCATTGATTATAGGAAGGTAAACAAAGTTACTAAGAAAGATCATTATCCTTTACCGTTTATAGATCAGATGCTAGAAAGGTTATCTAAGAAAACTCATTTTTGTTTCCTTGTTGGGTATTTTGGTTTTTCTCAAATTGCTGTTAAAAAGGAAGATCAAGAGAAAACCACTTTTACTTGTCCTTATGGAACTTATGCTTATAGACGTATGCCGTTTGGTTTATGCAATGCTCCTGCTACTTTTCAAAGATGCATGTCTGCTATTTTTCATGGCTTTTGTGAAGAAATTGTGGAGGTTTTCATAGACGATTTCTCCATCTATGGAACTTCTTTTCATAATTGTTTGCACAACCTTGATAAAGTTTTGCAGAGATGCGAAGAAACTAACCTTGTTCTTAATTGGGAGAAATGCCACTTTAAGGTAAATGAAGGAATTGTACTTGGACATAAAATTTCTGAAAGAGGAATTAAAGTTGACAGAGCAAAAGTGGAGGCAATTGAGAAAATGCCCTATCCCAGAGATGTTAAAGGTATTCGTAGTATTCTTGGTCATGCTGGTTTCTATAGGAGGTTTATTAAAGATTTCTCTAAGATTTCAAAGCCTCTTACTAATCTTCTTCAAAAATATGTACCATTTGTCTTTGATGATGATTGTAAGGAAGCTTTTGAAACTCTTAAGAAGGCTTTAACTACTGCTCCTATTGTTCAACCACCTGATTGGAATTTACCTTTTGAAATTATGTGTGATGCTAGTGATTTTGCTGTTGGTGCTATTCTTGGACAACGAGTAGATAATAAGTTGAATGTTATTCATTATGCTAGTAAGACTCTTGATGCTGCTCAAAAGAATTATGCTACTACTGAGAAAGAGTTTCTTGCTGTTGTTTTTGCATGTGATAAGTTTAGATCTTACATTGTTGATTCTAAAGTTACTATTCATACTGATCATGCTGCTATTAGATATCTTATGACTAAGAAGGATGCTAAGCCTAGGCTTATTAGATGGGTGTTGCTTTTACAAGAATTTGATCTGCATATCGTAGATAGGAAAGGTGCTGAAAATCCTGTGGCTGACAACTTGTCTAGATTGGAAAACATTTCTTTTGATCCTATTCCTATTAACGATAGTTTTCCAAATGAACAGTTGGCTGCTATTAATGTAACTTCGCTAGACCTTCCTTGGTATGCTGATTATGCTAACTTTATTGTTTCCAAGTATTTGCCTCCAACCTTTACAGCTCAGCAAAGAAGAAAATTCTTCTATGATTTGAGGCATTACTTTTGGGATGACCCACACTTATATAAAGAAGGAGTTGATGGTATTATGCGAAGATGCGTACGGAATATGAGCAACAAGAGATATTAATAAAATGCCATGGCAACGCTTATGGAGGACATCATGCTGGAGATAGAACCGCACAAAAGGTTCTACAATCAGGATTTTATTGGCCAACCCTCTTTAAAGATGCCAGAAGGTATGTTTTATCTTGTGATGAATGTCAAAGAGTTGGTAATATTTCTAGACGCAATGAAATGCCTATGAGTTACACTCTTGTTATTGAACCATTTGATTGTTGGGGATTTGACTTTATGGGTCCTTTTCCTCCTTCAAAAGGCTATACCCACATACTTGTTGCTGTTGATTATGTTACTAAATGGGTAGAAGCCATACCTACAAAGAGTGCCGATGGTGAGACCTCGTTAAAAAATGCTTAAGGATGTTATTTTTCCTAGGTTTGGTGTGCCTAGATATCTTATGACTGACGGAGGTTCTCATTTTATTCACGGTGGTTTTAGAAAAACTCTTGCTAAATATGATGTTAATCATAGAATTGTTTCTGCTTATCATCCCCAAACTAGTGGGCGGGTAGAGCTTTCAAATAGGGAGATCAAGTCTATCTTGCAGAAGACTGTTAATAGATCTAGGAAAAACTGGGCTAGTAAGTTAAACGATGCTTTATGGGCTTATAGAACTGCTTATAAGAACCCCATGGGTATGTCTCCTTATAAGATGGTTTACGGAAAAGCGTGTCACTTGCCCTTAGAATTAGAACACAAAGCTTTTTGGGCAGTGAGAGAGCTTAATAGAGATTTTAAACTAGCCGGTAAGAAAAGGTTGTTAGATTTGAGTTCTCTAGACGAGTGGAGAAACGAAGCGTATGAGAATGCCAGACTTTTCAAAGAGAAAGTCAAGCAATGGCATGATAAGAGAATCCTTAAAAGAGAGTTTCATGTTGGTGAGAAAGTTCTATTGTATAGGTCTCGTTTCAGATTTTTTGCAGGAAAATTACTCTCTAAATGGGAAGGACCATATGTTATTGTGGAAGTGTACCGCTCAGGTGCCATTAAGATTGCTTCATTGAAAGATGACTCTACACAAGTGGTGAATGGGCAAAGACTCAAACATTATATTACTGGAGATTCTTATAATGAAGATGTTGATGTAATTGAAACAGTTTCTCCAGAAGAATTCATCCAAGACAAATTGCAGGAACCTGCAGAGTTTGTTTTTGAATAGGTAACAGTTCTAGTCAGAAAAGTTTCGCGAATAACTCTTCCTTTATTATTTTTGCTGTTTTTACTAAATATGAAAAATCACGAGACGAAAACGGGCAGGAAAAGGAGTCCGTGTGCTCCTCACACACAAGGGGCGCGGGCCCACCTCTGGTCGCGCCATCCTGGTGTGAGAGCACACCGGAACTCGTTTCCGTCCCGGTTTCCTCCTGTGATTTCGTTTCGATGTATAATTTTCACCTATATAACCCCCCGGAGTCCCCGAGGTCTGTATATCGTTTTCTCGTCGTGTTTTGTTTTGAGCTGTTCCTGTCAGGAGTTGAACTTAAGCTTGGGGGAGCACCATGGCCTCTTCAAGTGACAACAAGGGCAAAAGGCCCTGGATAGATAATCACCAATGCCAAAAGTGGAAGGAGGAGCAAGGTTCAGGAAGAGCAAAGCCAAAGAACCCTGCTTTTGAAGGACCAACGAAAGTTAGACGTATCTTTTCTCATGATATGCAGGGGCCAACACTACACGTTCTGGATCTAAACTCCATGCCTGTTATAAAAGAGGATATGCTGGTCACTGATGAGTTTTGTGCTCAATATCAAGTTTTGAAGAGGGAGGTAGAGATGCTTCAAGAAGAGAATCTTAGGCTTCGCCGGATGCTGGAATACTTTGTTAATCCAAGGCTGCTTCCACTACCGCCAAAGGAGTAATTCGTCATCGGTATAGGCATCCCCTTGGCTTGTTCCAAGCTTGGGGGAGTGCCACGGTATCACATCATTACCTTTTTACTCATTTACTTTTCAAGTAGAGTCATATCATGAATAGAGAAATTATCCTATAGAATAGTTTGCAGTGTGGAAGTATCCTCCTTAGTTGGTTATCTATGTATCCCTTGTTGTGAGTTGCGGTAATGAAATATTAATGAGAAGTTCTATCATTTACTTTCCACACACTTTATCTTAGTTTGCAAAGTCTCTTATATGATTAGTCTTGTTGATTAGTATTGGTACCACGTTGGGAGCATGAGTAAATTTAGTTGGTTTTGGCAAACTTAGCTTGGTCAGTAGTAGCATTACCTCGAAGTTTGAGTAGAAAAGAATAAAGAAGTGTTTGTAGTTACATCACTTCAGTTTTCCTTATGTTTGGCTTATAAGCATTGTTATTCTCAAAGTTAAAATCATTATACCTTCAAGGGAGTTTGCATGATTGTTCTTATTATATGTATGTTTGTTTGTTTCATGCAACTCTTATGCTTGCTACCCAGCCTTGCTAGCCAAAGACCTGTACTGAGAGGAAATACTTCTCGTGCATCCAAATTCCAAAAGCCAAGTCATTTCCAAAGAGTCCACTATAAATTCCTATGCATGGTATTTTAAGCCATTCCAAGTAAATTTTTCATGTGCTACCTTTCAAAAACCTTGAAACACTTCTCATTTTGTGCCACTGTTTTTAGCTCATGAGGATGTAGTGGATGAGTTTGTTATCTTCCATACTAAATTAAGTACCCCTCGACTAGGCAGCTTCATCTGCTCGTCATTAATTTTGCAAGGGAGCTAGTCAGACCATTATAATCTCAAAAAGGAAAGAAAAAGAAGCACTCCTCCATGGTATGTGAAAGTTGGTCGGCACCCGATGGAATCGGTTAGCCATGGTTTGAGAAAGGAAAGAGGTGGGGAGGAGTGCAAAGCTATAAAAGAGCACCAAAGTGCCATTTAATCAAACATTTCGGAACCGCTCTCACTTGTTTAGTATGGAAGATATCAAGAACTCCGTTGCTAGTCGTTGACAAAAGCAACCACCTCTCAAAACAATTTTTACCTCTGTTTTACAAATGAAAAGCTCTAGCACATGTTTAATCCCTGCTTTCCTCTGCGAAGGGCCTATCTTTTACTTTTATGTTGAGTCAACCTATTCCCCTCTATCTCAAGCAAGCATTTGAGTTGTTATGTTTCACTCATCCATATGTTGATCCGTTTAATCATGTTTACTATCTTCCTTGTTTTGTACAATGCTTTTGTCTGAAGGAATATATCTTTGAAAGCTTTCTATGGATGCAAAAATGTTGTTTCGTTGAGCATATGGTTTTTGCTATATTAGCTCTGTTTTAAAAAGGCTCCATTCAAAAGGCTAGTATAGTTGTTCATTGTTCTCTGACCAAGAACTAAGGTTTGCCATCACCAATTATAGTTTACTTTGTGCATCTTTATATGTGATTCTCTTTACTTATTGCAAGTCTATATTATATAAAGGGAAGTTGCTGTCTATTATAACTTGTGCCTTTGGTGAATGTGATGCTTCTTGTCCGTATTTTGATTATCGACACTTCACTCCATAAACCTGTGGTCATGTTTACCGAGTTTAGTTTTCGCTTGGGGACAAGCGAGGTCTAAGCTTGGGGGGGTTGATACGTCCATATTGCATCACTATTTTGTATCACAATTTACTGTTATTCATTGATATATTTCATATTTAGATATGATACTTATGTTATTCCCTTTGTTTTCACATGTTTGATGATTATTGGAGGATTTGCTGCCAGAGTCAGGATTCTGCTGGAAAAGGACCGTCAAGACACCATATTTCGGAAGATCAGGAAAATTCCAGAAAAATACCAGAAAATTCTATTTTACCAAAAGACTCCGGAAGCCAGAAGGAGAAGGAGAGAGGAGCCAGGGGCTGGCCTCACGCACAGGGGGCACAGCCTGACCCCTGGCCACGCCAGCCCTGTGTGTGGCCACCCTGGCCCACATCTGGTCTCGCCCCTTCGCGTACTTCATCGTCCCCGAAAACCTAAGTCAAGGGGGGGCTCAGAGATAGACACAGCCGCCTCTGCGGGGCGGAAAACACCAGAGAGAGAAAAGCTCTCTGGCAGGGAGAAATCTGTGGGGGAAATTCCTTCCTGGAGAGGGGAGATCGTCGCCATCGTCATCACCATCGCACTGGACTTCATCGGGATCATCATCATCTCCATCTCCATCACCAGCACCTTCATCACCACCGTCACCATGCCATCCCGCTGTAACATCTTGAGTTGGATCTTGTTATATTCTTAGGGGAAACTTTCCCGGTGTTGATTACTCTTGTAGTTGATGCTATTGAGTGGAACCGTTGAATTAAGGTTTATGTTCAGATTGTTATTTACCATTATTTCACCTCTGATCATGATCCATATGATGTCTTGTGAGTAGTTCGTTTAGTTCTTGAGGACATGGGAGAAGTCAAGATGTTAGTAGTGAATTATTGTTGAGAAATATTTAATGGTTTGATATTGTTGTGGTGCTATTTCACTAGTGGTGTCATGTGAACGTCGACTACATGATACTTCACCATTTATGGGCCTAGTGAGATGCATTGTGTATTTGGCTACCAATTGTGGGGTTGCTGGAGTGACAGAAACCTAAACCTCCGTTGGGAAACCATTGCACCAGGGAGCGTAGGATCTTAGAGTTTAAGGCTGTGGTTAGATTTATCTTAATTACTTTCTTGTATTTGCGGATGCTTGCAAGGGGTATAATCACAAGTGTGTATTTATCCTAGTAAGGGTAGTGCGCTAGCACAGGTTCACCCCCATAACACCTATCAAACCAATAAAGACTATTAGCAGTATGAAGCGAAAGCTCTTGACAGAAACTCCCGTGTGTCCTCGAGAACGTTTGGTTACTATAAGTTACACAACCGGCTTGTCCTTTGCTGAAGAAAGGATTGGGCCACTTGCTGCAATTATTACTACTGTCTTTTATTTACTCGCACTTTATTTACTTGTATTACCAAATACCCCTGAAAACCTGTTTGCTAGTATTTACAGTGAATCCTTGATCAAAACCACTTATCAACGCCTTCTGCTCCTCGTTGGGTTCGACACTCTTATTTATCGAAAGTACTACGATACACCCCCTATACTTGTGGGTCATCACCCACCAAGACTTGCATGAGAAGGAGGACCAAAGAGATCCACATGAAGTAGCTCCAAAATCCTCGTGGAAGAAATAATAGTCTTGCTTGATTGGGGAGAGTCATGCATTTTTCCTTGAACACAAGCCCTGCAAACACGATCTTTGGCAAAAGAAACACTTTCTTTTAGTCCGAGTATGTGGCCTCCCTTGTGAAGGCTTTGCAAAGTTCTCATGTTGACATGGGCTAGTCGGCAATGCCAAAGCCAACCCACATCAGCCTTTCCAAATAGACACATTGCACTTGTAGTGGTTTTCCCCGAGAAGTCCACCACATACAAGTTGTTTTCAATATGCCCAACGAAAGCGACCTTTAGAGACTTGCTCCACAAGAGTACCACAATATCATAATCAATAAAGATGGCAAAGCCCATCTTTCCAACTGCATGAACTGAAAGTAAATTATAACCAAGAGTCTCAACAAGCATGACGTCCACAAGGGAAATATCTGGTGCGACCACCACCTTTCCAAGACCCAATACCTCGGATTGTGACATGTCTCCATAAGTGACGGTTATATTATTGACATTAGGCCTCATCTCCGTCATGATCTTCTTGATTTCGGTCATATGACTTGTGCAACCACTATCAAGCACCCATTTTGATCCACCAGAAGCATAGTCCTACAAGAGATCATTGCTTGGTTTTAGGTCCCCATTTCTCAATGGGTTCTCTTTTTTTAGCAGCAAGGGTCTTTAGAACCCAAATATACCAAGCAATATAACCATCATTTGGACCAACATATTTTTGATACACATCACCATAATAATCACAAAATAAAACATAGTGAGGGTTAACAATTCTCGCAAGATCATCATGAGTGGCTTTGCCACCCACAATGGGATCCTTCTTTGCTTGTGCAGGCTTGGCCTTCTTTTTCTTATTCTTCTTCTTCTTCTTTGAGACAAAACTAAGTCCCGTTTTATCATTGAATGCCTTTTGCTTACTCAAAAGGTCATTCAAGTTCTTCTCACCTATGGGAATGGTGGACTTGGCAAGCTCATCTTTCAACCTAGCATTTTCTTCAATAATATTTGCATGCTCACAAGTAGAAGTAGAAGAACTAGGCACATCATTTTTAGTCAATTGAATTTGAAGTTGTTCATGTGACTTGGTGAGAATAGAGCGTTCCCTTTTCAAGGCCTTGTGAGCCTTGTCAAGATCGTTTAAATCCTTAACAAGTTTATCATGACCAATACCAAATTCAATCTTTTCCTTTTTAAGCACTTTTACTTTTGCACGAGCATGGTCCCGCTCTTTATTGAGTTTAGAGATAACTTCATTATTAGATTCCTCAATGGAATCGAGCTTCTCTTCAAGAGTTGCTCGTTCCTCTTCCTCTCCTTCAAGAGAGTCTTTTAGTGAGGCAATGTCATTAGCATACTCTTTTTCAAGCCTCATTTGTTCGTCTAGTTTTTCAAGAGTCTTACCATATTGACTCAATAGGCTTTCAAAGTGTAACTTGTGTACACCTTCTACACTAGACACATAATCATCAAAAGCAATAATTTCTTCCTTTACTCTAAGACTAGCAAGATCATTCAAAGAGGCATCCTTTGTCTTAGAGATGGAAGAGGACGGGGTGGATGATACCTCAGAAGACTTGGCCATAAGGCACTTGACGTTCTTGATGGGAGAGTCCTCATTGGGGGATTCAAAGAGTGATGCGAGAGGAGTGGAGGTGGTTGCAATTGCGGCCACCTCACTAGTAGAGGTTTCTTCTTCATCACTCTCACTTACGGAGTACTCTTCTTGAGTCAAGAACACAAACTTTGGTTGCTTCTTCTTGGGTCCACCCTTCTTCACAAATGGCTTCTTTGATGGAGACTTGGTCTTGCTCTTGAGAATGAGCTTCCCACCATGATCTTCTCTCTTCTCGTAAGGACACTCAGCAATAAAGTGAAATCTATCATTGCAATTGTAGCATGTCCTCACCCTTTGACCATTGTTGTCATTCCTTTGAAATCCACTTGTCTTGATTCTTCTTTGATTATCTTCTTTAGCCTTGTTGGGATCAACCCAAAAGGTTTTTCCATAGAAAACTATGTTCTCATGGTACTCATGCCTCATATCTTCGGGCCACATCTATAGTCTTGCTTCAATACTTGCTTGAAGAGGAACTTCTCTCTCAACCACACTTGCCTTCAAAGCAAGGTTGGAACTTCTTTGCATTCCCATGGCACGAGCACGAGCATCTTCCGCATTTTGTGCGGCAACCTTGTAGGCTTGCATCTCTTGCATCACTTGATTGGAAGTCATCTCGTGAAAGTTGTGTTTTCCTTGAACACTCTTCAAATCCGCGGGCTCAAATGGCATGTAAGCAAGAATGTACTTCATCTTGATCCACTCATCATCAATATGATGCGCACCTAGGTTCTTGAAGGTGGTAGCAATGGCCTTGAGTCTTCGATACATCTCTTGGTGGTCCTCACCATCTTTCATAAAGAATCCCTCCACTTGATTGCTAAAGGATACATATCTTGTTCTCTTCATGCTCTCATTGCCAACAAATACATCGGAGAGGCCTTGCCAAGCTTCTTTGGCGGTGGAGAAGTGTTGGATGTGAGGCAAGTCCGTGGACCCAACGGCAATTTGAATCATGTGAAGAGCGGTTGCATTGAGTTGGCTATCGACCACCTCTCTTCTTGTTAAGTTGTTGGGATCCATGCCCTTGAATCCTTCTTCAACAATTCTCCAAAGCTCGATGCAAGAACTGCACATATGAGAGATCATTTGATATTTCCATTGACCAAAGTTTAATGCATCTATCTTGGGTGGGTCACCTCTATTGTTAATATGAGGATGAGGGATCAGCGGATCGGGTGAATACCAATGAGGGAATCCACCTTTCTCCTCGCCCTTAGTGGATGACCTAGCCTAGGGATCTTTGTTGGCGACCTCTTCTTCCAATCCCGCATTCTCCACATGTGGAGTAGCGGGTTTATCTGGGAGAGGAGGAGCACTAGCAATTTTAGCTTGCATGATTTGTGCTATCATTTCACGCAAGTCGCTTATTTGAGATGACACGGATGATTCAAAGGATTAGAATTCATCCACGGTAACTTGATTACCCGAGTTCTCACTAGTTTGGGTGCCCATACGCTTAGGCGGTTAAGCCCGAATTAAGAGCCGAGGCTCTAATACCAATTAAACGGATCGTAAGGGCACCTAGAGGGGGGAGGGGGTGAATTGGTGCTACTCAAATTTTAAATTTTTTAAATTTAGGCTTGACACAAAAGGTAAATTCTCTAGATATGCAACTAAGGTGAATTTACCTATATGATAATAAACATGCTAAGCAAGATACAATAAGTAAAGTTAATAAAGGCTAGAGGTAACCGAGTGTGGAGCACACGGAGACAAGGATGTGATTCACGTAGTTCCTTCTTTTTTAGGGAAAGTATGTCTACGTTGGAGGGGTGTGGTTGCCACAAAGGCCTAACCAACGCCACAAAGGCTCACCCTATTCTCCTGTGCAAGCTTTCGCCACAAAGGCCTAGCTCACTTTCCACTAAGGGATTCCTCGAGGCGGAACCGGCCTTTACAATCTTGGGGCACGCATCCACAACCGAATTGGAGGCTCCCAAGGACAACACAATGCTGTCAAACAACAAGTATCAAGATATCTGGTACGTGTCAAACGTATCTATAATTTTTGATGCTCCATGCTTGTTTATACACCATTTGCTTTGTGTTTTGTTACACTTCGTGGCATTTTTATGCATTTTCTGGAACTACCCTATTAACAAGATGCCACAGTGCCAGTTCCCTGTTTTCTGCTGTTTTTGTGTTTCAGAAAAGGTACACAGGAAATATTCTCGGAATTGGACGAAACAAAAGCCAATCCTTCTATTTTACCAAAGTTTCACAAAGACCGAAGATGAGACGGAGGGGGGCCACGAGCCGGCCACACCCTAGGGTGGCGCGACCTAGGCCTGGCCTGCGCCACCAGGGGGTGAGCCACCCTGGTCCACCCTCTAACGCTGCCCTTTCGCCTATAAGTTCCCCTCGACGGGAAAAACCTAAGGGACAGATCTCTTTTCCACGAAACATACTGCAAGCCGCCACCGTCGCCGTCGCGAGATCGGGAGGATCTAGGAGCTCTTCCTGTCACCCTGCTGGAGAGGGGAATCCCTGCCGGAGGCCTTCTCCACCACCATGGTCGCCTCCGGAGTGATGTGTAAGTAGTCTACCTTGAACTACGGGTCCATAGCAGTAGCTAGATGGTTGTCTCCTTCGCCATGTGCTTCATGTTTAGATCTTGTGAGCTGCCCTACATGATCAGGATCATCTTTATGTAATTCTACATGTTGTGTTTGTTGGGATCCGATGAGTATTGGTACTATGTTAAGTTGATGTGCTGAATTATATATCTTTATGTTATCTCTATGTTGTTTATGATCTTGCATGCTTTCCGTTGCTAGTAGCTATCTTGGTCGAGTAGATGCTAGTGACTCCAAGAGGGAGTATTTATGCTCGATAGTTGGGTTCATGCCTCTAGTAATCTGGGGGAGTGACAGAAACCTCTAAGGTTGTAGATGTGTTGTTGCCACAAGGGATAAAACAACATTCTTGTGTCCAGGGACATTTGCTTTGTTTACATTACGCACTTTGCTTAATGCAACTATCTGTTGTTCGCAACTTAATACTCAAGGGGTTCTCGGATGACTCCCCGCGAGTGGATTTTTAGTCATAGATGCAGTTGGATGGCGGTCTATGTATTTTCTCGTAATGCCCAGAGTGAATCTCATAGTGATCCTCATGATATATGTACGTTATTTTTACTCTATAATTGCCCAGCTGTAATTTGTTTACCCAGCATGTTTTTATTTATCTTATGGAGAGACACCACTAGTGAACTATGGACCCCAGTCCAATTTCCTTTACATTGCTATTACCGTTTACTTTTACTCGCTCTGTTTACATTCTTGCATTACTATTACCTTTTACCACTCGATACGCTCAATCCTTTGTTTACAGCAAACCGGTGAGATTGACAACCTCATCGTAAGTTGGGAGCAAAGTTCTTGGTTGTGTTGTGTGCAGGTTCCACGTTGCTACTAGGTGAAGAAGCTCCTACGTCAACTACGCACCAGCATTTTCTGGCGCCATTGGCCGGAGTGTTGTGAAGCTAGCAAGCATCACCTTCTGAAGTTTGGCTTTCTCCTACTGGTTCGATAACCTTGGTTTCACAACTGAGGGAAACTTGCTGTTGTGCTCCTCATACCTTCCTCTTGGGGTTCCCAACTGGGTCCCTTAACACCGCACCATCAAGCATTTTTCTAGCGCCGTTGCCGAGGAGAAAGAAGATATCTGCAAGGGGAGTCTCTCATGCTCAATCTTTTACTTTATTTTTCTTTTGCTTTATTTTATTTTTACTTGCATCGTTTTATCAAAAACACACAAAAATTAGTTTCCTTTATAGTTGCTACTTCATTGCTCTTAGTTCATTATGTTGTTCCCTAAGTATGTTCTGGAGGACCTCTCAGTAGGTAGTGGTTCTATAATTGGGAAAGGCAACATCGAGGAGTTCTTTAATCATGTTAGTATGCATAAAGATGTTGAGGATAGATCTTTAGCTGAGCTCACTCCTAGTTATGAAGTTGTTGCTGCTTATTTAGTTCACATGTTGGAGGCTAGGTTTGTTAACCTTAATCCTTTTATGCAACAAATATTTTTTAAGCTTCATGATATCGAAGACTACGAAAAGAAAGATTTTATTTTGGAGACTTTGCATAGCGAATTTAGAGATGTTGTTATTGAAGCTAGAAAAGTTTTTGAGCGTTTTAATATGTTTGGCTCACGTGTAGAGGTTGTTGGTACAAACAATGAAGAAATCAAAGTACCAGTACCTAGCAAGCTCTTAGGATTGAATGAAGCCTTGGAAAATATTTTTGATTGGATTTGTCCTGAACATCTTTTTAATGAAATGAGTGAACCATAGCGTGTTCACAAGGGGTCTTCAAAACTTATTTGGATACAATACAATGCCTTGTTGAAAAGACTTCTGTAATTGATCTTAATGCTTCATTTGATAATACTTGATTTCCACCTTTCTGCGCCTAGCTCAAAGGCGTTAAAGAAAAGCACTCTTGGGAGATAACCCATTGTTTTATTTTCAGTACTTTTTCTTTTATTTGAGTCTTGGAAGTTATTACTACTGTAATAACCGCTCCTTATCATTTTTATTTCGTTGTTTTACCAAGGAGAACCTCTAATTTGAGGGAGGTAAGATCTGGGGAAGTTGCTGTCCTGAAACAGATTTCGGTGCCGCACCGTAAAAATTCGTGAAAATTCTAACATATCTTTTTGACCTGCTATTTCTTGTGCATATGACCCAGGTTATATCAAAACTTTCATTTGTTTTGCACTTTTCGATTTGAGCAACAGAATGTCCTCGAAAAAATTGACCTTTGTCAGCTGTTCTGTTTTGACAGATTTCTGCCACTATTTGTGTTTGCCTCTCAATCGCTTTCTTTTTGAGTTTTTTTATCACGGGACTTTTGAGGAAGTTGCTACAGTAGTATATGCTTTATATGTGGTGTTTTTGAGTTGAAACCTGAACCAAAAAGGGTTGATCTACTATTATGCTTATACTAACGTTGCTAATAGAATTGTGTGAAGTTTTGTATGAAGGAAGTTTTCAAGTGTAGGGATTGGAGAGTGATGAGATGAGATGAAGTATGGACAAAATCTCAAGCTTGGGGATGCCCATTTCACCCCAAGAAATATCCAAGAGGTACAAGCGTCAAAGCTTGGGGATGCCCCGGAGGCACCCCTTCTTCATTGGCAAAAATCAGGTCACCTTTCAACACACTATATTTTTATTGCTTCATGCATTATGCGTTTTTCTTGGAGCATCTGTACTTTCGCTTTCAGTTTTATTTTGTTTTGTTTGCTGCAATAAATGGTGTGAACCCAAGAAATTTCTTTTGGAGGAGATGTACTTCGTTTTCATTTGCCAAGAACACTCTATTTTTCACTCTTATCATTCAATGAGTGTTCTCTTTTTCTAGAACTGCGTTTAGCTTTCTTTTTTGCCTTGATTTATGTTCAGATCTTGTTATATCTTTGCATCAAGATGTATTTGGACCTCTGGTCCATGTTGGTATTCATCAAAAGAGTTCTTTCAAAAGGGTTTGAATGGTGTTAGAAAAGAGAAAAAGTTTCATGCAAAAAAGTGGTACAAAAAGGAGCTTGTTTAGACTGTGGCTTAGACTTTTGCATGCCATGCTTGATGTCGTTTTGATAGTATGCTTAGTGATTTTTGCTGTATCATGACTTATCTCAAATGACTGAGACTGCTTAATGAGTCTTTGAAAAAATCATGTGTTGTTTTTATTATGTGGAAGCATTTATTTGGCTTTCTCCTTTGATGCTTTATTTGGGTTCACTTGGCGCATGCTTACAACATGTTTGACTCTAACAAGTCGCCATAAGCCCCTATGATCATTTGGTTTTGACTTTTGATGCCACTTTATGCTTCTTATTAATGATGTTTTGTCGCTATGCATGATTATGGTCGTTATTGTTCTCTTAGTTGGTCGCTCCCAGTCTTTTGCTAGCCTTCATTTTGTACTGAGTATGAGCTCTACTTGTGCATCCAACTCCCAAAAACTAAGTTTTCCAATGTGTCCACCATACGTACCTATTAGCAATTTGCTATTCCAAAGTACATTTGACTTCCTTTTATCTATCCTTCGAATTAAACTCTTTTTGGTGTTATGCGAAAATTAGTCAGTAAAGCTCTCACGAACCTGATGGCACACTTTACTTTTCTTGCTTTTAAAATTTTGACATTGTGGCTCTCTTATGTTGACGTTATGCTTGCAAGTTGTAAGTTGGGAATCAGCCAAACCATGTCGTCATGGGGAAAGCTTTCAACATTGCACTTCTCTTATTTGAGTTGATATCGTGATCTTTTGTTTATGGATACTCGCGATGTGAAATAAGTTGGGATCTTGCGAGATCATGGAGTTTGTATATGTGTTAGAGAAACACCTGGGCCGCTAATCTAAGCCATGCATCATTCATGGTGGAAATTTACAGCATGCCCATAGTGGACATTCGACGACGCTTCTCACAATAAAAAAGCTATACCAATGGTAAATAAAAAGAGATGCCGAGGTGTTCATTGTCTGTTTGTCTTGTCATTTTGATGTGGGCTTGTTCCATGTCTTCGGGCAGGAGGTACCCATTGGCGATTCTCGATGATACGTGTATACTTACAATGACAAGAGCTTGCTTGGGACCTAAGTCGAGTCGCATGAGGTTTGGGTATTCGTACTTCACGGGACACGAGGTTTTCAACTTATGATTTGTCAAGCATATGCTTCGTAATTGTACTCGCATTAACTTTAACCATTCAAGATGCCTATAATGGGGGCAATGAGAGCTCAAAGCTAGTAAGTACCATAATTTTTGAAGGTTTATAAAACTTGCAATCACTGCTTCCCTCTGCGAAGGGCCTTTCTTTTACTTTTATGTTGAATCTCCACCTTCTACCTTTATGCATCGTCTAAGAGAGCATAGTTGCCATTCTGAGTTTAATGTGCATAGTCCCAAAGTTTATCATTGATTGATTCATGAATATGGTTTTGCTTGTTTTAAAATTATTTGTATCTAGTCGCCCTCTTAAAACTTGAAGGTGTCCTATGCATTTATGATTTGCTATTCCATGAAGGACAAGCTGAAAACCATTTGATATGTTTTTCCATATGATTTGAACGCACGTTTGACTTTCATTGTTTCATTATTCATGATCTTTCGTTTGTGTTTCTTTTCTTTTTATAACATGGTTGCTAAGTTTTATTGTCAAGTGATGCTTGCGGTACGGTTAATGTGAATCACCGTCCAGTTGAGAACCCCAAGAGGAAGGTATGATGAATATAGCAGCAAGGTTTTCCCTCAGTAAGAAACCAAGGTTTATCGATCCGAAGGGGAAGAAGCCAAACGACTGAAGGTGATGCTTGCTAGCTTGCGACAGCTCCGGACAATTTATAAGGCGCCTCGTCCAAGCTTTGCTTTGCCAGCTGCAATGCGGAAACTGCACACAACACAACCAAATAATTTGCTCCCAACTTACGATGAGGTTGTCAATCTCACCGGTTTGCTTGAAACAAAGGAATGAGCGTATCGAGTGGAAAATAGTAATAGTATGCGAGTAAAGTAAACATTGCGAGTAAGGTAAATAGGTGATAGCAATATAAAGGAAATAGGACCGGGGTCCACAGTTCACTAGTGGTGTCTCTCCATAAGATAAAATAATACATGCTGGGTAAACAAATTACAGTTGGGCAATTGATAGAATAAAGACAACGTGCATATGATGAGAGGATCACTATGAGATTTACTCTGGGCATTACAACAAGATACATAGACCGCCATCCAACTGCATCTATGACTAATAATCCACTTGTGGCGACAATCCGAGAACTCCACAAGTATTAAGTTGCGAACAACAGATAATTGCATTAATCAAAGTGTGTAATGTAAACAAAGCATATGCCCTCGAGCATATGAATGTTGTTTTTCCCCTAGTAGCAATAGCACATCTACAACCTTAGAGGTTTATGTCACTCCCCTAGATTAAATAGAGGCATGAACCCACTATCGAGCATAAATACCCCCTCTTGGAGTCACTAGCAACTACTCGGCCAAGATAGCTACTAACAACGGAGAGCATGCAAGATCATAAACAACATAGAGATAACATAAGATAAAATTCAGTACATCAACTCAATCATAACACCAATATTCATCGGATCCCAACAAACACAACATGTAGAAATACATAAAGGTAGTCTCGATCATGTAAGGCAGCTCACGAGATCTAAACATGAAGCACATGGTGGAGAAGACAACCATCTAGCTACTGCTATGGACCCATAGTCCAAGGTAAACTACTCACTCATCGCGTCGGAGGCAAGCATGGCGATGAAGAAGACCTCCGGTGGCGATTCCCCTCTCCGGCAGGGTGCCGGGAAGAGCTTCTGGACCCTTCTGATCTCGGGTCGATGACGGCGGCGGATCACGATGTGTTTCTGGAAAAGTGATCTAGTATTTAGGTTTTTCTCATCGGGGGGTCTTTATAGGCGAATGGGCAGCGTTAGAGGTGGACCAGGGGGCCCACACCACCAGGGGGCGCGGGCCAGCCCTAGGCCGCGCCACCCTATGGTGTGGCCGCCCTCTGGCTCGGCTCCGTCTCCTCTTCGGTGTTCTGGAAGCTCCGTGAAATATCTGGACATCTGGCTTTTGTTTAGTCCAATTCGGAGAATATTTCCTGTGTAGCATTTCCGAAACACAAAAATAGTAGAAAACAGGAAACTGGCACTGTGGCATCTCGTTAATAGGTTAGTTCCGGAAAATGCATAAAAATGCCACGAAGTGTAACGAAACACTAAGCAAATGGTGTAAAAACAAGCATGGAGCATAAAAAAATGATGGATATGTTTGAGACGTATCAGCATCCCCAAGCTTAACTCCTGCTCGTCCTTGAGTAGGTAAGTGATAACAAAAGAAATAATTTTTGAGGTGACATGCACCTACACAAACTTGACCATATATGTAAGCGTTGTGTGCTGGGATCAAAGAACTTAAAACATGGGCATGAAAGACATAATCTTGATAGAAGAAACTTAGCAACCATGTTATAACATGAAAATGAACACAAACAAAAGATCATGAAAATGAAACGATGAAAGTCAAACGTGTGTTCAAATCATAAGGAAAAACATACAAATGGTTTTTAGCTTGTCCTTAATGAGAGAGCAAAACATAAATGCATAGGACACCTTCAAGTTTAAGAGGGCGACTAGATACAAGTAATTTAAGAACAAGTGAAACCAACAATATGAATCAATCAATGAAAACTTTGGGACAATGCACATTATACTCAGAATGACAACTATGCTCTCTTAATGGTGCATAAAGATAGAAGGTGGTGACTCAACATAAAAGTAAAAGAAAGGCCCTTCGCGGAGGGAAGCAGTGATTGCAAGTTTTATAAACCTTCAAAAATTATGGTACTTACCGGCTTTGAGCTCTCATTGCCCCCATCATAAGCATCTTGAATGGTTAAAGTTAATGC